>CM038216.1:164266975-164690507 GCA_021442155.1 Cymbidium sinense | reverse complement strand
ATTTAGTCAATTTCTTTAACTAACTATCCTCACTTATATTGGTATATTTCTCTAGGCCAGTTCCCATTATCCCATCAATCATGATTGCTTGATTGAGAAAACTTCATATATTAATCATTCCAATAGCACTTAATATATTCGTAGTGTAGTTATATTTCTATGATTATTTTATTAACATTCTATGAACTTGGTTGTCCTTTAAGTTCAATTTTAGTTTAGCCAACATCACTTTTGATCAAGCATTCACTTGACTGATACATATGAAGTCATTCCATAGTTTAGTCACAAGTATACACCTATTGTTTGTTTCATTTTTTCTTTCCTAGTTAGATAATTTCTATTCAATACTACCCTATACTCTAGATATATGGAATATCGTCATACTTGTCTAATCCCATCTATCTTCAAGTGGCCATGCCATATTTGAATACTTAAATCCCATACTTGGTGGCTAACAATTTTACCTAATCTTATCATACAAATGAATATATCACTTTATGTTTAAAAAACATCCCATCATAACTAAGACTTAATCATGATTGTGATTTATTGATCATTATTATTAGGTGATTGTTCATCTAATAAAAGAAACCTTTTAATCATTATCATACTAGATATGATTATTTAATGAGTGTAATTAATTTATAGCTTATCAATATGATCATTAATAACACCTTGTATATTTGAATGTCATCCTCCATATAAAGCATATACTTTTATATATATATATATATTTATATATAATTTATTTAATTCTTACATATATATTTGTGCAAGATTAAATTAGTTTTTAAGTTATGTGATGATTTCATTGGACTCTTACAGGTTGGGTGGTGATGTTCATGTAGTGAGATGTCATTGTCAAATACTAAAGGATTCAATGTAGTTTTAAATGTTTCTTTCTTTTCTTTAATTTTTATTGCTTTTCTTCATTTAGTCTGGTATATACATATTATTATTTTTATTTCTATGATGGATTCTCATTTAATATTTAACTTTAAGATAGCTTTCAATTTCTATGTGATCTTTATTCTTATTGTATTCATTATTATGTTAAAATACTTCCAAATGCTTTTTTTAATTAAAATATCACATGTATAGTCTAGAGAGACAGTTCTTATATTATGCCTATCATTCCTATCAAGAGACATTATAAATTGGAATACCCCTTATGTTTCTCTTAGATATGAATTTTTTCTCTTAGATCTCTCTAATATCATTGTTAAGTAAAATTTTGATTAATGAGCAATGTTTTGCATGTAAAGAGTAAAGAAATTTAGGCGGAAGTTTTATTTTTTTTTTCTTTGATGTAGAAGAAGTGTTTACCTAGATTTAAGGTAATATATTAGATCTGGGAGTCCTCCATCAGTGAGATGGATAATCTAGTTGATTGATACCTACACAAAGAAATCTATTCAATGGTTCTCTAGATCTTTTTTGACTATAATTAATGGTATTTTGAAGGTCAAACTTTTCATTTTAAGTTTGACCTGGCATCTTAAGAAAAAGTATGTGAAATGGGTATTTATCTCATCAAAGGACTTTATTTAAGAAAATTCTTTACTCTACCTAAAAAGTTTACATATTGGACAAAATATGTTAGAATTTCTCTCATGCATTTTTTTTGGGTTGAAGTCTTTCTTGTTTGTAAAATAATTAAGGGATAGTCAGTAGAATAGGTTGACCTTAAGATTATGATGATTGCTTATTTAAGCATTGATGAATGTAAGTCAATTTTAAAATTCTAAATTTATCAAAAGGTAGGGTAAGAGGATCCATGGACTAATCATTTTCATTCTTTTTGAATGATTTCATTAGAACCTAAACCAATTTTTAAATAAGCACATCCTATCGACAAGTGAGTGTAAATTGAGGTTATCATAATTATAATTCATACATCAATTGACAATATTCTAGCCCAATAAACCTTTTTTGGTCAAATTAGTGGTTTTTGTAGTTTGGATTTTTATTATATGGATCATCTTTTACTTAGGATGAACTTCTATAGTCTTATAGAATGTAAACCTTGAGCACTCCCCATAGAGTTAATGACCAAAGGGGTGCCTTAGTTTGCTGATGCATGTTTAAGGAATTAAGTGATCTTCTAATCACTTATGAGTTTTAAGACATGAATCCTTTTGAACCTCATCATGAATATTCTTTTATATTCTACAAGCTAAAATATTTCAAAACATATAGCTCAAGTCTAATTATTAAAATGTACATCATTTAATTGATTAATGTTCTTTAATTTCTCTCTAATATTCATAGCAAAATTTATTAATATACCAAAACTATTAGGGATCTTTCTATTTAAGTTTGTCAAGATTTCATAAATCATAACACTTGGGTTTCAATAGTTGCTCTTCAAGATGAGATGAAAATATGCCATTTTCAACCCTATTTTTTTGAAATTGACTAAGTTATTCTTCTTTCATGTATCTATAGTTTATTTTTCAAAATGTTTGAGTTATTTTCTTCATCAATATTAAATTCAATTTTTCAATTTTTGATTCATTTATATGTTTTTCATCACCTTATATTAATTGAAAACCCTACATTAGTCTTTAATCTACATTGATTAAGAACTGATCTTATGATGATTATAAGATTTTAGTGGGCTTAGAAAAAAATAATAAGAGGAACCCTTTTAATCTTTCACATCCAAATCATATTTTTTTCCTATTTTGCCCTAACAAGCCTTAGGATATACCTTATGTTTGGTTTACTCTTAATTTGTCTAAGGGGGTTTAATTAGTGATATCAATGTGCAAACTCTTTCACATTGATTTAATAATATATTGTAATAGAATCAAATTGTTACGAATTTCTAAGTAATGTGATAGTGTGCACATTCTAGGGTTACTGTTCTATTGCTTTCATACTTCTTTCATGTGTAACTTATGTCCATCTAGTCAAGGAGAAGAATTCTTATATTGCTACTCTCAATTGAGCTAGTTAACTCTCTTAGATTTTGATGGTGTCGTGGATACTACTTTTACTTTCTCTTATTTTGATGACCTATAGAATCAGACTAACGATGATACCCTTCTATAGATCAAAAGGCATGTAAGAAATTTGGGGAAACCTGTTATTATCTTAAATGAAAAAAAGATAACAAATCTTGTTGCACCTCTTAGATTTTCTATGATAGGTTAATGTGCAGCAAAAGGCATTTCACTTGCTATCATTAGGAAATTCTTTGGTAACTGTAATTTTATTAGAAAGTGGAAGGTAGCAACATTAATTCCAAAAAATGCCTCATCATGTTGGAGAGCGAGGATGATTATGCTAGAGTTTCTACATAAACAAGCTCCCTTTCACAATTTTTAAATGGTTCCATTATGAGTGCAATCCTAGTTTAAAGGTGCTCTACTTTAACAAATAAATTTTATTCTCTTTTCCTTGATATCCTAATTGCCATCCACTGTAGACCATCCATTGCTCTAATGTTGGTGGACATCGATGGAACATCCAATTTTAATAATGAAGTCTTGTTTGGCATGAGCAAGTCTAGGTAATGACAAAAAATGGTTCTTGAAAGTAGGCCTAAATATTCTACTAATTGCAAAAAAAATTCAATCATACTAGTAGGAATATCTGATGCTTCAGCAACATTACCACCATTAGGACACAGCTCATTTCCCCTCTAAAAGTGTTGTTGTAGATGTAGATGCACTTCAACCTTTGAAAATTATATCAATCCTCTTACTTTTTAGAATTTAATTAATCTTGTTTGAAATTTTGATGACACTAAACAACAAGATAGGAAAGCAAAGAAGTATAAGAGAAATAATATTTTTTTTCTCAAAATTAAAGTATAAAATCTAGGTGTCGAAAGAGAGAGACTGATAGAAAGAAAAAAAGGTCCACCTCGTAAGAGATGAGTTCCACTTTTATAGCACCAAGAGGTGACTATACACAGAAAGTACTTAAAATGCAAATCATATTGTGGTTAAATTTTATACATTCCTGCCTTCATCTATCCCCTTTTTAGAAAAGAGGATAAATAAAAATATAAATATATAAAATACACCTTATTGGGATGTCATGTAGATCCACAGATGTTCTTATTAATGGTGCGACATTGAGAGGTGTACTATCTCAAAAGATAGAAGTCACCACCCTACAATGGACCTAATCACCTCAACAAGGACTCCTAAGTACAATGGGTCTGCATATGTGCTAGAGATTCTTCCCCTACTTTACATGGAAAAGTAAATCAAGGTTTATTTTAAACCAGGTTCGTTAAGTTTTCTACAAGGGCAAGGCCCTATAGTTAATTACATCCTAAGGAATGAGATCCCTTAGAAATACTCTCAATTAAGGTAAATGATCATTGTCTCTAAAAATTTCAATAGGTAGGACTATTAATTGATTAGTTTATTTTAGAAGATCAAATGAGATTGATCAAAGAGAGGAGTTATTATCGAAGCCAAAAGAAGATAAGTAGGAGATGCCCACGATGCTAGGAAACCTAGCGAGCATCTCAAACTATCCTATGGTTAGGTTTTACATTTTTGAAATTGATTTAATTTGTTTGAGTTGAATTTTTTTCATTAGAAATTTAGGGTTTATGATTCCATAACAGAAGATTAAGAAAATACCTAAGAGATGAGGAATTAAGCTTATGGCCCACAAAGGGGAGAAGCAACCTCAAAACCTAAATCTATGGAGCTTTAGTGAGGACCGAAAGCACAACCTAAATCTAAGGCAAAAATGGGTATTTGGTTTGCCTCCATAAGAGAGGACAAACCACTTGACTATTTGGACTTACAACTGCCTGGGGGTGGCTACCAACTAACTCCTCCTATGATTTTAAATTCATGTAGGCAAGTCATATGCTTTATGCAAGATAGCTATATTATTTAGAAAGAGACTAAGCCCTTAAACTCACCCAAAAAGAGACTAGATCATGGAGGTGTGCTTCAAATGACCTAAATCTAATGTAATTTAGATTTCATTTTATTTTTATTTTTAGATAATTATTTTGACTCAGGTTAATAGGATTCATATGCCTAATGCATGAGAAATGAGATTATTGGCCAAAATCAGCAAGAAGGGAGGAGGTGTATTTCCACCATGGATCTCAAAGGTCAAGCCAAGTTTCTATAGCAAAGGTGGAAGCCCTGCAATCAATAGTGAAACCAATATGCATTTGTGCATGATGTTATAAGAGAATTACTCATCTAGCTAAGGGGTTGCTAATTCTTTTATCTTAATTTTAGCCTAAGCTTTAGGTGAGGTTATGAGTTCTTTATTTTTAATTTAAAATTATTAAGTTTGGTAAAAGATTTATTTTTTCCTAAGAGCCTAATCTACATCCAGACCATACATAAATCAAGAAAGAAACTAGGAAAATGATGCCACTTAATGCACAAGCTAAACAAATCATCAATCAATTCATAAAGCTAATCGCAAAAGATTAAGAGGCCATTATGGTCGGGTACCACCACACAAACCTAAAAATAAATTGGGTAGCCAAGCTCTACCCTTATACAACCTGACATAAATGAATTAAATAAATTAAGCAAGGAACTCATTATAGGGGTCTTCAAACTTCATTTCTTTTCTTCTTTCTTCCTTGGTTCCTTCTTTTGGATGGTTGGAAGGTGGATGCTCCAAAGGCTTCACATGGTGCATAAGATGAGATCTTATGACCAATGCTCATCTTAATCCCCATAACAATCATTCCAAAATCTTAATTGCAAAAATTACATGAACAAAAAAAGTAAATCTAGCTAACACCTGTAAAATAAAGATTAGCCAAACAAATCACCAAATACCAAGCATGTATATTGGACTTATCACCCCACACATGGGTGACTAAGTTTACCTGGACTATTGGACTATGCTTAGGGGTATAAGCACTTGCACAGAAAAAGCATTTATATATTTACTTATTACAGCGCCCCTTAAGCATAATCTCCTGTAGAAGACAATTGTTTGACTAAGATCGCCCTACCATTCATTCTATGCACATACATCCTAACATCCATACTAAAACATATATCACAAAATAAAAGCAAGCATCAAACCATGCACCACCCTAACCTAAAGCTAGAAGTGGTGACTTATTAATGTGTGTGCTTTAGAGGTCAATGTGTGCTTGGCTATGGCTTTAAGTTAGAATTTTCTAAGTATGAAGAATGTTCAACTTAGAGGAGGGTTTCATTTGAGTGATTTAGTCATTTTGGTTGATTTTATTTTATGTTTTGATTAGGTTGAATCCTACAATTAATTACTAAGTTATAAAGAGAGGGAAAGAGAGGAGAACTTCTCTTTCCTTCCCTATCCTAAGTAATTTCTAAAGTGGGTTCATATTTTAGTTTTATTTAGTGAATTTTTTAATTAAGTATTTTAATTAATCCTAAGTTTAGATGAACTCTAAACAAACCTATTAAAAAAGAAAGGCATTTTAAGATTAAGTAAAATGAACTAAATTCATAAAACATACATCACTTCATTTCTTTCCCAACACATATAACATGCATATGAATGAGTCCTAAACATATCTATACATACAAATGGGAATGTTTAGCACACTTTATGATGCATGCTAGAGAATTTACTTAAGGAAATTTGGATGTTTATGATGCATGATTTTCATTAAGTAGCAAAGGGGTTTCTTATCCAATTTTCACATGCACATATGAATGTATAAAAGGCATAAGTGAGTACGATGCCATTGTTAACCAAAGGTGTAAGGTACAAGACCTACTTAGGGCTACTTAAAGCCTCATAACCTCAGGGTTGTCCAGACTAATATACCACTTTCCTTAAATACAAGCATGTGTACAAAAGAAATGAATGAAAAAAGAAAGAATGCAAAAATTGGTGTTGGTTGATTTATTTCTGTTTATGTAATTTATATGTACAAGTATAGGTGTACTTCTTAGGTAATAGCATAGGAATGAATAGGAAATAGAATTAGTTAAGTGTTAGGTTCGTTTCAAATGAACCATACACCTTGCCAAATCCTATTCAAAATTATGCTAGAAGAGAGGAGAAGGAAAACCTACACTAAGCACATCCTTATATTTTACTCACATGTAAACTTATAAGTAAGATATAAGTGACACACTTTAGTTTTGATAATTGATTTATATATTTTAAAAAATAATTTGAATTTAATAGTGATAATAGCCACTCATATTTTTTTACTTTAGTCAACACATGCAATTTGACATAAAGGAAATATTTTCATTTTGAATTTAATTTTTTTTTATTTTTTTATTTTTTTTGAAAAGCATGAATGCATGAAATCATATGACACACATATTTATCATATTGGGAAAGAACTAAAGCAATGAAAGCATGTAAACATATTCACTTTAATTAATTCCTAAAGACAATCATATGAAATAAGAAAGCTTAAAGTAAATCAAAGTTTATTTAATATGATTTTTGTTTGATTTTGAATTTGATTTAATTTTGAAAATGTAAATTGTGTTTCCTGTTCCTAACCCATTCCCACATGTGTTTAATATTTTTTTTCAATTTTTAGATGATTAGATTCATTTTATATTTTGATTAGGTTAAGGTATGAATTAAGCATGTTAATTACCCCTTACCTACACCACCTTAACATAGTTAATCAAATAATTATGAGCCAATAAGATGACATAAAACCTCACAAGGAATTTAAATTGTAATGCACCTAGGAAGAAAGGGGACTAATGCAATTTGGCTCATGATTACTGATTAATTAAGCTAAGAGGTTTAACTTAAGTAATTTCAAAACACTCGTCACACATATGAGTTGAATTCTAATTTCCTTAATTGAATTTAGGCTCTTGAACACCTAAGCATCTACCCAAAGTAGATTAATTAAGTTCTAGAAAGTTTTAGAATTTTAAGAAATTAATTAAGAGGGTAATTAGCAATTAGCCCTTAATTAAGAGAGGATAAAGAAAGAAAAAAGGGGTTTAAGGAATAGCTTAGGGGAAATGCCACAAAAATTATTCCCTAAATCTCCCATTTACTAAAATAGACCTTAATCAACTTCAACAAAGGGTTAAACCACTAATCAAATCCTTAATTAACCTTAATTACATTAAAGAGCTAATTAAGAAATGAATTAGCAATTTTCCCAATTAAGCCACTAATAAATCCCAAGAAAATTATGGGAGGCAGAAGTCATCCCCCAAAATATACTCAAGCAGTTTGAGATTAATCAGTGGATTAATTATGGAGTAATTAGCAAATTAAATTTCTAATAAAACCTAAAATCAGAGAATGACACTATTCAAAATCCATTAAAACTAAGTTTAGAATATTCTAGGTTAAATTATCTTTCAGTGGCAATTTTCCTCATATTTTTATAATTTTCTTCAAAGAAATATGAATTTTTGAAGGTTAAGTAATTAATTAGGAATTATTTAAACCTTAATAATTCCTCCCTCTATGAGAAGCACTAACGAGGTTACGCTCGCAGGCTGAGTGGCCACTTAAATGTCGATCGCTCGTTGGCGACTACTTTTTTGCTCTCGTCCGATCAAGGATCGAGGAGATTAAAGCCATTGAGGGGTAAAATGAATTATAAAACATGATTTAATCTTGGTCGTCCATCCAAAACATACGGATGGATAGTTAGAGATCCATCTCTACCAATGCCTGTGATCCATGGAGACCGTCCATGTTCTAGGCCTTGATCCGAGCTTGATTAAGCTCGGATTGGGCTAAAATTTTGCACACACCATTTAACCCTAATGGCAAGCACATCTAACAGTTGAAACCTCATTCCATTAAAATTTCTTTCACAAATATCCACACCACATTGAGTTTAGTGATCAAAAAATATTTAATCTCACTGGAGGAGATCACCGGCACTCGATTCCCTTGAAGGAGCTTTGTCTGGTTGAGACGAAGCTTTGGTGAAATTTTTAGCTCTTGAGTGGATAGCTGGACCAACCTCCTAAGATGAGCTCGCTTTGATTGAAGTGGATCTCCCTTACCAAGAACTTGGAAGAGAGCTTGGGTGCACTGACTTAGTCCCTGAGGGAATGTGCAAAGGGAATTGACTTGGTTTGGTATGGAAGTTGGCAAATCCTTGGAGCTCTCTATTTTTACTTAAGGGAAATCAAGAAATGGCAACTTCAATCTTCCTCTAGAGAGCTTAGGATTACTTGTAAATGACTCCTATGACTCTCTCTTACTCAATCAACTATTGCTCTAATGGAATTGAAGTAAATTAGGGGGAGTATATCTCCCCAATGTGAATCGAATGGCCGAAAGGTGGAGTCATTTTGATCCAATTGACTAGTGTTTTGTTAGTGTAGAGCTGTCCTTGAGTTCATTTTAGGCTAGGGAGTGGAATGGTAACTCCCCATGTGCTCAAATTGAGTGGGAGCATGATTCCCATGTGGCCAATTTGAGTCATGTACTCGATTTTAGCCTTAGGCTAGGTTGGGCTGACCCAAACCCATTGGGTTGGGTGCACCACCCTTCCTAGGGCTCACTTAATCTATTAGGAGAGTATCAAGTAGGTATGAAGAGGAATTGACCAAATTCCCTATGGATTTGACCAAAATTTGTTCTATGGCCTAGGGGTAAAGTAATCATTTAGCTAATTGTTGAATTTGGATATGTTGGGTATGTTGAGAAAATAGGTTTGGCCAAGTTTCAATGGATTTGGATTTCATTTGGTATGGTTTGGCTCATGTTGACCCACTTAAGTTAAAATGGGTCAACTTGGGTCAAGTTGACCAAATGGTCAAATTGGATCAAACCAAGGGTTGGGTCAAGTTCATATGACCATTTAAAATATTTTGGTGGCTTTCGTTTGATTCAATTTGGTTTAGGTTTAAATTTGGTTCATATGATTTCATTTAGGTCAAATGGGTCAAGTTGACCAATTTGACCCATTTGACCTATTTGAGCTAAGTCATGGATAGGTTTAGGTTTGGTTAGTCATATGAAGTGGATTGATATCTTTGTTTCTAATCAATTTTGGTTAAGTTTGAAATTGGCTCAATATGACCCTTTAGGTCAAGTTGGGTTCAAGGTCAATTGGGCTAGGTTAGGTCTAGTTGGCCAATTGAGGTTTGGTCAAGTTCAACAAGTGATTTGGAATGAACTTGACCCATTGGTTTCAATCAATTTGGCTTAGATCAAGTTTTGACATATTTTGACTTTTTAGGTCAAGTTGGGTCAACTTGGGTCAAGTGGCCAATTGGGCTAGGTTAGACTCAAATGTTGACTTGGTCAAGTTCAAACATAGGTCATGAATGAACTTAGATCAATGGTTTCAATTAATTTGACCTATGATGGATTTTAGCTATGTTGGGTTTCATTTTAGCTAAGTGTTGACTTGGTCAACCCTTAGGTTTGACTTAGCTTGACCCAATTTGGGTGATTGATCATCTCATGAGATTTTTGATCATGATGAGAGGCATAGGTGAGTTTGATTCAACCCAATTTGATTAGGATTAGAATTTGGCTCATAAGGGTACTTTAGGTCACTTTGGGTCAAGTGAGCCTAAGTGGGTCAAATGGCTTAGTCAAAGCTTGATTTGAGTTTTATTGAACTTGTATATGGACTTATAATTGAAATATAAATCTATTTGCAAGTGGTTTGAAGTCAAATGAGTTTTGACTCATTTGACAATTTCATATTCAAAGGAAGAACATGAATGGATTTAGGGTTTGATTTTTTAATTGAGTTTTGATTAAGTGATTAAAGTTTGTATTTTTATTTGGATTCATGATTGTAGAATTGATTGAATCATGAAGGAAAATCAAGAGTTTGGCTTGACTTGAAGTTGATTTGGCTAAGTTCAGGATTTTGACTTGAAAGGCTTATGTAGGATTTTGAATGGATTTGAGTTTGATTTTTGGAATTTGTTTTGATTGTTTGAATTTATATTTCATTTATATATGTGAATATAAATGAGAATATAAATGAATTATGAGAAAATTTGATGAATTTGGAATGATTTGATGATGATCTAATTAAGAGAGGATTAAGGAACTTAGAAAAGATTTGGAATTTAGAGCTTGAATTTTGAATTTGATTTGATTGATTTGAATTTATATTTTATTTATATATGTGAATATAAATGAGAATATAAATGAGTCCTGAGAAAATTTCATGAATTTGAATTAATTTGATCATGATCTAGGCTAAATCCTTAAGAGAAAATTTAAAGGACTTAGGAAACTTTGGGGTTTGAAATTTCATTCATGGGTTTCAATCATGGATTTCAATCATGTGGCATTGATTTGAGTTTGGAGAAAATCAAATGATTGATTTGGAGTTTGACTTGAAGGAAGGAAGGTAATGAGTGGTTCATGCTAAGGGTAGGTAAATTTTCCTAACACCCCTAAGGCATGACATATTCTTATGGCTAACTCTTCTAAGTCTCTAGGGCTAGGTTGAGTGTCCACTTAATCACTAGATGTGCCTTAAGACTAAAGAACTCTTAAAGTCTAAGAGGAGTCCTATGTCTAAGATGGAGGGGTTGAGAACTCATTCTAAAAATGAGGTCAACACATATATAAGTGGATGCTCTCCTAGGTTGGCATCGAGTATACATGTGAGTGGGTATAGATCTAGTGGATAGTAGAGGTGAGTAGCCCATCGTCATGCAAGTATGTAAGAATTAGGTTGAGAAGAATAGCTGCCATATTTCTTTGAGTATTCATCCGATGCCAGTGAGTTGATTTATGCCTTATTCTCTTGGTCATTATTTTCTAAATTCTCAACTTGTTGGCTCAAGTTGATCCCATCAAATATACTTTTCAATGTGTATTTTTATTCTAGTAGATTGTTTGAGTACCCTTTTTATGGCAAGTGTGCTTATCTCGATAATTAGACTCGTCAAGTCGCTTAAGCCTGCCCCCTACTTTGGGTACACATTTAGGTTCCCGATTCTTCTACTTCTTATAGAGGTACCTCATAAAAAGGATAGAAAATTGAATAACATGATCAGCTATAAATATTTGTTGATATAAAAAAAAAATTATGCAATTATGAGAGATTACATCACTTTTTGACTGGCTATAGTTTTCCAACACACTAAAAACTATAAATGGTCATTCTATCCTTCTTTAATGCATTCATCATTTTTTTTTAGTTACTTGCTTGGATACGTTTACCAAATTTTAGGGGTAGAGTCTGCAAAACTAAGAGAACAAAACTACTACAAATGCTAAGAGGCCTCATGGTGACATTGATTATGTAACTGTATGGGTAGGTCTTCAAAAATGCCAAGTTAGAAAAGGTCATTGACATTCATGTGCCAAGGTGGGCACCCTAAATCCTCCCACTGTAGCACCTTTAAATCTAGCTACCTCCATGAATCCATAAGAAGAATCAAGTACTCACCCTATTGAAGAGTAGGTTACTATGGTGAGTCTTCATCTGATGCAACCTATGAGTACCCATAGGGAGAAAGAAGGAGGAAAGGATGAACCCTTGATCTAGTGTAAGAAGGTCTTGATGAGCTAAATGGTTGGACTGGCTATCATGATAGCAGTTATAGAGAAGTTCCTTATTGAAGTGAGACTTGTCTTTTACTGCACATTTTGAGTTCTTGTCTGCATTTCTAAATTTTCCTTTGTTTGCAATTGAGCATGACTAGCATTCAAGCCTAGTCCATGAAGATCTTTTCTCGATAGTCCAATATCACTTCCATGGGTGATTTGTTGGATTAGATGGCTTTTACTCTCAAGGGTTGGACTTATAGAAAATTCCCTCATCAAAATACCTTTTAAGAGAAATTCCACTTACTTGATAGATGGCTTTCTTGTTGACTAGTGGTGACTCGAGTTTCATCATGGACTGAGTTGGAGATACCATGTGTGGACTTAGTTTACACCAACAAGAAGCGGCCATCGAAGCTCCCATCACCATGACCAGCTTCACCTCGACTGACATTAGAGAAATGATGATCATTTTTCTTCTCCTACTCGTTGAGATATTTATGAGTTCACGAATGGTGAGTCTACTCAAAGGCTAAGAGATGATATGGGAAAGAGTAGTAGGATTTTACTGACTTAGCTGACTTAGCAGCTCCCTCTAAACTAGACTCATCCTAGCAAGACATAAGTGAGTTGTGATCACAATTAGAATTGGAGTAGTCACAATGATGATAATCCTTGGAGGTGGAGCTAGAATAGTGGTAGTCCTTTGAGGTGGAGTATTATTTTGCCACCATGAGGGTTAAGATAGCATACTTGAAAACTTGATCAAGTTGTAGAGTACTTTGCCTTTTTTTTGCACAAATTTAAAAAAAGTTCAAAGATAATGCCAACTTCATTATTGTTAAACTAATGAAAGATGGACATTTGGATGCCAACTTTTTGGATTTCTCTAATGTGCTTACACTCCCAAACTCTGATGAGGATAACACAAATTAATACATCTTTCCTTTCTTCATCCTCTCCATATTTTTTTTTGGTTAAGTAAAATGTATGTACCTTACTCACTTTATTATTAAGATTTTACTATATGAAATGAAAATTGTGAATGAGAATAATTATCTTTGCTCATTTTACCTGATACTTGCTCATTGATGCATGAATAGCTCCACTCATAACATAAATATTTTGTGTCATTGATTAAGAGAATTTCTCCTGGGTAGTCACGTGAGTCTAAAAGTTCATGTATACTCATTAGAGTGGTACTCATCTATTAATGTATGAATAACTTTCCTCATGACTTAGAATATTATACACTTATTAATTAAAAGAACCTTCCCTAAGAGGTCACATTCACTATATAGAGATAAGTGTACACCTTTATTAGTTGTGCAATAAAATGAGAGGTTGCATTACATATTTAGTTGCCATAAAATACCTTGACTCACAAATTATTCATTTACCTCTAACTAGGAGGTTGGTCTTTTTAGAATTTAGTCACTAACCTCACGGGGTATGGTCTTACACTATAGTCACCAACTGCATGAAGCTAGTCTTTAAAATACTAACTAAGAGAGTTAGTCTTTTTAAGTTTAGTTGTCAACCTCACAGGATGTCGGTCTTATACTATAGTCGCCAACCACATGGAGTATTAGTCTTTAAGTTTCCAACTAAAAGAGTTGATCTTTAAGTTTACAACTATGAGAGTTGCTCTTTCTTAGTTTAGTTTAGTCATATGTTAGTCACGCACAAAGTGTTGGTCTTTAAGTTTCCAACTAGGAGAGTTGGTATATTTTGAGTTTAGTTATTGACCTCACGGGTGTCAATCTTACACTATAGTTGCCAATCACATGGAGTGTTGGTCTTTGCAAACTAGAAGAGTTGGTCTTTTGAGTTTAGTTGTTGACCTCACGAGGTCTTAAATTATTAATTTTGTAGATTAAATTTGACTCGAGGGTTGCTTGTTCTACTTCAGTATTCTCAGGCCAAGAATGGTGCACCAAGTATTCAAATCTCTTGCTTGAGCTTTCACCACTAGGAAGGGACCTTTCCTTGAGCCAAAACATGCAGCTCCTTAGGTGTTCCTACATTAAGGGTTGGTGTTGCTCGATATCAATATTTTTGGGCCAAGAGTGGCAAGTATCACAAGTCATCACTCCCAAAGTATAGGTTTTATGGTTCGACATCGAGTATGCTCTGATAACTACTTATCATGTGAGTTAACACAAGAAGCAAAATATAAAAATTTTATTATTGAATATAGAAAGATGTATGATACTTAAAACTAGAAAAGTGAGTACAAACTAGAGGAACTTTCCTTTATGGATAAAATTACTTCAAATATCTAGAATTAAATGTTGTTCGTATGTCTTCGCCTAAATGAGATTATAGTCGGTACATACCAAGGCTGACTTGATCCTTAATTATGAAAGGTCTATCCCGGTTGTGGGTGAGTTTGTCTAAAACATTCTATCGAGTAGCGACATCTACTTTTTTTCATTACTAATTTGCCACACTTGAGATGGTTCTCCTTCACATTATGGTTGAAGTATTTAGCTATTCACCTTTTTTATTCTTATCTTGTGATAGTCAATTCTTAGTTCTTCAAACATGTCAAATGTATCTTCCATAGCCTTTTGTTCACTTTATTCCACTCTCTATCTCCACATCCCATCCTTTCCATTGGTACCCATTAGCTCACTTCATATTTGATCAGTGGGATGACTTTTGTGCCATGTGACAATGTGACTAGAAAATGTCTTATCGAATTGGTGGGAGTGGTTATGAGTGCCTAGAGTACTACGAGTAAGGTGTCTACTTATTTATCATTAGCATCTTCAACTTTCTTCTTAAGTAAATTAATGATCTTCTTATCGAGCCTTGTGTCCATTACTCTACGAGTGATGTACTAATGTGAATTTTAGCTTTTAAGACTCGCAACTCCCTTAGGCCACTTTCAAAGAATTGAGGTATTATTATCAATGATCGCTACCAGTAACCCATACCTATAAATAATTTCAGTCTAAATAAAATTTTTTATTGCCTGAGAAGTTATCTTTGTGAATTAGCATCGCCTCAATCCACTTGTTGAAATAGTCAATGATAACTATGAAGAACTTTTTTTTATCTGCTAGCGATTGACAAGTGACCTATCAAATCCATCCCCACAAATAGTGAATGGTCCAGAAGTGGTGATGACTTGAAAAGGTTGTCATGGTTTCTTTTGAAGTGTTGTGAACATTTGGCATTGTATGCATTTCCTTATGAATTCTTCAGCCTTTTTTATCGTGGCCTACAAATATCCATGTCTCGAGAATCTATGGCTGAGTGTCCCTCCTAAATGGATGTTGCACTTTTGTATTTCTTCAAGGATCCTCTTTTTTTTAACTCTTTTACACGAAGTTGAGTTATCGACTTTCAAATAACTCTCCTCCTATCAAAAGGTATTGAGCTACTTTAATTTTGAATCTTTTCAAATCCTCTATCATTTCTTTGACTTCTCTAGTCTATGAGTACTTCATGATAAGGTCAACCCAGCTTGCAAATTTTTAAGATCAACTTGCATTAGCTCTTCCTCTTCTATACTCAATTGGTTGAGTTGAAAAATTGTGTGCTCCCCGAGACTGCTAGCTTAGAATAATAGATTGACAAGTAGGTTCTCTCTATCCTAAAATACTCTAGTTGTCTAATTTTTTTCTTTTACATTAAGTAAATATTTTAGTAAAGACTCATCTCGAACTTCATATTCCCCATTAACTTATCTTACTATAAGTTGTGAGTCAAAATAAGTTGTTATATCCGTGACACCTAGTCCTCTGGAAAAATTCAGCCTAATGAGTAAAACTTTGTATTCAACTTGATTATTTATCACTTTAAACCTGAATTTGATTACTTGTGTTATTATAATTCCTATTAGACTTTTTAACACTATACTTGCACAATGTGTCTCACCAAAATAACCATATAGTCACCATAAAGGTTTCAAGTTGATGATATATTGCAAGCTACTTATGGTGTTTATTTTTTTGGTTTTGGTGCTTTGTGTGTATATGTGAGAGGACACCATAAAATCCATAGATGTACTTATTAGAGTGATCGGGTATGACATTAAGAATAGTTTACTATCTTAAGAGATAGAAGTCACTACCCTATAATGGACATAATCACCTAATAATGACTCAAAAGCATGATGGATCTTCGAATATAGCAGAGATTTTTCTCCTACTTTAAATGGATAAGTAAAGCAGGGTTTATTTAAACTGGGTTCATTAAGTTCCCTATGGAGGTAAGCCTCCATAGTTTATTACATCTTAAGGAAAATGAATCCCTTAAGAATACTCTTGAGTAAAGTAGGTGATTGTTGTCTCCAAGGAATTCAAAGATAGGACTATCAAAGGATTATTTATATTTATAAAAATCAAGTGGGAGAGATCGAAAGGGAAGAGTTCTTATTGAAACCAAGGGAGATGAGTAGGGAGTGCTCATGATACTAGGAAGCCCTAGCACTCTAATCTATCATATGGTTGGGCTTTATATATTTGAATGTGAGAAGATTTACTTATTTAAGTTAAATTTTTTATTATAACTTTAGGACTTATAATTCAATAATACAAGATTATGAAAATATTTTAAGAGGTGAGGATTTATGCATGTAGCCCACAAAGGAAAATATCAAACTCAGATCTTAAATTTAGGGATCTTTGGTGAGGGCCAAACATGACCTAAATCTATGGTGAAAATGGGTATATGGTTTACTCCCATAAAAGAGAATAAATCACCCGACTACTGGGCTTATTACCACCTGGACTGGCAGCCAGCTAACTCCTCCTACGCTTTAAATCCATGTAGGTAACTCATATGCTTTGCAAGATGGTTAGGCTGTTATTTACTTAGAAAAGAAACTAAATTCTTAAACTCACTCCCTAAGAGACTAGATCATGAAGGGCACGAATAATGACTTAAATCTAATGCAAATTTTGACAAGTTTTTTTCAATTTTTGGACATTTTATTTTGACACAGGCTATAAGATTTTGTATGCCTAAATGCAAGAGAAATTGATTATGGGTTAAATCAAAGAGAAAGAGGTGTCTTTCCATGAAAGGCTCTTACAAGTTAAGCCCTTATTCTCTAGCACAGATGGAAGCCCTCTCTTAACAAGAGTGGAAGAATATGACATGCATGATATTATGCATTCAACCATCCAGCTAAGGGGTTGCTAAAAATTTTATTATCTTGATTTAATTTCTAGACTTTTATGTTAGATTATGAATTATTTTAAAATTTTAATTATGAGTTGTTAATAGGATAGAAAATTTATTTTATCCTAAGAGCCTAATATCTAGCACAAACAATCACCAATCATAAAAAAAATGAAAAGGCATGATATTTCTAATGCACAAGTTAAAATATCAAACAATTTTATAAAGCTATCAAAAGAATAAAAAATGAAGGTGCTGCCCTAAAAGAAATATGGAATACCCCATACATCCCGGTACAAAAGAATAATTACAATTATAGAATGATAAGTGTTATGGGGTCTTCGTTCTTCATCATTCATTCTTCATCTTTCATTTCTTCATTTTTGATTTGCTCCATTTCTTTCTTCTTTTGGACATGATTGGGATGTTGTTTGCTCCAAAGTCACATGGTATATAAGACATGGTCTTATAACCAATGCTCATCCTTAATCTCCATAACTCTTATCTTAATCCTAATGCAAAAATTATATTAAAAGGAAGAAAAGTAAATCTAGCTACACCTGCAAAACAAATGTTAGCTAAACACGCTATACAACCTAAGCAGTTATAGGAATAATTTGGACTTAGCACCCCACACATGGGTAACTAAGTCCACCTGTCCTAACTTGGGCTTTGCTTAGGGGGCTAAGCAACCACACAAGCATTTATATTTTTTTTACCGGTTTAAACACAACCCCACATAAAACATGATTAGGCTAATATCGGCCTAACATTCAGGCTATACACATACACCCTAACATCCAGTCTAAAATAATATATCACAAAACTAAACATTCATCAAACCATGCACCTCTCTAACATAAATCTAGAAATGGTGACTTACATGCATGTGTGTGGTATGTCCTCCAGTTTTAGAGTTATGATTTGCTAAGTGTGAGGGATTTAATTTATAAAGATTGATCTTTTAAGTAGTTTAGTTGATTTGGGAATTTTTACTTAGTATTTTTCTTTTGTTTCATATAGCCTACACTTACCATCTAAGTGTTATAAAGAGAAGAAAGAGAGAGAGTCTCTTTTTTTTTCCTTACCTTAAGTCATTTCTAAGGCAAGTTGATTAATAAATTTTCTTTAGTGAATGGTTTATTATGTGTTTTAATTAACCCTAAGTTTAGATTCATTCTAAATAGCCCTATTCAATAATAAAGGCATCTTAGGATTAATTAGGATGGATTACTATCACATAACACACACTCATTGATTTCTTTCCATCATGTATACCATGCATATGAATAATCTTAAGCATACATATACATGCAGTGTAAATCTTAGCACATTTTGATGATGAATGCAAAGAAGTGTATTTGGAAATTTAAATATTTCATTTATTGATTGAATTATGAATGCATGTCTTTGTTATATAGAAAAGAAAGATTTTTCATCCATTAACAAAATACACATTCACATGTATAAAAGTTTTAAGTGAGTACGATGCCATTATTTTCTATACCAGGGGTGTAAGGTACATGACCTACTTAGGGCTACTTAAAGCCTCACAGCCCTGGGATGTCCAAACTAATATACCACTTTTCTTAGATAGATGTAAATGTATTAATAACTATAAGGATAGAAAAATCCGTGCAAAAGTTATGTTTTATTTATTTGATTTGTTTATTATTTATTCATTGGCCACATCATAGATGCATATGTATAAGAGTTTTAAGTGAGTATGATGCCATTATGTTTTCTACACGAGAGGAGTAAGGTACAAGACCTACTTAGGATAACTTAAAGCCTCGCAGCCCTGAATGTCTAAACTAATATACCACTTTTCTTAAATACATATCAATGTACAAAAAGAACCAAATGGATAGGGAATCATGCAAGAAATTATGTTTGATTTGGTTGCATGATTTACATGTGTAATATGAAAACCCTTCCTAAGTCTTAACATGGAGATCCATAGGAATAGATTTAGGCAAGTGTTGTGTTCTTTTCAAATATACACATGCAAATCTTATGTGAATCCATGTTAAGAGAAGGAAAGAGAACTTCATAGTACACATCTTATACTATCATCACATGCAAGCTTATAAGTGTTTGTAATTAGCATTACCTCATTTATAAGAATTGATTTATAGGTTTTAAAAATAGTTTTTAGTTTAATAGTGATAATAGCCTCTCATATTTTTAATTTAAGTCAACACATGCAATTTGACATAAAAAAAACATTTATTTAATTAATTCTCAAAAGAAATGAATGCATGATTTCATATGGCAAACAATATTTAGCATGATTGGACAGAAAAAAAGGAATGTAAACACATGATTTCATTCACCCCAATTAATTTCTAAGGGAAATCATATTAAATAAGGCTATATTAAAATGAACCAAAATTCTTTAAGGACATTTTTATCTTTGAATTTGATTTGATTTATGTAATATGAGAAAGGTTTGCTAATCCTAACCCATTTCCTCATGTGTGAATTAGTTTAGTTTAATGAAGAAAATTTAAGTTGATCTTATGTTTGATTAGGTTAAGGTATGAATTAATTATCCCTTACCTATATCACCTTAAGTTAAATAACTAATTAATAAAAAGCCAATATGATATGCAATCACATGAAAAGTAAATTTGCAATGCTCCTAGGAAATGAAAGGGGCCTAATGCAATTGGCTTATGATTAATAGTTAATTAAGCTTAAGGAATCTCACTTAATTACTCTTATGATTTTCTCACACATGTGAGCCAATCATAATTTCATTATCTCTCACCTTGGGTTATTGAACACCCAAGGAGCTACCTAAGATCAATTAAAGGTTGCTTAGGTGAGGATGAATTGATTTTAATTCTTTAAATTCATTAAGCTTTTAATGAATTGATTAAATATTTTTTGGTTATGTTTTAATTTGAATGATGAAATTAACTTAGGGGAAAGGACCAAGGGCAAGGCCTCAATCCTAATCCCTAAATCATTTAAACATTCAATTAGGTTTTGATTTCCTTATTTTGAAGGTTGATCACTTAATTAATCAATCATTCCATTAACCCATTAATTAATTTGATTTTTAAAGATAAGGAAGACTTGGGAAATGAATTAGGAAAGGTATCCCCAATCATATTCCCTAAGTGATATTATTGTTCAATAGGGATAATTATGTTCAAATAATTAATCAAGTTACTGTCCATTCCTTAATTATAATTAATTGGATTAAGCGAGTGATTTGGGATAACTCAAATGACTTCCCTAATTAAGTAATCAACAAAATCCTAAAAAAATAGGAGAGGCAGAGGTCATCCCCCTAAACATCCATAAGAAATTTGAGATTAATTGAGTGCTTAATTTAGGTATAATTAAACTAATTAGATTTTTGATAAAACCCTAATTATGCTAAAATTACTGTTCAAAATCAATTAATTATAATTTTGCTAGATTCTCCTCTAAAATATCAATAAAATGATTCTAAGTTAGTATTTTTTGGATGTTTTATAATTAGTTATGATTTTAAGAAGTTTTAAGATAAAAAATTAATTAATTAGCCCTAAAGCCTTTAATCCCACATGGTCGGCGGCCGCTTATGTGGTAAATGGGATTGGCTATTTAAGTAGTCACATTCACACTCGACCCGGGTGGACACACTTCCTCTCAGGCCATCCGATCTAAGATCATACTGGTTTGATTCGATCCACAGTTTAAGAAAGGAATCGAGGGCTCTACCATGGGATTTGATTAGAGCCGTTCATCTTGATCACACAAGATGAACGGCACATGATCTATCCCATTGACGAGCGATGAAAGATCGATGCTATCCATCTACCCTCGCTCGATCTGAGCTCACCCGAGCTCAAATTATCTCCAAATTCTTCCCACACCTTGAGGAAGGAAGATGCACACATCCAAGAGTCAATTTTGCATAAGATTTAAATTCTCTTCAAAAAGGACCAACCCGCATTTCCCTATAGCAATGATTTTGAGGAATTACCTCACGAGTAATGATGCAATGCTGAGGTAGCACATTGAGGCGATTGAGGAGCTTTGAGCTTGATTTGGTGTCAAACCATGCAGGCAAAGGCTTTGACTTTGATTGAACTCACACGTCTGACCACTTGGGAGCTTGGGAATTGGTTTGGTTGTGCTCGACGAAGTGTGGTTATGGTGTACCTAAGAAGAATTTGGGTTTGGTTTAGTGGAAAGGGAGTATTGCTGATGGGAGGAGCTGCTTCACTTGCTCGAGGAGAGGAAATGCCAATGGAGAGGGCTTGGGGATCCTTGGAATTTCGAGGAATTTGAGCTGGGGAGGGCTCGACTTGATTCTATGAAATTGTGTTCAATTGGGGAGTATACCTCAATTTTCCATCAGATGGATGGCTTATGCACACATTTTGCACTAGATCAGTGAGTTGTCTCCATCAAGGTCGATTGCACGTGGATGGAGGGGAGTGATGGGAGCGCCATGGACCCAATGTGCAAATTTCCATGGGCTTGATCCAATGCTGCTTGGGTTAGAGGTGAGTCAACTCACCTCCTCTGGTCCCCACCTAGGGAGAGTTGATAGGGTGGGTCGGAGAAGGTTCCATGTAGTTCTAATGAGCTACCATAGGGATGGGCAAGTTGACATTAGCTTTGATCCAATGGGTTTAAGGTTTAAATCCTATGATTTGATGGATAATTCCTTTAGTGGGGTCCACTTGGATTTTGGGCTTGTTTAGGAATGAAGTAGGGCATGCTTGGGTCGGGTTTGACTAAGCCCTAGGGTCCCATAAGTTGGTTTGGAGGGATTTGACTTCATTTGTTCAAAATGGATTCATTTTGACTAGGTTGAGTTGGATTGAGCAATTGGTCAAATTGGGTCAAACCAAGGCTTGGGTTAGGTTCATATGACGATTTGGGATGTTTTAGTTCAATTAATTTGGAATGGTTTGGCCTAGGTTTGAATTTGGCTCATTTGGATTCAAAAGGGTCAAATTGGTAAACTTGACCAATTTGATCAATTTGACCAAATTAGGATGGGTTAGGTGTTGAGTCAAGTTCAATTGGTTGATTAAAAATGATTGTAGGCTTTGGTTTGGTTTAATTTGGAATTAATTTAAATTTTGGTCAATTTGAGCTAGGTTGGGTCAAGTTGACCAATTGGTCAACTTGGGCTCAATCATGACTTTGGTCAAGTTCAACAAGTGATTTAGAATGAACTTGAGCAATTGATTGCAATCAATTTAGATTAAATCATAATTTGACTCATTTGGTCTTTTTAGGCCAATTTGGGTCAACTTAGGTCAAGTGGCTATTTAGGCTTAGTTTGACTCAATTGATGACTTGGTCATGTTCAATCATTGATTATAAATGGGTTCGAGTCAATGGTTTCAGTCAATTTGGCATATGATGAATTTTAGCTAGTTTAGGTCTCATTTGGGCTAAGTGTTGACTTGGTCAAAGGCTAGGATTGACTTGGTTTGACCCAATTCAAGGTGGTTGATCACCCCATGATGATTGTTGATCATGATTGAGGTTTAGATGGGCATAGTTCAATCCAATTTAGGTTAGATTAGAACTTGGCTCAAAAAGGGTCCTTTAGGTCACTTTGGGTCAAGTGAGCCTAAATGGGTCAATTGGCTTGATCAAGGCTTGATTCAAGTTTGGTTGAACTCACATATGAGCTTAGGATTGAAATATAAATCCAATTGCAATTGGTTTGGAGCCAAATGGTTTTGATTCATATGACAATTTCAAGTCATAAGGGTTAACTTGGGTTTTGATTTGGTTTTGATTTGTTTTGATTTGATTTGAAAGGTTTGAAATTGGATTTCATTTATATTTGTGAACATAAATGAAGGAATGGTTGATTTATAAAGAAATCAAACAAGTTTGAGTTGATTTGAAGGAGTGTTTAGGTTAATGGAGGTAAGTCCATATGGCTTAGGAAGAGATTTTGATTTGGAATTTAGAGTTGATCATGGATTTCAATCATTTGGAATTTGGAATTGATTTATGATTTGAAATTTGATTTGAGATTGAATTTGATAATTGAGAAAATCAATTGGATTGGGGTTGATTTGGATTTGGTTAAGGCTATGAAGAAATTTGGAGTTTGAATTTGGTGATGGATTTCACTCATTGGATAGTTGGATCTGATTTTGCAATTTGAATTTGAATTTGAGATTTAGTTTAAAAGAAGGAAGCAAGGATTGGATTTGGGCTATACGGTAGGCAAGTCTCTCCTAAATCCCTAAGGCACAATCTATCCCTATGGCTACTTTTTCTAAGTCTCTAGGGTTAGGTTAAGTGTTCACCTAATCACTAGAAGTGTCTTAAGACTAAGGAACTCTTAGTGTCTATAAAAGTTCTAAATCTATGATGAGAATTGAGAGCTCACTCCAAAGTGAGGTCAACACTACAAAATCAACAAGAAAATCTATGAGTGTCCGGGCTTTGATCACAGTTCAAGGAGAGTATGATATAACAAACTCGCTCAACTTTACAGACTATTTCAATAGTATTCCCAAATGATCATGCTTAGCAAGCACATATTTAAGTGGACTATCGGTGACAACTTATATGAAATGTGCTTGGAAGTAAGGTCACAATTGTCTAGATGAGGTAATTAGTGCGGGTACAAATTTCTCCATAAGTGGCCAGTTTAGCTTGACACCTCAATGAGATTTGTTGACATAATAGATAGGCCATTATTTACCACCTTCTTCTCTGATAAGGACTAAACTAAATGAGTCTTCTCCCACTCCTGAGTACAATAATAAGACTTCTTGCTCTTTCGAGCTCTACAAAATAAGAGGTAATGCGAGTAGAGTCTTTAAGTCATTAAAGGCTTTCTCACATTCTAGACTCCACTTAAATTTCCTTCTCCTTGAAAAATGGTGAGCTTCGCTCCTCTGCCTTTGAGAAAAAAATTGTTCAATCTTGCTACTTGCCCAGTATGTTATTATACCTCCTTTACATTTTTGGGTGAGGGAATGTCAAGTATGGTCTTCACTTTATTAGGATTTTACTTTATGCCTTTAGTGATAATGAGAAATCCCAAAAAAAAATTCTACTTATGCACCAAAAACACACTTTAATTGGCTAATGCACATATTGTACCTTTCAATGTAGTGAATATCTCTTCAAGGTCTTGGATGTGTTGAATTGGAAATTGCTTTTGACTAGTAAGTCATCCATAAATACTTTTATATTTCTTTTTCTTTTTTTTTTTTTTTTTCTCTTTAAAACTTGATTTACTAATCTATGGCGTGTAATCTGTTCTTTAGTTTGAAGGGCATAACATAGTAGCAGTATAATCCTTCAAAAGTAATAAAGGTTATTTTTCCAGAATCTATTAGGTGCATTTAAATTTGATGGTATTCTAAGAATGTGTCAAAGAAAATCAACACAGAGTAACTTTTAACCGAGTTAACAAGCACGTCTATTCATGAGATATGATACCCATCCTTTAAATATGTTGAATTTAGATTAGTGAAGTCAACACACATTCTTTATTTTCCTCTTAACTTCTACACCATTACTACATTATACACCAACTATGGGTACTGATCATCTCTAATGAAGTTATCCTCGAGCAACTTAGTGCCTCCTTCTTAATAAGCTCAGCGAGTATTATAATGGTTTACCTCTTGTTGTGCTTGATAGGTTATGCATCCTTACGAACATTCAAGTGATGAAAATAGTGTTGAGGTCAATACCTAGCATCTCTATTATCATCCAAGTGAATACATCTAAATTGGGAAAGAGAGTTTAGATAAGGGTTTCTTTATGCTTGAGATAGAAAGCTTGAGCTAACCTTTAATACTTACCCATTTCCTTATGTAGTCAAAATTTTCACTATCTCTTCAAGGACTTCAATTCCTTTTCACATAATATCTAGTTGTAATACTTTTTATTCTTTACTCAACTAGCCAATGGCATTTAAGTAGAATGCATAGGATTGGTTGAGGTTTCCTCTAATAATAATCTCTTCTCCTCCAATGGGGAATTTAATTGTTATGTGATTCATTAACACCACCACTCTGAATGTGTTGAGTAGAGGTTGGCCAAAGATTATGTTGTAAATAGTAGGTGCCTCTACTATGATGAAATCAGCCATGGTCATAAATTATTTCTTGTCGTCTCCCTAGGTTATGGGGAGAGTAATCATTCATTTAGTTTCTCTCTGTTCTCCTAAGATGCCATATAATGGTCCTCCTGCGGGTGTGAGTTTGGAATTTGTTAGTCCCAACTTGTCAAAGAAAGATTTAAAAATAATATTCACTAAGCTTCCCCTATCAATCAAAATACTTCCCACCTAGTACTTGGCAATCAGGGCTATTACTATGACTACTAAATTAGATTAACATCATCTCTAAAATTAGTAATTAGGACACTTAATCATAGATTAAGAGCCTTATAATTGAGCACTTGGACACTACACACTGCATCCTTCTTGGTTTGGTCCAAGCTAATGAGTTGGACTTAACCCAAATATCAAACATAAATAAAGAATTAAATCAATCACATTCCACTTTAAACTTGAATCCATTTGAGTTTAAAGCAAGGTGATTAGGGTGGTTAACCTAATTACCCTATTTAAACTCAAAATTAATAAAATCCAAAAGAAATTCAAACAAAATCAAAACAAATCCAAATAAACCAAAATAAATTAAAATAAAACAAATTTAAATTTAATCAAGGTAAAAAATGGTCAACTCTTTTGACATAGGTTTAACTTTATGTGGGTCCCACCAAGTCAAAGGTCAACCCACAAAAATTTGATCAAATAAAATCATTCTAAATGATCCAAATAATAGAATAAAAATGTTTAAACATGAATTTAAAGAATATAAACCCATTAAGGCCTTAATTAGGCTAATTAGATCATTTCATCTAAAGGGACCTTATTGGACTCAAATCCAAATTAAATAAAATCAACTTAATTAATAATCCAAAATAATTAGGAAATTATCATTAAACACAATCTAACCAATCATTGAGTCTAATTTGATCAATTTGGTCATTAGACCTAAATGAATCAAACTTAAGCCATTAGGCCCAATTTGGGTCAAATGGGTCAAAATTGAAATCAATTTGAGATCAAATGAAATTAATCACTCCAAATCATTTCACACATATGATTAAACATGATTAGAGTCTAAACATAATTTAATTGAGTCAAAATTGGTTATTTTACTCAATTTAATTCAACTTAACCCATTTAAGTCAAAATGGGTCAAGTTGACTTAAAATTAAATTAAGCCTTCACATGACATGGATTAATTGAATTCCCAGTTATCCATTGAACAATCAATAATGATTGAAAGTCAAATCTAAAACCAATTGATCAGAAGAAACACAATTGAAACACTTTAAATTAAGTCAAATCTAAATGGCATGAACTAGGTTCAATCTTCCAATCCAACTCAAATGGACTTGAGTTTAACCTAAGGTTGATTTGACTTAGGCAACCAACACCAACCCAAAATGGATGTGATGGTGATGCCAAAATAAGAGGAATATGCCATTGGAGAATGAGGTGGAGCATGTGAACAAACTCTCTTCAATCCAAGATACCCCTTTGATTCATACCATCAATTATATACTTGATAATTGCCTTCATATTTCTCTTCTAATAACAATATCATTATTTAGCAATTCTCAAATTGGCATTTTTTATATGTTAACTTACATGCAATTCATTAATGTATAGATTGTGTTTCAACTTGGTATGTGTTTTTTAAAAAAAATAACACTACATTTAAGTCTCTCGAGGTTGAATGATATTCCATTAGGTCCCAAGCATAACTATTATATTAAACCTTTTTTATACCTTAAATGTTTTATGTTTATAGCCTATCTTGGAGATCTCATAAGCTAAGGGCATCTAATATGAGAACTTTAGGTCTCCTCCATGCTTCATCTTTCTTGAGGCTTCAATTCCCACAATGTCTCAAATGTTGTATTTTTAAATTTTATGGAAGAATTTCTAGTAGTTTTTGAGTATTTTATTTTTCATGCTACTCATAAATTATAAATTAAGAATTAGAGTAAAGAAAATCCTAGGCTTTTAAAAAAGGAGGATGGGTTTTTTTCAAACATACATTATAAGGAGGTTGTGAAAAAAAAATAGAAATGTTCAGGATATTGATAAAGATCTTATCAAATAGAGAATGGCCAAGAAAGAAAATAGTTTTGAATGGAATCATAAATGAGGATATCGATGATGGAGAAGTTGTTTTGAGTATAGCTTTGCTTTTTGCTGCATAACTTAAAGTTAGTGGAGAGAGAGGCTCAATATTCCCAAAAGATCGAAGGCATTACTAGAGATCTCTTACAAATATTTAGTGCAAAATGCACTCAATGGAATCATAACAATAAGAAAAAAACCAATAGCAGAAATTACCAACTATAAGGTAGCTTTAACAGATTTTCTTGCACTACTTGAACTCGAGATTGAAATATACATAGACATGGATTAGATAAGGTATCTAGCCACTCTTGCTAGCGGTAAATAGTGTGCAAACATGATAAGTTGGCGAACTAAAGTTTGCCTCATGTATGAACTCTACATAAAAATATGGTTGCATGACTTGAGAAATCTGTGATGACAATTGAAAGTTTACAATTTGAGACTGGAGAATTTTTGCATGGGTCTACACATTCTCTCAAATTTTGCATGGGCCTTCACAATATCCTCTCAAAAGATATCATAACAACTACGCGGACAATAGGCATTCCAAAGAACAATGGTTTGTAGCAAATCATGAATTCATTCAATTATACTCCAAGTGAAAATTGGTCTTTCTAGATTAATAAAAATAAGAGTGGAGAGCATAATACATAACAATAGAGGCTAAGATTTGTCCAATCAATGATATCAAATAATGGACAAATGTATGAGAATATTACCAATATAAATCAAAATTGGGTGTATAAACTATAAAGGTGCCCCTAGGATATTAGTTAACAAAAGAATAGCCTAGAAATAAAAAAAATTATTAAAAGAAAATGTAATAAGATTAGCTTCATAGCATATAACAACGAAGTTAAGTGTGGTAAAAATGAGAGCATCATTCAAATGGCATACAAAAGAAGTTTATGATAACTAAAATGAGTTGGTGTAAAAATGAGAATATTATGATGAGAAATGAACTAGAAAGCATGTTGTATCTAGAGTTATTAAAAGTGTGTTTTAAAGCATGTCTTGCGAGCAAAGCAAAGCGATGTATTTGTTTTGTACATTGCTTGCACGTTATCATGACCAACGATGACCCCCTTTAAAATCAAAGTGGGTTGTAACAAAGGCACATACATTTTAGCTTTTTCAATCAACCTTGTAAATCCATTATGGTATCCTACTCACTAAAATAGATTGGAAAATAAACTCAATCACTTGAAAGCACCAAATTTATACAAAACACCTTATTAAAATTCACATAGATCCACTAAAATCAAATTAGTCAAATTAAACATTACTAATCCAAAAATATTTTATTTATATATCTGCAAAGGATATAATAAATCTCAAGAATCTCATACAAAATATTAAATTTCATTTGATATATTACTTCAACATCATTCCTATCTTATAGAAACTACATATCAAAACATAATAAAATTTAACTTGATTCATACAAGGCCTCAATCTTATCTTTTTTTTCTATAAACAACTAAAATAATAATCTAGTGAGCTATGAGGCTCAATAAAAGAAACAACTCTAATATAAAATTTAAAAACTGAAGAACTATAAACAACATATATAATAATAATGACTAAACATAATCATAAACCTGATTATATTTTAACAAGTACATTACTAATAATATGCAAAATTAAACTTTTATTACATAAAAATAAATAGTATCATGCTTGCACAAAAAATAATAGCAAAAATATCAAATGTCAATTAAATCTATGTATTATGCCAATCAAAGGTTCTTATACATTATATTTCACTATAACGTCAAAATTTGTCATGTCTAAATGTATATGTTTAATAGTAAATGCATATCACATAAAACAAGGTATAAAAGCATGAAATGTCTCTCTTAGTCAACTTTAGTGTTTTGAATGCATCAACACAATTTATTTTGCGATCAGAAAATATTTCAATTTTTTGAAGATGCTCAAAGAGTTTCGACTTCAATCTGTGCAACGTCACATATGTGGTCCATCTATTTTGCCATATTTGCTTGATTCAACTTGTGAATATATGTGAGGTCATCAATGATTATTCGAGTTGGTAAAAATATCACTTAGATCATAAAGAAAAAATAAACCCTAGAACATTGCATTGCTTTGTGCTTTAAAAATAGTACTTGCACCAAAGAATCATATGATAGTAAAACCAATTGAAGATATGCTCAAATTAGCATGATTTTGTACATACAACATAGAAAAGAGGATATAAAAGACATAACTATTCTAAAAGAAATAGAATGAGAAAAATAAAAATAAGAGCAACTTCATCAGAATTTCTATAAAAGGATTTACATAAACTATATTACAAGATTCTAGCAACTCTCACCATGTCTGAAAGAAGCATATATAAAATCAAGCTACTGAAGTTGGGATAAAGCCAAGGATGATAATGATGATAATGAATACACATAATAAATAGCTTATTAGTAATATTAACAAAGTAATTGAGATTAAAGTAGCAATAAAACAAACAAGAAGAAGAAGAAGAAGAAGAAGAAGAAGAAGAAGAAGAAGTTTTATCAAATGTTCTATGAATCCTTCTTCCATTATGTCCTATTAAGTGTCAAATTATTATTTAATTCTAATAAAATAAGATCATTTTTATACCATCTAACTAAGTCTTCTTAGGTCTACCTTTACCATAGGTCAAATCTAACACATCTACTTTCCTAACTTCAATTGGATTAAATCAAGGATCGGCTTTAAGTACATATCTTTTTGCTTTAATTATGGGTGCTCTGACTAAACAGTTATAGGAGGATGTACCTTGGTATATTCTTTTGTTGATGATATCCTTCTTGTTAATAAGACTACAGAGGGAGTTCATGAGAAACTTGAATTATGGAGGTCAACCTTAAGAGTCTAAAGATTTTCGTTTAAGTAGATCTAAAATTGAATATATAGTGTAAATTTAGTTTTCAAACATCTAATAGTGGGGTTGTAACATTAGGTGATCAAATCGTTAAAAAAGGAGAACGTTTTAGATATCTTGGATCAATTGTTCAAAATGATGGTGAAATAGATGGGGGATGTTATTAGTAGAAATCAAGTTGGATGGTTGAATTGGAGGAAAGCATCTGGCTTATTGCATGATAGAAAAGTACTGCTTAGACTTAAGAGAAAATTTTACAAGATGATGATAAGACCTACAATGATTTATGGCGTAGAATATTGGCCAAATAAAGAGAAGCATAAAATTAAGTATTACAGAGATGAGGATGTACTTGGAGTTGCTAGTGGCAGATAAGATTAGAGAGAGTCGCCTTAAATGAGAATTTGATCCAACCATTTTAAATAGAATATGACAACCAAAACATCTTTCCCACATAACTTTCTCCAAACTCAAGAGGCTAAATAATTAATCAAAACTTTTTAGGTTCAATGTAAGTGGATTGTGCTCGTTCATGCATCCATCCACCTACCACAAACAATTAATAATATGATTCATAGAAACAAGCACGAATAGAACTGTATTTGATCATGAACTTGAAAACATGATAAATAAAAAGTACCAAGCATGGAAAATAAAAATACCTGATGTATAGAAAAATCATTGTAGCCATTCATTTCTTGAATTGCTCTCTCTAATGTACATTCAAAACACCCTTCTGATATAATATTTTAGCAATACGAACAACATCTTTGTCAGAATAAATATGTCGAACAAGTAGGGGAAGATTTGCAATCTTAAAAGATCCATGACATGATACTTAATGTCTCGTCTCCTAAAGATCCAAGACTTAATAAATTCATGGATAACATGATACCTTACGAAATTGCATAAAATAGTTGGATATTTGACGACTAGGAAGGAGGCCACAAACATCATTGGGCGGCGCCCTAACAGTAGATTTCATAATACGAGATTCAGAAGCTGCACGGTCATCATTTATGGCATCATTGTATGCTGCAGATTGTTCCTGACCCATTACAACATACTCAACCTGCATAATCAAAGTGTTTGCCAATTTCCAAAGGAAACAAATAAAAAAACAGGCTTTTAAACTCTGAGAACAGCCGCGGCTATGAAAAAGTCACAGGACTCACATGCTGTATCTTTGCTACAAGCTGCTGCATTACATCAGATTTTAGGCGTCTTAGAATGAACGGACCTAGGATGGATTTGATACGTGGAATTAGATCAGTGTCTTCCACGTTTAGCAACTTTTGTAAGTCAATATCTCCAGTTGTAAAAATATCAGGCATCATAAATTCTTGCGAATAGGAAGCCAATGTTTCAAAAAGAAAAAGAAAATAAGCATAATCATTTGCAAGCTTTATAGTTTTTCTGATAAGAAATGGTGCTGTCCTTGTACTTGATTTGTGACTGATGAGTTGCCTAATGCTAAGCAAAACACAGACCATCTATGCATTTAAAAAGAATCTAAGAAAAGCTCAATTTAAATTTACTTCAATGCTAAATAAAGCTATATATAGTTGAGGGTAAATTTAAACAAAAAAAGTTAAAAAGTTTGCACCGGAACCAAGTTGACAAGTAGAAGTGTCAAAAACAGCCCACTCTTTATAAAATTAAAGCCAAATCAAGTTAAACCAAACTCGTGATCAATAAAATCATAATAAGAACATTGTTACTGCAACTGTGCCTAAACTCATTTCTAATTCTTTACAGTAGATCAGCACTATTTGTTAAGTATAATATTTAGTCATTATTGAGAATATTCCCATTTATTGTTCTCACTACTAAAATATATATTAGTGCATATATGCTTAAAGATAATATATTAAAGATGTCCCTTATGATTATCTAACTTTTTCAAATCTTTTCATTGACATATTCCACCCATTTTCATGGCTTTCAAGATCATTGATCTTGAACAATCAAATTAGTGACCTTTATACTCTAGCACTCATGTCTTCTCATAAAGCAAACAATTTCTCTCATTGTGTTGCCATGGCCAATCAACCTTGAAAATTCCTAATGTCCTATACCTCCTACCAATGCCTCAGCCTCTAATCTATTGATTTCTACAATTTACCTATTTATTTTTAATGACAACTTTACCAACATATTTTTTTTTCTTATTACATTGATATCTATCTTATTACTTATAAGAATAGATCTAGTAAAATGTAGATTGATTATTTTTTATAAGAAAAATATATAGTTTAAATTGAAAAGATTTTAAGGTCATTATGAGTTAAAATTAAGTACTCACATTGACTATTGGTTTTGGATTTTAAGATGAATGATTGGAAGAATAAAAAATAAATTAAAATAATATCCTAAGATTAGATGAGAGTACTTAAAAAATACTAATAAAATTAATTTTAAGAGTAAACTATAATAACTTAGAATTTAGGATGTTCATTAGCTAATATTATGGGAAAATGTAGCAAGTGAAATTAAATAAATTCAAAAAATGTTATTGGAGAATCAAAAGAAAAAGCTCATATTAATAAAAACAATTGGTGGTGGAGCCAACATGTTCAAGAAAAGATCAAAAATAATAATATTTGTTATAAAATTAGTTTAGATGTAAAAGCTCAAAAAATTGGGAAAGAGATAGAGTGGCTCGTATGGATTCTAAGAAAGCAATTGTGATGCTAAAAAAATTAAATATTTAATGATTTATATAATGGGTTTAATTCTAAAGAGGGCAAAAAATGTATGTATAAGTTAGCAAGCAAAGAGATAAAAGAAGTAAAGATTTAATTTAAGTGAACTGTATCTAGGATGAATATCAAAAAGTGCTTTTATTAGAAAAGACAATCAACATAAGTGAATAAGATATATTGATAAAAAATTTAATGAAGGTTATGAGAATAAGATTAAATTTAATGAATTTAGTACCTTAAATGAGAATAAAAATTTTTACTTTTACCACATAAATTTACATATCAAAGCCCATTATATCATGGCAATACTAATTAGGATTATACTTATTAGATATTACAACTTCCAATCATATTATTTGTACATAGCCCTCTTAGGGCTTGCTTATTTTAGAACATGTTAAAACAAAATAAAAAATTCCGATTATTAACTTGTGAGTTCAAAATTTACTTCATAATCAAAAAGGTGAAATGTAATTTCAATTCATAGATGCATCTAAGTTAATTAAGCTAATGGTTTTAACACTAAAATAATAAAAAAAAATAATTAATATTAACAGCAATCTCACTTAGTAAGTCATATGATAAGAGACTATCATGATGATTTAGAGTTTAGAGTAAATTTTATATAAATAATATTAAACCAAATATTTTATATGAATTCAAATATTGTAGAATTAAGAAACCATTGATAGTCTATATGAGAATAATAGAAATAAAAACACAATGATGAATATCAAGAAGCTAGGATGAAAAAGATTACAAACATAATCGCGATTAAAGTTGAGCACAATAGAGTTAGCACCTCAATAAGAATCTATTAATTTATGACTTGAATTTCTGTGGGTCCTACTTGCTTTAACAGAAAAGTTATGGGCACACGGATTCAAAGCCTTTACCATTAGATTAATTTTATTATAAGCTATAGATTGTAATTTATGTGTTCTTGCTTTAGTTGGAAAGTATAACACACAGATTGAGGGCCTCTCATTGAATTGATTTTATTATTACCTTTAGATTGCAATCTATGCACTCTTATTTTATTAATCCCATTTAAGCATTTTTGTAAAGAGTCTTGTAGTAATTTATAAATATCCCTCACTTGGTATAAGGGACTTAACCACTTTTTGTGGATTTTGTAGTCAAAGTGTAGGATAAATTTTTACTCTTTGAGAGAGTATTTGTGGGTTTATTTTGAAGCCATCACTTCTTCTTTTTTTTATAATTCCTTTTGATTAGTGCATTCATCTCCTTTGCCCAAATTTTTTCCCTTTCTAAGGGGTTTTCCATGTAAAATCTAGTGTGTTTTCTGCATTCATATTTTTCTAATAAATCTTTTACAGATAATGACCGTTAAGTATGATATTCCACTTTTTTATCGCAGTATCGGATTCTCATTGTGGAAAGTAAAGATGCGAGCTATTCTTGCTCAGATTACTATGAATGATGCTTTACTGGGGCTTGATCATATGCCTACAAGTTGGTCTTCAAAATAAAATAATGTAAGAATAGAAAAGCAATTTTTTTATTCATTTGCATCTCTCAAACTAGATCCTACAACATGTTTTGAAAGAGAAAATTGTTTTCTCCCTTTGGGCAGGATTAGAGTAGTTATGCATGATGAAGACCTTAATAAATAAAATGCATCTAAAGCAATGACTCTACTCTCACCCTTTGTCAAAACGTGGTCTCCTGAAAAATCATTTGACTATTTTTAAGGAAATCATCTCAAATCTAGAGCGATGGAAGTCAAGTATGATGAAAAAGTTTCAAGATTAATTCTCCTCTATTCATTATCTTCCTTATATTCTACTTCATAAAAACTATCCTTTACAACTGAGACTCACTAACATTGAATGGAGTGTACACGGATTTATTTTTTGAGAAAAGGTTGAAATCTCTAGGTATTAGATTTGAACTGTAAGAGAAAGGTCTTTTTGTTCATGGGAGAATTCATGAGTCGAGTTGTAGTAGTGAAGCGTCAAAGAGATCTAATATCAATAATAGAGATAAACTATATCAATATTGTTGGAGGAAGAAGCAAATTATATCTAAGTGCTTCAAGTTTCAAAATATAGAGAAATATTTGGCTAATTAGAAAGAAATATTTGTTGAAGTTATCTTTATGGAAGATCTTTGTGATGATAAACTTCTTGTTACTAGTACTGATGGTCGGAAGTCTCGTGAGGATTGAATCATCAATTCTGACTGTTCATTTCATATGTGTTTTCATAGAAATTAGTTTCAACATATGAAATTATGGCTTTAAGCAAGATGCTTATGAAAAATAACACATCTTGTAAGATAGCTAGTGTTAATATCGTCAAGGTAAAGATGTTTGATGGCACCATCAGAACTTTGTGTAACATTAGGCATGTCCAAGATTTAAAGAGAATTTTTTTAAAAAGTGTTCTTGATGCCAAAGGATACAAGTACACCTATTAAGGTGGAGTATTGAGGATTAGTAAAGGCAACCTTATTGAGATGATGAGACAGAGAGTTTGCCGGTTTATACATCTTACAAGATCACACAGTCCTTAAAGATGCCACATCTTCCACTAGAGGTGGAGCTACTCAATTGTGGCACATGCACCTTGGGCATATAAAGGAGAAAAACTTAATTGTATTTTGTATAAGCTCTACTCATAAGCAGAATAATAAAAGATTAAAAGCTTGCAAGAATGACTTCTTGGAGAAGTAGCATGGATTCAAATATGAGAGAGGAAATCTTAGTACAAATGTAGTCCTAGCTTGTGTTCAGTTAGATCTAATAGGATCGTTCAAAGAATGTCCACTTTTTATTATTAAGTGTAAGCATTGTTTAGATTGGACAGTGTTCGTATTGATTCTTCAGAGCTTTGTAGAGAGGAGAGAGATCGTTATATCAAAGACTTATGTTTTGCAGCCCATAAATTCATGTCAAGATAGAGATTATTAATTTATGACATACATTTCTATGGCAACCACTCACTTTAATAGAAATTTATGTGCACACGGATTAAAAATCTTTACCGTTAGATTGATTTTATAATAGCCTTCAAATTACAATATGTGTGCTCTTATTTTAGTTAGAAAATATAAGCTTGTGCATCGAATGCCATTACCGTTGGATTGATTTTATTATGGAATTTAGATTGCAATACATGTGCTCTTATTTTATTGATTCCTTTCAAGTATTTCCTTATTATAAAATTCTTACAAAACTCTATAAATACTCCCTCACTTTGTACAAGGCATAACCCCTTCTTTGTGAGATTTTATAATGAGAATGTGGAATTTATTTTTAGTCTTTGAGAGTATTTTGGGGTTGTTCTAGAATCACCACTTCTCTCATTTGTAAATCTTTTTTTATTAATGCATTCTTCTCCTCCGTCCATAATTTTCACCCTTTTAAATTTAGTATGTTATTTTTAGTATTCGTACTTTTTGGCATATATCTTATTATGTTATATCTCTAATAAGCTTTGTTCATGATCCTGATTTTATTTTTCTTGCCTTATTTTCTAACAAAATCAATAAAGAATATTCATAAAGCTAATAACAAATGGTTGGGATAAAATTAAAGAAGTTGATGTAAAGGAAAGGAATTCACTACTAAAGTTCTTTGTCAACACTCAACTACACCACCACATTCACTTGCACCAAGTTATATTCCCTGCCTATAAACTATTGTCCATATTAATTGGAGGGAGAGAAAACAACTATGTTGCAATGTAAAAATTTTGCATCAACAATTTCAAGAGTTGAAGCACCGAGCCAAAATGCTCAGGAACATGCTATCATATTATAAGAACTAGAGTTCAGCCAACTGAAATTAATCAATAATAATTAATAATTTCTTATGATGCAAAACAGATGTTAGAGCACACTGTTGTGAAACATAATGCTGCCCTAGCATTCCATAATAAGAAAGTTTATACACAACACACGGACATCGTTAAAACTCTTCCATGAAAATTAAATGAAAACTAAGTCGCAACTGCTTCTAAGCATTTAAATAAACTAAAAATAAAATAAAATCATGCCCAGTGTTTTCAAAGCTCAAAGCACAATGCAATGCACGAGGGTCTAATTTTGCTTCAAAGCGCAAAGCACAGTGCGAAGCGGCGCTTTTATTACAAAAGCCCTCATGCTTTGTATAACAATGAGATGTAAAAATAAAGAATATTTAACTAAAAAATTTACCTTATATAACCACAAATAGCATTATATTACGAAAAGATTTAGATTAAAATAAATAAATTTCAAATTTTATAAAAATATTTAAAAGATGATTTCTAAGACTCAAAGGAAGACTTCAATTCCCACAACTTCAAAAAAAATAAATTATCTTTTTTATTCTACAAAGCACTTGAATGAAGACTTTAACAAATTTGCAAAGAAAATTTTGAAAACATTAACGCTTTTATTTTAGTTGTTCTAAAAATTATAAAAATAAATTTGAAACCTAAAAATATAAAAGAACTTACAATCACTTTGAGAAATTTTGAATATTATTGAGATAAAGTCGAGTAAGAGAGACATGATCATGTGCAAGAGATGGGACTACTTGCATCGATGTGGTCATGCGCAATGAGTTGTTCAGCTGGAGCTACTAGTATCGACGGGATCATGTGGAACAAGGACTCGAGCTAGCATTGATGGGGATGAGGGGTCGAGCTAGAGCCGTCGTTGGCATCGATGAGGTCATGCACGATGGGTCAGGCTGGACCCACTAGAGTCAATGGTGTTGGAGTCATGAGTTGATGGCGAGGTCGAGACGAGTAGCATATTCCCATCTTTTCTTCTTCAGCAGTTTGACATTGCTTGGAGTTGAGAGAGATGAAGAGACATGCCCTAATCAGTATCAAACTATTCAACCCACCACTTCACTTTGTGCTACAATGCGCTCGATAATACGTTCGCGTGCGAAGTGTGGGCTTTGTGCACAATCACCGCTCGACTGTGCAGCGAAGTGCACTGCACTCGCTTTGATTAAGAAGCACGCTTCAAAGAACACTTTTAAAAACACTAATCATGCCAATTGATAATCCCCATAATACCAAAGATAATATAGCATTTTTCCCTTACCCATCATGCACCACTAAGATATGCAACAAATGATAAATATTTAAGGTTGTCATAAGAATCAAAGTTTGTACACAACACGCGGACATCATTAATACTTTTCCATAAAAATTAAATGAAAACTAAGTCTCAATTACCTCTAATCATTTAAATAAACTAAAAATAAAATAAAATTATGACTACTGATAATCCCCACAATAGCAAAGATAATATAGCTTTTTTCCCATACCCATCATGAACCACTGAGATATGCATCAAATGATAAACACTGGAGGTTGTCGTTAAAAAAAACAAAGAAAAAACAAGCATTGTATGGAAGATCAATTATAAAATTCAAATAACATAACTACACCAGATAAACATTAGCAGGCAAAAAAAAAAGACAAAATAGAAAAGTTACATGCAAATCATTTTGAAGAGGTGTTCCAGTCAACATTAGACCTTGATGAGCACCTTTTGCACCTGACATAAGATTTTTCCAACGATAACTATTTTTATCTTTCATAACATGGGCTTCATCTAAAATTATGCAGCTCCATTGTCACCGTTTCAACACCTTAGAGTCATCTTTCTGCTGTGAACGGCATAAAAAGCAGTGAAGGTTTGCATTTAATGGCATAAGCCAGTACTTTACCATGATAGAATATTATAATGATAAGAAAAGAATTGTTAAATTACCAAACCTGCGTAAGGTGTTGAAACGGTGGTGGCAACATTGAAAGGTGGTGGCAAACTAGCTTTTCACATAGAGCTCAATTCTTTTGAATAGACCGCCCTTCCAGCTCCATGAAACAAGACAACAGAAAATGATGGACACCACCTTTTCAACTCTCTCTCCCAATTCTCCAATACAGCAGCTGGGCATATAATTAAATTGGGACCAGGATCATCATTTAGGTGCTTCAGCAAAGTTAAGTACGCAAAAGCCTGTAAACATGACAAAAATCAAAACATTTTGGATATAAATGAAAAATCTAACCAAAGTTCTCTTAAGATTTAAACCTAATTTACCTGCACCGTTTTACCAAGCCACATCTCATCTGCCAATATGGCTGCACACAAAACAACCTTCATGATAAGTGAGTTGTAAACTAAAATAACGATATTGGGTTATCTACTAAACCAGACATTGGATGAAACAAAATGCCTGATTGTAGAATAAATGAATTGGAATAAGTATAAAGTTCTATGAACATAACAATTATAGGCATACTATAGAAGAAATCAATTCACAGACCAAACCAGAAATACCAAAAAAGATATCCGAAGTAGTAAAACAATACATAATTATTGCCAACAAGATTCAAAAGTTGGCTGCATTTTTCAAGGAACAATTGGACCATTAAAACTTCAATAAGCATGATCACTCTTTCATCATAAGATACCCAAATTATGTTCTTAGATGACATATGATCTGATATGATCCCCATATCATAAATTCTTTTAAAAGCATTTCACTCCTATGAAATCATAGCTTCAGGTGAGGGAAGGCAAACTTTCTAGCCTACCATCAACATCTTTTTGATTTGCTTGGTAACTAATCATCTAAGCATTGTTGTTGCTGGGTCCCAAGTCCCGAATAAGAAAAGTGGAGGGTTGTGTTAGGTAGTCGATAGCTGACATAAAACTTGTCAAAAAGTCATGACATGAATCCTTTAACACATTGTATCAATGCTAAGGCGTTTCCTAGAAGCGATGTATTGTATAGTTTAAATACAGTAAAAAGTGTGCAGTGGTCAATGTATCCACCCTCAGGTGCAATGTTAAATAAACAAGGATTGCCACATTACAAAGATGCAAATCCATGAATCTAGAATTAAGATAGGAACTTAGAATATAAGTACTCTTACAGGTAAATTATTGGAATTAATATATATTATGGTTCATAGGAAGATAAATATATAATGTATTTAAGAAACTAAATGGGTTGGAGAAATGGCTAAGGAGATTAATAGTTTGGGTTTCAAACTTTGATATTCATATAGGAGTTGTACTAGAAATAGTGCAGGTGTAATTATAAATAAAATTTTATAGAATAATATTATGAAAATTAATAATAGAGATAAAATTATAGCTTTAAAAATTATTGTTGATGCTAAAATTATTAATATTATAAATGCTTATGCTTCTCAAATTGGTTTGCATATATGATCAAAAGAAAATTTTAGAATGTCCTAAAAGAATCAATACAAAGGATACCTGTTGAAGAAATAATATTAATTAAAAAAGTTTTAAATAGAAATGTTGATAAAAATATTCACGATGGCTACGAGTTTCGAGTGACTAATGAAGAAGGTATGATCATATTGGATTTTGTTTTGGCATATGATTTGATAATCTCTAATACTTTATTTAAGAAAAAAAGGTAAGCATATTATCACTTATAATAATAGATCTACTAAAACTCAAGTTGATTATTTTTCATATAAAAAATAGATAATTTAGATTGCAAAAAATATAAACTCATTTCGAATGATAGTTTAAGTATCCAATATTGACTATTGATTTTGGATTTTAAGATGAAGGGTTAAAAGATGAAAAATAAATTGAAATATTAACCTAAGATTAGATGAGGATACCTAAAGAACGCTAATAAAAATATTTTATAAATAAGCTACAAAATCCTAGAATTTGAGATGTTCATGAAAAAGCTAATGTTATGTGAGAAAAACTAGCAAATGAGACTAAGGAAGTTTTGAAAAATATGGTTAGAAAATCAAAAAGAAAAACTCTTACTAGTAAAAAACAATTTATGATAAAATCAAGATATACAAAAAAAAATCAAAATAAAAAAAATATATTATGAAAATTGGTTTAAATGTAAAAGGTCAAAAAATTAAAAAAAGGTGCTCTTGTGATAAAAAAATTTAAAATTTTAGAGATTTATATAATAGATTGGATACTAAAGAGGGAGAAATATGTACATATAAATTAGTCAAACAAAGTGACAAAAATTTTAACTCAAGTGAAGTACATTAAGGATGAAGATCAAAAAGTATTTTTTTTAGTAAAAGATATTCAACATAGGTAAATGAGATATTTCAATAAATTTTTAATGAAGGTTGTGAAAATACAATTAATTTTTAGCAACTTTAGTACTCTCAATGAAAATAAAGATTTTTAATTTTATTGTCGTATTAGTAAAAGTGAAGTTGGAGAAGCTTTAAAGAATATAAAAGTGAAAAGCGACTAAACGATATTCCAATAGAGATGTGGAAATTCTTTAGAGATCAAAAAATTTCATAACTTACTAATCTTTCTAATATTATTTAAAGACTAAGATGATGTCAAATGAGTGGAGTTTGTTGGTTCTTACTTTTAAGAATAAAAATAATGCACAAGAGTGTACAAATTATAGCAAAATTAAGTTAATGTGCCATACATTAAAATTATGTAAGAGAGTAATTGAACATAGGTTATGACATTGTACAAAGTTTCTCAAAACCAATTTGGTTTTATGTTTAGGTCTACTATGAATGTTATATATTTGTTGAGGGGTTTAATGGAGAAGTATAGAGAGATTAAGGATGATCAAAATATGATATTTATTGATTTAGAGAAAGAATATGATAAAATTACAAAAGAAGTGCTTTAAAGAGTTGTAGAAAATAAAAGAGTTGATATTGCTTATATTCAAATCATTAAGAATATGTATATTGAAGTTGTTACTTATGTTCAAATACAAATAAGACTGACCAACTATTTTTTCCTATTCTAATAGGAGTACATCAAGGATCGGCCTTCTGACTTTATCTTTCTGCTTTAGTCGTGGATGCTCTTACTAAACATTTATGAGAGGATGTACCTTGGTGTATGCTTTTTGTAGATGAAATTTTTCATGTTGATAAGACAAAAAAGCAGATTCAAGAGAAATGTGAATTATGGAGTCAACTTTGAAAGCTTTCATTTGAGTAGATCTAAAACTAAATACATTAAGTGTAATTTTAGTTGTAAGAGATATAATAGTGATGTTGTGACAATGGGCAATCAAGTCAACAAAAAGAGTGAACCTTTAGATATCTCGGGTCTATCGTTAAAAAGTGATATTGAAATAGATGAAAATATTAATTGTAGCATTCAAGTTGGGTGGTTGTTGTGGCATCAAGCCTATTGTGTGATAGAAAAGTATCACTTATACTTAAGAGATAATTGTATAAGATGGTGGTGAGACACAATACCATAAGGCTCAATGTTGGACAAGAAAAGAGAAGCCTAAATTATGTATGTTTGAGAAGAGGATGCTCAAGTGGATGAGTAGCTTTACTCTTAGAGATAAATTTCAAATTGAATATATATGTGAAAAGGCTAGAGTAGCTCCAATTGCTCATAAGAATAGAGAGAGTTGACTTATACAATTTAATCACAAAAAACATCAACTGTTTGATGACCAAATTAGGAGAACAAATGTATTAAATTTGACTTATGTTAAGAAAGGTAGAGAGGTAAACCTAAAAAACTTGGTTAGGAAGTATAAAAAATAACCTTATTTTATTAAAATCAAATGAGAATTTGACACTTAATAGAACACAATAGAGAAGAAGGATTCATGTATCCAACCCCACATAGTGGGATAAAGTTTTGTTATTATTGTTGTTGTTGGCAACTAATAATTTAAAAGTTTTAAGAGATTTTAAATGCTTCTAAAACTTAAAAATCCTCCTAAATCATGGAATCATAAGAGTCATTTTATCTCTATTAGACTTCTACAAATATAAAAATTCATATATTATATGCACTTACATAATTTGGCTCAATTATATAGTAACTTATCCACTTTTGAGAATGCCAAAATTGATGAGATGTTAACTTCTTATCCTTTCCTGGCTTAAATTGGTAAGAGGACAGCACTTCAAGATCTTTTTATTTAGAGGCTTCTCCATTTTTTGTATCTCTTACTCGATTTCCTTTTAGAAGACAAACTTTTCTTCTTTTTGGAAATCCTCATATAGTTGGAAATACACCATTACATAATTAAATGCAACTTTGACCAATCCTTAATCACCTTTAGTTTGATGATGTCAATCTTGATGTCTAGTTTTAGTACACTAGAAAATTTGGCAACAATGTGTTGTAGATGGGTTGTATGTCTTACTCCTCGATCATTTTTGCATCTACATGTCACATTCTTTGCGAAGTAGAAAGAATATGATTTCTTCATCAACAAAATAAGCTAGCATCAAAAGGGATGATTTTTGGATGTTTTTCTAGGTTTGCATGCTTGTCTAAGTATCATCACATCTATCATCAATACAATGTATGCTTTTTCACTATATGATGTGAGTTGGCATTATTATTTTTAGGTGTGTATGAGTGATCAAAGATGACATGGTAGATGTGCATATGAAATCGCTACTCGAAACATCTCATGATATCAATCTTCATCTTCCCCCTCCCCCTTTTGTAATTCAACCCAAAGGATAAAATTGGGATGAGGTATATCATGCAATCCTAATTTATGCAACAAATTTCAACAAAAAAATAAATTCTTTTGGTTGCTGCTAATGTAACTGATGACATTGATCACATCTTACATGACCGATGTCCTCAAGGTGAAGAACTCCTCCCATGTGTCCTTATTAGTGGGAAAGCTACACCTACAGCCTTCAGTATTACCATCAATGATAAAGAAGGCTCCCCTTTATCTAATAAAGTTAACACAATGTTAGCCACTTGTTGATCTCACATTTAGAGTGAGTTCTCAACTCCCTCATCATAGATCTAGGACTCTTATAGACACTAAGAGTTTCTTAGTCTTAAGACACTTCTAGTGATTAGGTGAATACTTAACTTAAGCCTAGATACTTAGAAGAATTGGCCATAGGAATAGGTTATGCCCTAAAAATTTAGGAAGACTTGCCAACCCTATAGCCTTAAACCTAATTCTTGCTTCTTTCCTCAAACCAAGCCTCAAACCAAGCCTCAAACCAAACCTCAAATTCAAACCCAAATCATAAATCCAATTCCAAATCCAATGATTGAAACCCAAAATTAAATTCAAATTCAAAAATCTCTTCCTAAGCCATATGAACTACCTTCATATGCTTAGCCAAAACTCCCTTTAAACCAAATCAAACTTGGTTGATTTCTTTACAAACTAATCATTCCTTCATTTATATTCACAAATATAAATGAAATCCAAATTCAAATAGCCAAAATCAAATCAAACTAAATCAAACCAAATCAAGACCTTTCTTAAGCCATATGGACCAACCTCAATAAGCTTAATCAAATCTCAACCCAAATCAATTGAATTATTTATAAATCAATTATTCCTTCATTTTTATTCACAAACATAAATAAAACATACCCTTCAATGACCAAAAATAAATCAAACTAAATTAATTTCCCACTTAAGCACTTCTGACCTTAAATTTGGTCAAATTTGCTTCCAAATCACTCCAAATCCAAGTGATTTTCTCATAACCTATTTATATTTCATTATATTCCCAAATATAAATGAAATATAAATCCAATTGGCCAAAACCAAACCCAAATTCAATCAAATTTCTAATTTTTTCCTTTTTAGCCAATTTCTTGAACTTGACTAAATATATCTAAATCAACTCAAAATTCATGGATATCTTCATGATTCAATCATTCCTTCAATCACGGTTTCAAATATAAACACAAACTACAATTATCAAACCAAATCCAAGTCAACTCAAGTCAAGCCCATGTTGACCCTTTTTGACTTGAAATTTTCATATGAACCAAAATCCATTTGACTCCAAACCAATTGCAATTGGATTTATATTTTCATCCTAAATCCATGTATAAGACAAACTGAACTTAAATCAAGCCAAAATTAAACCAATTGACCCATTTAGGTCCACATGACCCAAAGTGATCTAAAGACCCTTTTTGAACCAAGTTCTAATCCAACCCAAATTGGATTAAACTAAGCCCATCCAAATCCCATATCATGATCAACAATCATCCTAGGGTGATCAACTACCTTGAATTGGGTCAAACCAAGTCTACCTTTAGCCCAAATGTAACCCAAACTAGCCAAAAAGCCACCATATACCAAATTTATTGAAACCATTGATTCAAACCAATTCACAATCAGCAATTGAATATGACCAAACCCTCAATTGAGCCAAACCAAGCCCAATTGGCCATTTGACCTAAGTTGAATTAGCCTGAAAGGCCAAAAATGAGTCAAATCATGATTTGATCCAAATTGATTGCAACCAATGGCTCAAGTTCATTCCAAATCATTTATTGAACTTGTCCAAAGCCATGATTGAGTCCAATTTGATCAATTGGTCACCTTGACCCAACCTAACCCAAATTAACCTAAATGGTCAAATTGGCAAAATCTAAATTAAACCTAAATCAAACCAAACCAAAGCCTACAATCATTTTTAATTAACCAATTGAACTTGAACCAACACCTAACCCAACTCAATTTGGTCAAATTGGTCAAATTGGTAAACTTAGCCCATTTGACCTATTTGAATCCAAATGAGCCAAAATCAAACCTAAGACAAATTAATCAAAACCACTTGAACCAAAACTCTTCAAAACATCATTTGAACCTAACCTAAGCTTTGGTTAGACCCAATTTGACCAATTGGTCAACCCAACTTGAACCCATTTGACCATATGAAGCCAAACCAAACCATGGGACCTAAGATCAGCAAGCGACCCAAACCAGCCCAAGATCATCCCCAAATGAGCCCAAATCTATGTGGGATCCAATCCAAGTGGATTAACCATTAGACAAACATCCCTACATTGGATTCTTCCCATATAAAGCCATGTCCACTCTCCCATCTCTTGGGCAGCCATCCAAGTGCCAAATAGGGTGCACCTAAGCTTCCTAGCCCACCTTAGAGCCACTAGGATCAGCCATGGACCCAAGGGAGGCGAACCAAGTCACCTCCCTTCATACCCAAGCACCCAAAAGATCAACCCAACTCAATCCTTCCATATCTTGCCTTGAGCTCCCTTCCATAGCTTCCTCCACTCCTGGCAAGCCATGTGGAGCTAATGGCAAACCCTCCGATGCCTCGATGGTGGTGAATCAGCAAAATTTCAAGTATGGATCCCATCCATCCATCACACTCTATTTTGGCGTATACTCCCTCAATTCGAGTGGCAATTGACACAATTCGCATTAGGAGAACCCCTTGAGTGATTTTGAAATCTTAAAGAGTTTCCTAGAGCGTTCTAAAGCCTCCCAAGCTCAGATTTCTTTCTCCCGTGCATAGCCAAAATAAGGGAGGTCAATCTGAAGTTCCATTTCTTTTCCACTCAACCAAATCTCAATCAACCACACCACCACATCAACGCAATCATTTCCCAAGATTTCAAGCCACCGAGGTCAAGTTCAATGAGATCTACATTTGTGGATGGTCACGGTCACTTCAAATTGAGGTCCAAGCTTTTCAGCACAAAACAAAGCTACCTCGGTCAATCCCCATTGCGCTTTGGTGAGGTAATTCCTCAAAACCATGTTTAGGAAAAATGTGTTGGTCCTTTTGAAGTGAATTTGCATTTGAACCATCTAGTGGTTAGAGCCTTAGATCCTTTTCTTGTGAAGGTGTGGGTTGAGTTTGGAGTGGATTCGAGCTCAGGTGAGCTGGGATCGAGTGACCATGGCGGACGGGCTCCATCATTTTTCTCTCCTAGGAAGATGGATCATGGGTCATCCATTTTGCGATTGGAATGAGCGTCATGATCAAATCATCCACCTCTATTTTCTCCTTAACCGGATCGATTGTGGTCATCGATCGGTGGACGATCCCAGAAAGCATCATGTCGAGTCGACCTCTGATTTGATAACTTAAATATCTTTTCCCATTGTGCCATGTGAAAGTGTGCATTAGTGTATGTGAAATAGGAATTAAGGGTTAATTAGGGTCATTTTAATTAATTTTAACAAACTTCCTAAAATCATAACTAAAAAATTCAAAAAAATACAAATGAGGGCTCATTTTAAAGATATTTCAGAGAAGAATCCATTAAAATTATTATTAATTAAGTTTGAACAACATCTTTTTTTCTTAATTAAGGTTTAATTACTCTTTGATTAATTGTCTAATTTATTTCAAATTTTCCATTGATATTTAGAGGGTTGATATTTAGAGGGATGAACTCTGCCTCCCCTATTTTTCTTGGAATTTATTGGATGGTTAATTAGGAAAATCAATAAATTAATCTTTAATTACTCTCCTGCCTTAATTAATGTTAATTAAGTAAATGAATAGTGGATTAATTACTAATTAAGCTTATTATCCTCTGTTAACAGTGAGAAGTCTTAGGGATGTGGTTTGGGTTCACTCCTTATAGCCATTTCATTAAACCACTTCATTTGTTCCAAATTAATTAAAGCTTAATTAATTAATTGGTCATTTGATTAATCAATTAAAAAGAAAGAATTTCTAATTATTTTAGAGCCTAATTGATTGTTTGAAATAACTTAGGGATTGGGATTGAGGCCTCTTCCTTGATCTCTTTACCTAAGTTAATTTCATCATTCTAATCAAAGTATAATCAAAGGGTTTAATTAACCAATTAAGGGCTTAATTAAATTAAATTAAAACCTAATTCATTCTTAACCTTGATTAATCATCTTGGGTAGCTCTTTGGGTGTTCAATAACCTAAAGAAAGCTAATGAAATTATAGTTAGCCCACATGTATGTAGAAAACCATAAAAATATTTGAGTGAGTTCTAGCTATTAATTAACTAATTGCATTAGGCCCCTTTCATTTCTTAGGAGCATTGCTAATTTACTTTTCATATGGTTGCATCTAATGTTAGCTCATCATTATTTAGTTAATTAACTTAAGGTGATATAAGTAGGGGTTAATTAATTGATTTAATTCATACCTCAACCTAATTAAGTCATAAAATTAATTTAATCACTTTTAATTAAATCAAATTAACTCATACATGGGGAATGAGATTAGGATTAACAAACCTCTCTCATTATTCTTAAGTCAAATCAAACATAAAGATAAAAAATGGCTTTAAGAAACATTGATTTATTTTAAATGAGTTTGTTTAATATGATTATCCTTAGGATTTAGTTGGATTGAATAAATTACATGCTTGTGTTTCTTTATTTCATTCTAATCATGTTAAAATTTCGTATGCCACTTGTAGTCATGCATTCATTTCTTACAAATTAATCAAATAAAAAAATGATTTCCTTTATGTCAATTTGCATGTGTTGACTTAATTAAGAATATGTGTGGCTATTATCACTATTAAATATTAAATGTATTTTTAAAAGCTTATTAATGAATGATGAAATATGTTGTGACTTTAGTTATATAAACATAGGAAGTGTATGTGAATATAAGCTTAGTGAAGTGAAGCTTTTTTCTTATATTCATATGATTGATTTGCATAAGTAAGAATGTTGGTATATTAGTGGACATCCCAAGGATGCACACTTTAAGTAGCCAGGAGGTTCCTACCTCACTCCCTTAGTGAGTATTGACGCACCTTGATTTCATTCTTATGCATTTTGACATTAGAATTTGATGAGCTTTGCTTCATTTACATAAATAAATCAATTAAACCAAACTCTACTTTTTCTTGATTTTCATTCTTATAGTTGTTTATACATCCATATATATTTAACAATAGCAGGTATATTAGTCTGGACATCCTAGGGATGCACAGCTTTAAGTAGCCCTAAGGAGGTTTCTACCTCGCACCCTTGGTGTAGAATAATACCGTCATACTTTCTTAAAACTTTCATACATTTGGATGTATAATTAGCTAAAACCCCTTCTCTTTTAATTAAAAAGACATTCATTTCTTGTTCAAGTGATTGTATTAATTAATCATATGACTTAAGGCTCTTTTCTTATACTTTTGTATAAGAATTTAGATAATTAATATGATAAAATAATTCAACCAAATGAAATATCAATTCCATACATAATTATTTGCATTCATCATTTAAATGTGTTAAGATACAAATTGCATGTAGAGGTATGTTTAGGACTTAATCATATGCATGCCATATAAATGATGGAAAGAAATGAATAAACATGTGTTATGTGATAGTAGTTCATTCCAAATAATCTTAAAATGTCTTTCTTATTTAATGAGTTTGTTTAAAATAAACCTAAACTTAGGTAATTAAAATATGTAATAAGCCGCTCACTAAAGAGAATTGATTAATTAATTTACATTAGATGTGATTTAAGGTAAGGATAAAAGAGTGTGACTCTCTCTTTCTTTCTCTTTATAACACTAATAAAATTTCCAAATCAACTAAGCCACTTAAAGTGAAACCACCCTTTATGATTAAATGTCCTTCATACTTAAAGAATGGTAACTCTAAAGCCTAGTTAGAACATACCACATAAGCCTTAATACACACATATTAGATTAAGTCACCACTTCTATCTTTATGTTATGGCGGTGCATGGCTTGATGTATGTTTTTTATGTTATATGTTATTGTAGACTAAATGTTAGGGTGTATGCTTCGTAGACTGGATGTTAGGCCATGATTAGCCTAATCATATTTTTTGTAAGAGATTGTGCTTAAGGGGTACTTAAAATAAATATAAATGCTCTCTTTTGTAGGTTGCTTAACACCTAAGTATAATCTAAATTAGGATAGGTGGACTTGGTTACCCATGTGTAGGGTGCTAAATTTGAATTATAAATGTAATTGCTTGGGTTGTATGGTGTGTTTAGCTAACACTTATTTTACATGTGTAGTTAGATTTTCTTTTTTTATTTTTGATGTGATTGTGCATTAGAAATTTGGTTAAGTGTTATGGGGGTTAAGGATGAACATTGGCCAGAAGGTTTAATACTGGGGTGCCATGTGCTGCCTAGAAACCCACCAAATCAAATAAAGTAAATCAAATGAAGAAATGGAGGAACCATAAATGCTTGAAGACTCCCTCATAACACTTATCATTTATAATTTATAATTATTCTTTCATATATCAGTTTGTATAAGGGTAGAGCTAGGCTACCCATTTTTATTTTCATATTGTACGGCGGTACCCGACCGCACCAGCCTGTTATTCTTTCACGTTGGGTTTATAAATTGTTTAATGATTTGTTTAGATTGTGCAATAGAAATGACATGTATTTTTCTAATTTTTTCATATATGATGATTTAATGTGTGGCATGGATTCATTTAGGCTCTTAGAATAAATAAACTGTTTACCCCAACTACAACTCATAATTAATTTTCTAAAAAAACTCATACCCTCATTTAAATCCTAGGTATTAAATCAAGATAATTAAAAGATTTAGCAACCTCTTAGTTGAATGTTGTATGCTTAATATCATGCACATCATCTTGTTTCATTCTTGCTAAGAGAGGGTTTATATCTTTGTATGATAGGAGAAGACTTGACCTTTGAGGGTCTCCTTTGTGATAGAAAACACTTTCTCTCTAATTTAGCCAATAATGTTATTTCATCATGCATTTAGACATATAAAACCCTATAGCCTTTATCAAAATGAAGGGTCCAAAATCAAATAAAATTTGATAAAATTTGTATTAGACTAAGTCATTTATTCATACCACTCATATTTTAGTCTCTTAGGGAGTAAGTTTAAGGACTTTAGTTTTCTTCTAAACAATAACAGCCTAACTGTCTTACAAAACATATGACTTGACTACATGGTTTTAAAACGTAGGAGGAGTTAGTTGGCTACAACTCCAGGCAGTTATAAGTCCAGCAATCAGGTCATTTACCCTCACTTGTGGAGGTAAACAATATACCCATCTTCACTTAGATTTAGGTCATGCTTTGGTCCTCGCTAAAACTCCCTAGATTTAGGATCTGACGTTATTATTTCCCCCAGGGCCACAAGCATAAATCCTAACCTCTTAGGCATTTCCACAACCATATGTTATGAGATTATAAGTCCTAACTTTCTAATAAAATTCTAATCCAAACATATAATTCTCCTTAACTTTAAACATATAAAGCCTAATCATAGGATAGTATGAGATGCTCACTAGGTTTCCTAGTATCATGAGCATTCCCTACTCATCTCCTTTTTGGCTTTGATAATAAGTCTCTCCTTTTGATTAATCCCACTTGATTTTCCAAACATCACTAATTTATTGATAGTCCTATCTTTGAAATCTTTGGAGATAATAATTGCCTACTTTAATCGAGAGTATTCCTAAGGAACTCACCTTCCTTAGGATATAATTAACTATGGGGGCTTACCACCATAGGGAACTTTAGAACCTGATTTAAATAAACCTTACTTTATTCATCCATGTAAAGTAAGGGAAAATCTCTAGTATATTCAAAGACCCATCATGCCTTAGGAGTCCTTAGTATGTGATTAGGTCTATTATAGGGTAGTGATTTCTATCTTTTGAGATAGTGTACTATTTCTTGTTGCGATCACCAATAAGTACACCCTGGATCATTGGTGACCCATATACATATGAACTAAAAATAAACACCATAGATTTCTTTAGTGACTCCACTAAGGATGGTTCCTCTCTCCATCTCTAGTTAATAATTATTGTTTCTAAGCATTGACAGTGGACTTGTATTTCATATAAGTCCAAGACTATCTTTCCTTCTAGTGGCACTTATCTTATTTCATCTTAAGCAAAGTTGGTCAACATCCTCTTGGTTTTAAGACCTCACTTCTTGTAGGTATTAGAACCCCTTTTGGGTTTTCCCAATAGGTGAAAAATAAAATTAACTAATAAAAAGGAGAAGACAAAATTTAGAACCTCCTTACCACTAGCTTGGTGAGGCAAGGTTCATCCCAATATTTAAGAAAAATAAGCTCTTTTGCAAAATGTCACTTTCTAAAAGCAAAATATCTTCCACAAGATTCATACGACATTTTCAAAAAGCACAAAACTCATGTAACCAAACCTCATCTAACGATCCCCGTGATTGTTACATGGAGGTTCTTTTCAAAATAAAAATCAAAATTATTTTTCAAAAGCATCTTTTTGAAGATAGTTTTCTCCATTCAACATACTCAAATTTTTTGAATGAAGATTCTATTTTCAAATAAAAGCATAACATAAAATTGAAACTTCACTTAACATATTTCACATATGCTAAAATTAGAGTTTCTCTCTTTTTCAAAAGCACAATTTTGAAAATGACAATCTCCATTCAACATGCTCAAATTTGTTGAATGAATATTCTATTTTTGAATAGAATCATAGCATAAAATTGAAACTTCACTTAACATACTTCACACATGCTAAAGTTGAAGTTTCCCTCTTTTCAAAGTAAGGAATCACACACGAAGCAAGACATATCATTGAACTCTATTTAATGTACCCAAATTGGTTAAATAGATTTCCCTTTTTCAAAAATCATCACATTTGATTTCTACTTAACATACCAAATTTGTTAAGTAAGATTCCCTTTTTCAAAATCATATCACATTTGCTTTCACTTAACACACCAAATTTATTAAGTAAGAGTCTCATTTTCAAAACACAAATCATATCACATTTGGCTCCCACTTAACATACCAAATTTGTTAAGTGAGAATCTCACTTTCAAAAAAAAGAAAAATCATATCACATTTGGCTTTTACTTAACACATCAAATTTGTTAAGTGAGAGTCTCATTTTCAAAACACAAATCATATCACATTTGGCTTTCACTTAACACACCAAAGTTGTTAAGTGAGAGCCTCATTTTCAAAACACAAATCATATCACATTTGGCTCCCACTTAACATACCAAATTTGTTAAGTGAGAGTCTCACTATCAAAAAGCAAGATCATATCACATTTGGCTCCCACTTAAAATACCAAATTTGTTAAGAGAGAGTCCCATTTTCAAACACAAATCAAATCACATTTGGTTCTTACTGAACATACAAATTTGTTTAAGTATAGAGCCTCATTTTCAAATCAAAAAATACATATCAATCACATATTTGGCCTCTACTTAACATAACAAATTTGTTAAGTAAGAAGCCCCACTTTCAAATCAAATCAACATATATCACACATATAACCAATCATCACAAGCAAAGATTTTTCATAAAATTTCTAAACATACAATCACATCTTCCTAGCATAAATTTGGTAAGTGAAGTCCTTCAAAATCAAAATTTTCAAATGAGACAACAACACAAATATCTTCAAATGCCTCTCCAAATATTTGAACCCTGCCCAACCTACTTAAATTGGTTGAGTATGGGTTCCAAATCAAAATCATATGGCAAATACTCTCCTCACATATCAAAATTTCTCCAATGAGCCCCACTTAAAATAATAAAATTTATTGAGTGTGGGTTCAAATTTCTAAATCAAGTCTAGAATTTATTCCTAGAGGTAAATAGTAAGGTGAGTGACTATTCAGTTATGTTTTCAACAAATGCAGAGTTTCAGCTCAGTCAGTTTATGTTCAGCTCAGTTCAGTACACATGACTCCTAGCAAGTTCGTGTTCTCCTTCCCAACTGGTCTTCACTTGGCCCTGGATTAGGCCAAGCTCACCTCGGCCACTATGGGTCTGATTCAGTTTGGTCACGAATTCAAGGCTGTGTGAGTTACTTATGAGGGGACAGTCCTCACGACAGTCAGTAGGGAGGAGGTGGTGAGATAGATGCCACTTGTTTGCTTTCACATGTATTTTGACTCTGAGTTCCCTCCACTAAAGTGGAAGGTAGTAGAGTTCCCCACATTGAGAAAGTAGCTTTGGCACGATCAGTTCCAGTGGTAGCACTAGCAGTGTCAATGGTTCCCTATCTGTTCCATTAGTTGTTCATCCTATTGCCCCGATGAGGGCTGCCACCTCCTCGTTGGTCCCCTCAAAGGGGAAGGCTATCTTGGCATCCGAGATAGTCTCCCCTACCTATGAGGTAGGTTCCAGATCCCACCCTACTCTCACCCTCGGTGCATCAAGAGCTGAAAGGTTAAGCGCATCATCACGAGAGAGGGGAGGTAGCATCCCATGTTGCAGAGGAGGTTCTCAGGAGGTCTCTCCCTTACTTAGTGGCAGTAGATTCCATCCCCTCTCATGTTCAGATGAAGAGGAGAACTATAGGAGAAATGTAGCATCACCTCCACCATCAGCATATTATAAGACATCGACTAGGGAGAGGAGGAGGCCCTACACTGGATTACATTTAGTTATTCACCAAATAGGCAGAACCCATAGATGCTCGGAGTCCAATGCATTGTTCGACTTGAGGTCTTTGATCCTTAGGAGCATCAGGGATCAAATACATAAAGACCTAAGTGATAGTGCAGGAAGATAGGAGAGAGAGGAGGAGGTATGCTTAGAAATTGGTAGCCTCCACTGTTGTGGATTTCCCAGGTCGGTAGGCTACCAGAGCCAACCATACCAACAGTATAGTACTCATGGGCATAGTCGGTTGTAGAAGGATAGTCCCTACTGAGCGATAGCCGGTGTCTCCACCACACTGTACTGCTCATTGTCTTCACCAGTACATGTTTTAGCATCCTCTATGCCGGCCAAGGCATAGAAGATAGCATCGGGGGAGAAGAAAGCCCCATTGGTGATCTAGCTATGGCCCTAGGGTCCCATTCCATCTACTCCACCCATTGAAGTGAGGTTGAGCTCTCCTTCTTGACCTTCCACTTTAACTGTGGTGAAGAAAGAATGGCGACCAAAGAATATCATAGTTGTTCCACCACCTCCACCATAGTTGACAGTAGCAGTAATAACATAGGGGGAGGACAACAATTTCGTAGTTCCCATGGTAGTAGATCCCCCTAGAGGCAGCACTCCATTGGTAGTCAGTCATGAGCATATACCTTCTAGCGAGCATAGTCCTCCTAGAGATGGCATTCTAGTGGAAGGCAATACTAGATGTATTTCTATCAGTGAGCATAGTCTTACTACTGGCCAGCAATGAGTGGTTATATCGATGCACTTATATCCTTCCTTGGAGGACATTCTAGCATAGTATTTTGCAAAAAAGAGAGAAATCCTAGGAAGTGATCAGTCTGATTCTGAAGAAGAAAAGGTCAATTTTGACCCCCAATGAGGATGATTTGTTGGAGGACTCTCGAGTCCATATGGTGGTCAGGAGCACCCTCTATGAGACCAGAGAGTCAGGAAGGTATTGTGGTTGAAAAGGATGATGTCATCCATTCAACTCAGCACCTCCTCCACTAGTTTAGACAGAGGGATGATCACATTGATAAGATGGGGAAGAAAATTGAGGAGTTGATAGTGGTAGTTTCAGCATTGAAGAACTCAGCCCTAGTTTCACAACCTTCTCCTATAGTAGTCGATAGAGCAGAGTTGGCACATACCTCAGATCATTCAAGATGCATTCACGTAGAGGAAGATATTGGTAGCTTGCATAGGAAGGTAGTGGATAGTACATCCATGAATGAGAAAGATATCAAACACATGGTGGAATAATATGTGAGGGAAGCATTGGCGCAAGCCTGAGGTGGCTCCTCTATTCCAAAAGGTAGACCCTACCTGGAGGAATTTGATGCAGTCCAATATCCTAAGGGTTTTGTGTCTTCTTCTTTCAAAATCATTGATGGTAGTGGGAATCCTCGCCAACATATTGCACATTTCAGAGTCAGCTATTGCAACACCGGAGGTAGCAATGCCCTTCTTTTTAGATTGTTAGTTAGCAATTTAGCGGGTGTTTCATTTGATTGGTATGATGAATTACCCAATGGTTCGGTAAAGACATTTGCTGAGTTGGAGCACCTCTTCATCAAGAGGTTTGTTGGAGCTCAGTAAAGGGTTACTGTAGATGACCTCCTTATGGCAAAGCAAAATCCCAAAGAGTCTCTTGTTGATTTTATTCTTAGATGGCAAAACCTGAGTATAAAGTAAGAACCATAGCTACATAAACAACACGGCATAAAGATTCTTTTGAGGAACATTCATGGCCTAGTTGCTTTCATGCTCAAGGGGTTTAAAATCAAAACCTTTAAGAAATTAATCAACAAAGTGACTAGTCTATAAGAGGAAGCCAAACAGTTGCCTTTCTAGGACCAGTCAACCAAGCCCAAACCTCAGAAGGCACTTGAGAAGAAACCAAGGGTAGTTACAGGTCACAGTAATTGATAAGGGGAAGCATCCAATTTGGGTTCAGTCAGATAGGCCTCGAGCTTAGCAGCCTCCTCACCCATCTCGTCGTATCTTACCACTGCCATACCTAGCCTCCTCATCATATCATTAGATGTAGTATTCATACATACCCAGTAGCTATTACTTTACTTTTGAGATTGAATAAGCATTATTCATTCAAGAGGGAGGTAGTCAGGAAGATCTTTAAAAATATCTTAAAGAAGCCTGATTTCTAGCTATCATAGCCTAAGACACCAGAGAAAGTGGGCAAAAGTCATGATCCAAACTATTGCCCCTACCACCGCATGTTAGGCCATGTCTTAAAAGATTGCATTACCTTTAAGGACTGGCTTGAGCGTAGCTACAAGTCGGGTGTCATCATCATCCCAAAAGAATACCTATTAAAATAACCTTCTAGTTTTGTTAGAGTAATTCTGGGGATACATGTGATCCTCTTAAGATAAAGGAAGGTTGGGATATCTTCCTATCCCGAACCTCCAAGAAAATCATTTTTAAATCAAGAAACTACCCATATAGGTGCCTAAGGTAGCTTAAACCTCCAACTCCATGGAAAGTTTACAAGTTGCTAAAGACAACTTGAAGGAGGTAGGACCCAGTGAGCGGCAACAACTCCACTTGTCCGGATAGATGCAGTAAACACCAAGGTCCCAACGATTCGCAATGGTTCCTCCAATCAGTACTTTTTCTAGCAGCAGTATTGTATCAGTGGAGGCGGTGTCAAATCCCTCACTCCACTAACTTTACTTGATTTCTACTTTGTCCTCCATCCAAATCTAAGAAATCAATGAAGAAAGCTGATTTCACTTACAATTGTTCACTTTTGATGATCTACCTGAGTTTATTTCTATAGAAAGCTCTCCGAGTCTAATTAATAATAACTCTAGTTCTGATCATTCATCTTCTAATTTAGAAATGGATTACCCATTTCTAAATCATTCAAGTTCGCCCATTGAGATTGGTTTAGAGTCATCCAACTCTGATGATCCCATAGGAGAAGCTATAGGTGAACCTGATGAGTAGGTAGAACTTTCCACTAAACCATCTCATGAAGTCACTGAAGTCAACCTCCACAGAGGCAAAGTTCTACCTCCTAGGGTAGCACCTCAGGATAAGGGTAAGCAAGTCATTGGTTCTAGCGATCAAGTAGCCCCTCCACAGGATGCACCGCCTATGATATGCTTTTGGAGGACCAACCCAGAGTTGACTACAATGTCCTCACTCACCTGAGAAATTTGTTAGCTAAGTTAAGCATATATGATGCTCTTGTCCTATCCAAAGAGATGAGGGAGTCATTTATCAAGGCCTTTCTTGATCCAAAAATATGCTTAGCTCAGCTAACCACTATTGGAGAGGAGACATGTTATTCAAGAGAAGACCATGGAGTTACATTCACCGATGAAGATCTTCTTTTGGGGAAAATTGATCATAACCACTCCCTCTACATCACAGTGGATATGGGAAGATTCAAACTCTCCAAGGTGTTAGTTGATTCAAGTGCATCAATTAACATTATGAGTCTAAAGACACTTTCCTACTTGAGGATTGACATCACTGAACTCTGAGGAGATCAGTTGATGTTGAGAGGATTCAATGAGCAAGGCGAGAGGGCTTTAGGCTCCATAATATTGCCATTAAAGATAGATGATTTGAAGATAAAGGCCAAGTTCTAAAAAATTGATTTAGATACATCTTTCACTGCTTTGCTCTGTAGGCCTTGGATACATGAGAACAACATGGTTTCATCCTCTCTAAATCAGTGCATCAATTTTTGAAGAGGTGGAATCGAATACTGTGTCAAGGGAGACTTGAAGCCATTTTTAGTTAAAGAGGTCGAGACATATGAGGATGCGACCTACTATCTTTCTCAAAATTAGAAAGTCTAATCTCGTGAACTTAGTCAAAGTTCAAAATAAAAGAAAAGAAAAAGAAAAAAGAAAAGAAAGAAAAAAATGAAAAGGAAAATGAAAAGAAAAGAAAATAAAATGCAAGTGTGAGAATCAAACGAGGAAAAAAGTAGAGCATGAAGTTATATTCCACCCATAGTTCAATCCTCCAAATGAACACATGGGTAGGATGACTCAGCCCCCACTAGGTAGAGGAAGAGGTAGATCTAGAGGCAGTCCCAGAGGTGGAAGACCTCCTTGCTAGTGGCCAAGCAGTAGGAGCTATGTTCCAGCTCATAAAAGTACCCCCGCTATCCATATAGACTTATAATCTAGTTCAAAGGATGAGTCTCATGTGGTTAGCATGCCAATCCACCCCTATCAATGGGTCCCATTGGAGGTGACATTTGAGCCAACAGTGATGAAGACTAAGCCTCCAAGCAAAGCATGAATGTTTTAGAGTCAGTATTATGCAAAACAGTGAGGTAGTAGTTGGGAACCTTAGCTCTAACCTCACTTTCCTCTCAGAAAATTAAGGGTTTAGCAGTTCAGGAGGCCCCCAAGTCATCCACATATGTCAAGCCAAAGAGGTTTTTATTTGGAGCATCATCCTCAAGTCAGGAAGCTGATGTAGAACTTGAGGATGATTCATATAAAGATATAATACAATTGCTTTTTAATTGGCATTTGCCTTGTGTTCTCAATTTAGCAAAGAAGGGATTAATCCCGCATACTTGGTCTAAACACAGGTCTAATTACTTTGAAAGGTTATGGGACAACCAAAGCGATATTCTTGTGACCAGGATTCAACATGGGTCTCGACGATGACAACCATTGCTTGTCATCACCAATCATTTGGAGTCGATAAGTTCTTTTGAATCATGCTAACTCATATAAGGTGTGTTTAGAAACTTCAGATAATCAAAATAAGTTTGAAATTAAAGATGCATTGCCAGAGTTTGAAGAAGAGATCAGATCAACCATCAACAAACTCAAAGAAATCAACTTGGGAACTGAAGGCAATCCATGCCCAACATACATTAGTTCTTTGTTGAATGAAGAAGAAACCAATGACTTACTTAGGCTATTGACAGAGTTTAAGGACTATTTTGTAAGAGTTATGAAGAAATGTCTGCTTTATCTCCTAACATAACAGTCTACAAACTAGCAATAGATCATAATGCTAACCCTATCAAGCAGGCCCCTAGATGCATGTGATTAGAAATTGAGCTGCAGGTCATTCCTAAAATCAAGAAACTAGTCAATGCTGGCTTCATCAAGGAAGAAAAATATCCTATTTGGTTAGCCAATGTCATTCCAATTAAAGAAAAAGAATGGCCCAATTCACATATGCATCAATTTTAGGGATTTAAATAAGGCATGTCCTAAAGATGAAATATTTCCTCATCTCATGCAATTTTCTCTTTCATGGATGGGTCATCTAGCTACAACCAAATTAAGATGGCCCCTGAGGATGAGAAAAATACTACTTTTTGAACCTCAATCAGAATATATAGTTACAAGGTCATGCCATTTTGCCTTTAAAATATGATGGTGTTACATACCAACGACCCTTGACTCAGATCTTCAATGAACTTATTCATCATTAGGTTGAATGCTACGTTGATGAACTCCTAGTCAAAAGTAAAGAAAAGGAAGACCATCTCTTTGACTTGAGAGTAGTTTTTGAACGGTTAAGACAATTTAACCTCAGAATGAATCCCCTAAAGTGCGGAGTAGCTTTAGGAAAATTCTTTGGGTTTGTTGTCCAGCACCGTTGAATAGAAATAAATCTAAAGAAGAGCAAGGCTATCTTAGAAATTCCACCCCCTAAAAGTTTAACTCAACTCAGATCATTCTAAGGGTGGTTGGCATATCTAAGAAGCTTCATTTTCAACCTATCAAGGAGATGTCAGCCATTCTCAGCACTTATCAAAAAGGGTGCTAAGTTCAAGAGGGATGACAAGTGCTAGCATGCTTTTGAAGACATCAAGCACTACCTGATGATGCCACCAATTTCCTAACAAGCCATTGATACTATATACTACTGCACTAGATGACTCCTTTGGCTCTTTATTGGCCCAAACTAATGACGAAGTGAAAGAGATTGCACTCTTCTAATCCCGGCTAAGGAAAATTACCCACCTACTGAAAAGCACTGCCTAGCTTTAATCATTGCATCCCAAAAGCTATGATATCACATGCTTTCTCATAAGGTGAACTTAATCTCTAGGATCAACCCACTGCAATATCTCATGACACGGCTGACACTATCTAGATGGTTTGCGCATTGGTCCATAATTTTATCACAGTTTCACATCACCTTTGTACTCCTTTATACAGTGAAAGAACAAGCACTAGCGAATTTCTTAACAACACACCCACTTACTGTTGATTCGCTATTAGGAGATGTATTTTGGTGGTGCATCTTTCTTTCAAAAAAGAGAAGAATCATGATTTACTCACCCATAAAGGGCAAGGGTAGGGATACTTCTCCTAACTCCTGACTGTGATGTGATGATATTTTCATATCATCTGTCTAATCCATGCACCAACAACGAAGCTGAATATGATGCTCTGATTTTTAGTCTAGAGTTAGCCATTATACTATGCATCCAGAGCATCAACATCTTTAGGGATTCTCAATTAGTTATCAACCAAATTGTTTGGTCTTACAAAGTCCTAAAGCCTAAGCTTCATCATTACCACAAGTATACTATGGAGTTGCTAGCCCAAATCTTAGAGGTTACCAACTATAAGATTCCTCAAGGATAAAATGCAGTAGCACATGCATTGGTCAAGCTTGCGAAAGAGTTGGCATGTCTAGAAGATTACTCCATACCAATAAGGGTCTAAAATAGACAATTCTTATCCCTTATTGATGTTGAACTCATCGAGAGACTCACCCTTGAAGGGGAGGTTACCATTTCTAAAAAGGATGGTGAGTCAAATTGAAGGCAACCGTTCATGGATTACCTAAATATAGGCAAACTACCTCAAGAAAATTCTTATCCCTTCTCTTTATATTAACAAGACATGCATTCATTTCTTCTTCAAGTTGTTGGATTAATTAATCATATGATTTAAGGCTTTTTTCTTATACTTTTGTATAAGAATTTAGATAGAGCATTAAATTAATATGATAAAATAATTCAACCAGAAAAAATATTAATTCCATACATAATTGTTTACATTCATCATTTAAATGTGCTAAGATACAAATTGCATGTATAGGTATGTTTAAGACTTAATCATATGCATGTCATATATATGATGGAAAGAAATGAACAAACATGTGCTATGTGATAGTAGTTCATTCCAATTAATCTTAAAATGCCTTTCTTATTGAATAAGTTTATTTAAAATAAACATAAACTTAGGATTAATTAAAATATGTAATAAGTCATTTACTAAAGAGAATTGATTAATTAATTTGCTTTATATGTGACTTAATGTAAGGATAAAAGAGTGTGACTCTCTCTTTCTTTCTTTTTATAAAACTTAGTTGTTTTGTGTAGATCAAATGAAATAAAAGAAAACATGAAATAAAATTTACAAATCAACTAAGCCACTTAAAGTGAAACCACCCTTTATGATTAAATGTTCTTCATACTTAGAGAATGGTAACTCTAAATCCTAGTTAGAACATACCACACAAGCCTTAATACACACACATTAGATTAAGTCACCACTTCTAGCTTTATGTTAGGGCGGTGCATGGCTTGATGCATGTTTATTTTGTGATGTGTTATTGTAGACTAGATGTTAGGGTGTATGCTTTGTATATTGGATGTTAAGCCATGATTAGCCTAATCATATTTTCTATAAAAGATTATGCTTAAGGGATACTTAAAGTAAATATAAATGCTCTCTTTTGCAGGTTGCTTAACCCCTAAGCATAATCTAAATTAGAGTAGGTGAGCTTAGTTATCTATGTGCAAGGTGCTAAGTTTGAATTATACATATAATTGTTTGGGTTGTATAGTGTGTTTAGCTAAAACTTTTTTGTAGGTGTAGTTAGATTTTATTTTCCTATTTTTGATGTAATTGTGCATTAGAAATTTAGTTAAGTGTGATGGGGGTTATGGATAAACATTGGCCAGAAGGTTTAATCCTAGGGTGCCATGTGATGCCTAAAAGCCCACCAAAATAAGTGAAGTAAATCAAATAAAGAAATGAAGGAACCATGAAGACTTGACTCCCTCATAACACTTATCATTTATAATTTATTATTATTCTTTCATATACTGAGTTATATAAGGGTAGAGCTACTCCCATTTTATTTTGGGTTTATGCGGTAGTCACATGATACTCTTTCACATTAGGTTTATAAATTTTTTAATAATTTGTTTACATTATGCAATCGAAATGGCATGTATTTACCTAGTTCTTCATGTATGATGATTTAATGTGTGGCCTAGATCTGTTTAGGCTCTTAGGAAAAAATAAACTTTTTACCCCCACTACAACTCATAATTAATTTTCTGAAAAAACTCATAACCTCTTTAAAAGCCTAGGTATTAAATAAAGATAAGTAAAAGATTTAGCAATCTCTTAGCTAAATATTGTACGCTAAATATCATGCACATCATCTTGTTTCATTCTTGCTAAGAGATGGTTTCCATCCTTGCATGATAGGGGAAGACTTGACCTTTGAGAGTCTCCCTTGTGGTGGAAAATGCCTCTTTCTCTGTGATTTAGCCAATAACCCTATTTCATCATGCATTTAGACATATAAAACCATATAGCCTTTATCAAATTGAAGATTCCAAAATCAAATAAAATTTGATAAAATTTGCATTAGACTAAGTCATTTATTCATACCACTCATGCTCTAGTCTCTTTGGGAGTGGGTATAAGGACTTTAGTTTCCTTCTAAATAATAACAATCTAACTGTCTTGCAAAATATATGACTTGACTACATGGTTTTAAAATGTAGGAGGAGTTAGCTGGCTACCACTCCAGGCGATTATAAGTCTAGCAGTCGAGTGATTTACCCTCTCTTGTAGATGTATACAATATATCCATCTTCACTTAGATTTAGGTCATGCTTTGGTCCTCACTAAAGCTCCGTAGATTTAGAATTTGAGATTGTTATTTCCCCTAGGCTACAAGCATATATCCTCACCTCTTAGGCATTTCCACAACCTTGTATTGTGAGATTATAAGTCCTAACTTTCTAATAAAATTCCAATTCAAACATATAATTCTCCTCAACTTCAAAGCCTAACCATAGCATAGTTTGGGATGCTTACTAGGCTTCTTAGTATCATGAGCATTCCCTACTCATCTCCTTTTTAGCTTTGATAATAAGTCTCTCCTTTTGATCTATCCCCCTTGATTTTCCAAACATAACCAATTTATTGATAGTCCTATCTTTGAAATCTTTAGAGATAATAATTGCCTACTTTAATCGAGAGTATTCCTAAGGAACTCACCTTCCTTAGAACATAATTAACTATGAAAGCTTACCTCCATAGGGAACTTTAGAACCTAGTTTAAATAAACCTTACTTTATTCATCCTTATCAATATAGGGAAAATCTATAGTATATTCAAAGACCCATCATGCCTTAGGGGTCCTTATTAGGTGATTAGATCCATCATAGGGTAATAATTTCTATCTTTTGAGATAGTGTATTATTCTTTGATATCGTACCCGATCACCTCAATAAGTATATCCTCAGATCTGTGTGATGTCCCATATACATATGAACTAAAAATAAACACCACACCACTTCAGCTATGATTGCCTTTTTCCTATTCCATTTTTTATGAAAAAGTTCATGTAATAATTTATAATGTTTTTCTTTGATATAACTAGCTATTTAGAAATGTTCACAGAACTTCCCAGAGACATTGATCTTGTAAGAGGAAGGGTTATCATTGATCTTATTTTCCTTCTTTTGAATAAAAAAGATTCATCTTTAGATTTTTCTTAGTTTTCTTTATATTATATTGGTTTTTGCACTCTATTTTCATTGACATCATAATGACCTGATTAAAATCAATGATTAAGAAATTGTGGACTTAATTAGCAATTAGAAAATAAAAACCTAAGTACATAAACTATCTTTAGCATTGCCTTAAACTGTGCCACTTCTTTCCTATCTTTTATGATAAATTAATTTATTTAAACACTTCAAGTCACCTACTGATGGCCAATTGTTTTTAGATTAGCATTTCACCATGTTAAGGCAAGATGACCAAACTTTAAGGCAAAAGCGACCCTGTCATTGATGTCATACCCATAGAAGGTGGAGTTGTCAACTGATCAATTCATGCACTAAGCTACTGAACATCAACTACCTCATCATAAGTAAGAATCTCCCATTTGTCTCTGACATTGCATGGGCAAATCCCTTAGTAAGTGGCAATTATCACCTCATCTTCACCCTCTCCATTTATGCTAACATCCATCGTGGAGGGAGGCAGATTACATTGCTACTAATTATAAAGATGGTGACTTGCATCATCATCCCCCCTCAATCATGAGAGCCATCTACTCCATTTGGCTAGCTAATTGATCAATTAAATTTATTATAAAATCATTATTAACCAATGATTAATTTATATTGCTTAAATTTTTCATCATTTTTAATGACTTTAAGACAAGAACTAGCTCCCCTAAATTTTTTTAGTGATTCCTCATGTGTGCAACATGCTAAAGATTATTGCTCAGATACTAACACAATGAATAGCCAACCTGTTAACATGAATGTGTAAGCCCTATGGTATTTATTTTGGATGTGGGTGGACACCACGTAGATCATAGGAGGTACTTATTAAAGTGATCGGGTATGACATTAAGGTATGATGTACTATCTTGAAAGATAGATACATCACCTTATAATGGATCTAATCACCTAATAAGGACTTTTATGGCATTATGGGTTTTCGAATATATTAGAGATATTTCCCCTACTTTATATGGAAAGTGAAGTAGGGTTTATTTTATGCTGGGTTCTTAGGTTCCCTATGGAGGCAAGCCTCCATAGTTAATTACATCCTAGGAACTGAGATTTCTTAAGAATACTCTAGATTAAAGTAGGAAATTATTATCTCTAAAGATTTCAAGGCTATACTATCAAAGGATTGGTTATTTGGAAAATTAAAAGGAATTATTCAATTGGGAGACTTATTTTGGAATCCAAAGGAAAATAAGTAAGAAATGCTCATGATACTAAGAAGTCTAGTGAGCATTCCAACCTATCATATGGTGAGGCTTTATATGTTTGGAAGGGAAAAGACTTACTTTATTTGAGTTAAAATATTATTAGATTGTTAAGGCTTATAATCCATCAACACAAGACTATGGAAATGCCAAACACATGAGGATTTGTGCTCATAGTCCAAGGGAAAAAAGCAACCTCATATCCTAAATCTAGGGAACTTTAGCACAAGCTAAAGCACGACCTAAATCTAAGTGGAAAGGGACATATGGTTTACTTCCACAAGAGAGAATAAATTGATTGACTCTTCTAGACTTACAACCGTATGGAGTGGCCGCTAGCTAACACCTCTTACGATTCAAAACCATGTAGTCTGGTCTTATGATATTGTGAGATGGTTAGGCTTGTTATTTAATTGGAGAGAAACTAAAGTCCTAAACTCACTCCCTAAGAGACTAGAGCATGAGTGGTACAAGTATATGACTTAGTCTATAAGTACAAAACTTTACAATTTTTATCTCATTTTGACACATTCATTTGGACAAAGGATTTGGGATATTTATGCTTAAATTCATGATAAAATTAAGTTGTTGGCTAAATTAGTAGGAGGAGGTGCTCTCCACTACAAGGGATGCCCTCACAGGTCAAGCATTCCCCTATCGTACAAGAGTGGAGACCCTCCCTATTCAAGATTAGAAATAAGATGATATGCATGATATTATAACATACATCATTCAGCTAAGGGGTTGCTAAATCTTTTAGTTATCTTATTAACATCCTATGATTTTTGATGAGATTATGAATTATTTTAAATTTTAATTATGAGTTGTTAATTGGGGTAGAAAATTTAATTTTATCCCAAAAGCCTAATGCATCCAGGCCACACATACAATCACCAAACATAAAAAAAACAATGAAAATGATGCAATCCTATTGCATAATCTAAAAATAACATCAAATATTTTATAGAATACCATGAAAGAGTAAGAGGCTGATGCGGTCAGGTACCACCGTACACCCCAAAAAAGAGAAAAATTGGATAGCCGAGCTCTACCCTTATAAAACCTAGATTATAAAATAATAATTACAATTTAGAATTGAATACATGTTATGGGGTGTCTTCATTCTTCATTTCTTCTTTCTCTTGATTTGTTGACCTCATTTTTGGATGAGGTTAATTTGGCATTTGAGATATCCTAATCTCAAATAGGATTTTCTAAATTCAATGTTTAGGACACCTCACCTAGTGTCCTAGAAAATCTTTTTGAGTTTGTTCTAACCTATTTGATATAGGTACAATCAATCCAAATTTTCAATTTGGATTAACTCAAATTAAAATGAAGAAAAGAAAACCCATTTCATTTGAATTTAAATTGATCACTTGAACTCATTTGAAATCATACCAACCCACTTTAAGCTAAATGAGTTAAAATGAAATTAAATTTAAAATCAAATTAAATGGAATTAAATCATAATGCAATTGATCATCAAATCACATTATGGTATTAAAAAAATAAACTAAACAAATTCAAAAGGAAAAAAGTTAATCTCAAATCCCTAAGAAAACTCGGATGCAATTAAATCTAATCTCAAATCTATTTTGAGATTAATTTGAGCATATCATACTTTAATTCAAACTAAGATGATAATGTCATATTGCATGGAAATAATAAAAGCAAAATAAATAAAATAAATAAATAAATAATGGAAAATGGAAGAAAGAAAAATGCCAATTTCCTTCTTCCACTTTTTCCTATCCTCATCCCATACTACGTTCTAATCAAAGATGCGCCTTCAAGTGAAGCGCAATCAAGCATAAGCAACCAATGAGAGAAGATAAAAAAGAAGAAAAAAAAAGAGAGAGAAGAGAACATAAAAGTTTCGGCCATGAGGAAACAAGGACATACACCCTCTCTCAAGGCAAGCAAAGCTCTCACACACTATCCCACATCAAAATTGAAGCAAAATAAAATCCCCCCTTCCCTCCAAGTGTTCTCAATCAGTGGAACCATCAAAACCAAATTTTGAATCCAAAGCTTGGGCTAGTGATCAAACCACAAGGAATTCTCCCAATTCCTTTGAAGAAAGCCTTTCTCTTGAAGAATGACTTCAATTGATTCCGCCTTTAGATCCCCTAAATCAAGGTACGCCATTATTGAACCCCACTTTTCTTTAAAGCTTTCGGCCATGGTTGTATCCCAACAAGGCATATTCTCCAGTGAGATTAAGCCATATGGATTGAAATAGGATCTTTCAATGATATGTAGCATTTTAAATCATCCAATTTGGTTAAGTATATCAAATGTTATTAACAAAACAAGTTGGATGGTCCACGGCTCCCACAGGGTTTGAGGGAGACAAAATCCGGACCGTCCGTTTCTTTTAAAAAGAAATGGACGGTCTAGATCTAGGCTGTTAATTTGATTAAATCCCTTTAAGAATCACGGATTGGGCCGTGATCCGCGTCGAGCGGCTAGATCGTCCAGATCAACTCACGTGTTTTGATCCGCGGAACATGGATTACGTAGCATCGATCTCGTCGACGTCAAAACTAATCCCCGATGAAGGCTAAAGCCGCATGGGACCCGTCACTTAAAAACCATTGAAAATCGTTAAAAGCAGATTAATTAATTTAAATCAATTCAGAAAACTTCAAAAATTCATATAAAATCAAAGAAAATTAAAAAAAATATAAATAAAAGCTCTATGGATTTAACTTGATGAGGGTAATCCATAGAAATTAAAATCCCCAATTTATTTTGGGTTATTTTTCCTTAATTTAGGTTTAATGAAATAATAATTAAACCTTAATTAATCTTAAATTAATAATCCAATTAATTTGATACTTTGGGGAAGTGAAATTAATCTTAAAATACACCTTAGATAAAATTTTGGGAATTTAATTCTTTGAATTCGAATGAAATTGAAATTTTATTTGTATTAACCTTTAAAAATTAAATTAATTACCCTTTAATAAAATAATTAGAAAACTTTAATTTAATAATCTTAAATCAATATCATTAACATCAGAATACTAATTAAACCAAATAAAACCCATATAAACCTAACAGATCACTAATTAACTCAATTAGGTAATTAAAAGAATAAAATAATTCAATTAAATAACCTAAACTTAATTAAATCATTATAAATCAATCAGTTAACCAAAAATTATGAATAAACCCTCATTGGAAAGGTATTTCAGTGAAGAATAAGAAAACAATAAAATCTCTTAATAAATCTTAGTAAATTAAGCTTAATTTAGGTTTTAATAAAATAATTAAAACCTTAATTATATCCTAATTACATCTCTAATTAAATTGAAACTGTAGGAACATAAAATTGGAATGTAACCCCACTTGTCATAATTATCTGAAACCAAATTGGTCTATAAATTTGGAATTCTTGAATTTCCAAATCTCTAGGTCAATATGAATTAAATAATAATTAAGAATAATCATTAATTCATTAAATCAACAAATAAATTGAACCAATCTGAACTAAACATCAGAAAAACTTAGGGTAATTTATTAAAACTTTCTAAGTTAGAGAATTTAATCAAATATCAAATTTTAAGAAAATCAATACTTAATGAAAATCAAATATAATTAAAATAACTTAAGTTTAATGAAATACTTATCGTTAATGAATTTAAATAATGGACTTAAAATCTAGAGTAATCAATTCAGATCAAGGAATTAACTTAAGTACTTTAGGTTGAGAATAATCCATGCATAACCCTAAGATATTAATTTATATCAATAAACTTAAAACTTAAGCTTATAACTCCATGATTTGAAATCAAACTTAAATCAAACTCCTTAAAATAACATAAGCTAAATTAAATGAAATCTATATAAAATAATTTAAAATGAAATAAAATAAAAAAATTAAATCAAATAAAATAATTCAAACAAATGAAATAAAATAAATCAAATCCAAACATAAATAAAATCAAAAGGATTAATTAAAATACTTAAGAATTTTAGTTAGACTTTTGGAAACCTCATTAGGATTTAGGATGTGGAAAAAAGTGAGTTTCACCTAAAAAATGAAATTCATTCTATTTCTCATTCTTGAAAACTTAAATACAACCTTAACCAAATAAAATGAACATAAAAATAAGAATTAAATCATTAAATCATTTGAATTGAAACCAACCAATGGTAAAAATTAAACTAATTCAAATTTTAAACTTCAAAACTTAAACTTAAAGGCCTAGTAAAGACTTACCACACAAACCCCACTTCTGCACACACTATATTATTTTGGCCACAGACCCTAGATCTAGGTTAGATTGTTCTGTGATTTTTTTTTAATCTCATGTGATATGTTATGTTGTGCTTCACATGTCTGTGTGGTGTACTGCTTTATACTGGATGTCTAAGCTTGTTTGTTCATTAGACTGGATGTTAGGGTATTCTTTCTAGATTTAACATTATTTTTTGCAGGGGACTGTGTTAAAGGGATCGCTGTAATAAATAAATCATAAAATTGTCGTTTGCTTGCAGGTGCTAAAAATCTCTTAACATAGTCCATAGGATAGGTGGGCTTGGCAAGCAACTAATGCTAAGCCCATATGTTTGTGAAATATAAATTGCTTTGTATGTTGTGTGTATTTCCTAACATCTGTTTTGCAGGGCCTAGGATTTTCTTTGAATTTTAAATGTAGATTTGAGCTTAGAATTAGGTTAGGATCTATGGGGTCAGGATTATGAGTGACCCAACCGGAGATGGTGCGTGGTCCCCGTGGAGCACGGATGTCCCTCGAAGAAGGAGACTTTCAAAAGAAGACTCATAGATCTAAACTTGTAGTTCTAGGCGGGTTGTATAAGGGAAGAACTCCGCCCATTTTTCTTCTTCTTTCAGGAGCATTATTGCATTGGCCTTTTTCTTATATAATTTAATTTGGCTTAATTTATTTTGGGTGCGCAATAGAAACAACATGTTTTTCTTAAGTTTCTTTCTGTGTTATGTTTGTGTTGTGGTGTATGCCTGAACGTAGGCTCATAGGATAAACTAAATTTTCTACCCAACTAAATAAACTGAAACATAAAAATAAATACAACTCAAAACATTCACATAAAAGCCTAGGTATTAAAATAAGATAAAATATGTAGCAACTCCTTAGCTGGATGTCATGCATAATCATATTGTTTCACTTTTGATTAATGAAGGAATTCCATCTTTACCTAGGCTTGACCTTTGAGAGGCTATGATGGAAGTGCACTTTCTTCTATTTTGATTTGGACCATGATCTTTTTCTAATTGCATGCATTAGGCATAAATTGTATCCTTATGGCCTAAATGAATCCTGAGTTAAAAATTATTGAAATCTAAAAAATATGCATGAATTATATGCATCTTCATACCCTACATGATCTTAGGGGTTAGGGAGTAAGTCTAGGTTCATAGATTTCTTTCCTAAAATTGCAACAGCCCAGCTATCTTGCATTCATATGACTTAGCCTCATGGTTTTAAAATGCACTTAAGTGGTGTTAGCTAGCAGCCTTCTCCAGGTAAGTTGTAAGTCCAAAAGAGTCAGGGCTAGGTTATTTCTTTCAAGTGGAGAGAATGACCAATGATTCCTAAGAATAGAACTAACAGCATCGACATGTGTTAGAAGCACCAGACTAGGTTTTGAAGCATCCTTTTAGGAATAAGTCTTCAACCCTAGGCATTTCTGCAGTCTTGTGCTTCTAGAATCTAAGTCCTAGATTTCTAAGAAAATGATAACTTGAAATCTAAAATTAAATCCCAAATTTGAAATCCAATCATAAGATAGATGAAATGTCTACTGAAAATTTCAGTATCAATAGATATTTCCTACTCTTTTCCATTTGACTCGTAAAAATAACTCCCTCCAATTTAGACCTTTCCCAATTGAATTTCCAAAAATCAATCCTTTGAAAGCTACCTTAGTAGTCTTTAGGAATAATCACTTATTTCTCTAATCGAGAGTATTCTTAGGAAGAGACCCTTCTAGAGATGTAATTAACTATAGAGGCTTGCCTTTATAGGGAACCGTGATCCCAGGATAAATTTGACCTTGTTCTACTTTTTCATGTAGTTCAAGGGAAAATACTCTGGCACATAAAAGATACATTAACCTTAGGAGTCTTTTATTGAAATGATTGAATTCATTATAGGAAAGCATGTTTATCTTTTAAGATAATATGTTTATTCCTTAATGCCATATTTGATCATCTAAATAAAATATTCCTATAAACTCTATGTGGTGTCATTTCTTTTTTCTATTTAGAGAGAAAAGGAAAACCAACAATTTGATTTTTGCTCCAAGGCATCACAAGGCACCTCAGGACTAAGCCTTCTAGCCGCTGCTCATCTTAATCCCCATAGCACTAATCCTAATTTCTATTAAAAATTACATATTTGAAAAAAAATTCTAACTACACCTATAAAACAAATGTTAGTTAAACATACATATATCCCAAGCGTTATATTTTATAATTTGGACTTAGCACCCGACACATTGGTAACCAAGCCCACTTGTCCTAATTTGGATAATTCTTAGAGGCTTAAGCAACCTACAAGCAAAGCATTTATATTTATTTTTAAGCAACCCCTTAAACATAATCTCCTGTAGAAAACATAATTAAGCTAATGATGGTCTAACATCCAGTCTATGAGTAATACAACCTAACATCCAGTCTAAAATATTATATCACTAAATAAAACATAACATCACACATGCACCATCGTAACTTAGTACTAGATGTGGTGGATTAATTAGAATGTGTGTGGTAAGGCTTTGTGTGGTATGTCTTAACTAAACATTAGAGTTATAATTCTCTAAGTTTGGAGAAATTAAATTTAATCATAAAGATTAGTTTTATTTCAAGTGGTTAGTTGATTTGTGAATTTTAATTTATGTTTTTTTATTTCATTTTATTTACACTTAGTAACTAAGTGTTTTAAAGAGAAGAAAGAGGCTTACTCTCTTTCATCCCTACCATAAGCCACTTTTTAAAGCACATTAATTTGGTTTAGTTCTTTTTAGTGAATGGCTTATTAAATATTTCTATTAATCCTAAGTTTGGGTTAACTTTAAAGAACCTTATTCAACATGAAAGGCATCTCAAGATAATATAATTGAATTACTATCATGTGGAGCATGTTGAGTCATTCCTTTCCATCGCTTATAATATGCATATGACTTAACACTTAGCATACCTATACATACAACATATTTTGGCATACCTAAATGATCATGAATGCATACACATTTAATGAAAAGAGATATTTTTATACATTAATTACATTCACATACATATGCATAAAAGATGTAAGTAAGTATGTGTCATTATTGACCAAGGAAGTGAGAAAATCAAATGACCTCCTTGGGACTACTTAAAGCCTCATATTCTCAAGATGTCCAGACTATATACTTTCTATTTTATACACATATAAATGTTTTATAATTAGAGGAATGAAAACCATGCAAAGATTGTATTTTATTTATTTGAATTATTTATGCATATGAATTAAAGCTCTATCCAAATTCTAATACCAAAATACATAGGGATGAAGTTAAATAAGTATGTTCCTTTATTAATTAGGGAAGTGAGGTAATCAAATGATCTCCTTGGGGCTACTTAAAGCTTCGTATTCCTGGGATGTCCATACTATATACTTATTGGCATTCAAACATATGTAAATCTATATATGAATTATAAGAAAGAGATCTTTTCATTCACATACTTAAGCTATAGGCACATATAAATACTATATATTTATAACTATCATCACTTCAAATGTTATTATCAATTTATAAATATTGAAAAATAAATTTAGTTTTATTACTAATAATAACCACACATATAATAAATTAAGCCAACACATGCAAGCTTACATAAATAAATTTCATTTGATTTATTTAGATTTGAAAAGATGAATGCATGAGGTCACATGACATACAAACATAAACACATGATTCATTCAACTACACTAATTCAAAAGTACAATCACACTAAATAAGACCCTTCAAACAAAATTAAAGCTTCTTATTAATTTAATTTTTGGATTTGGATTGAACTTAAAGGAGAGAGATTATCATTTATTATTTTAGCCCCATTCCCAAGTTGGTAATCATAATTTATTTAAAGAAAGGTTATTAGCTGGATTTTATGCATTAATTAAGTTGGATCATTAATCAAATTACTTAATTTCCCATTCCTACGCTCTTTAATTTGATTAATCATTTAATCATCAACAACAAATGATACGAACATGAGAGAAAATAAAATTACAATGCTCCTAAAGGACCTAATGCAATCAGCTCATAATTAAAGATTAATTAAGTTAAAGAACCTAATTAAATACTTTTATGATTTTTTCCACACTTATGAGTTAATAATAATTTCCTTAAGGGTCTTTATGTTATTAAACACATAAAGAGGAACCCTTAGTTTCATTGTTAATTATCTGAAGTTGTGGTATTTATTTTTGAGATGTGGGACACCATGTAGATCTTAGGGAGTACTTATTAAAGTGATCGGGTATGACATTAAGGAATGATGCACTATCTCGAAAGATAAAAATCATCACCCTATAATGGACCTAATCACCTAATAAAAGACTCCTAAGGCATGATGGGTCTTTGAATGTACAAGAGATCTTTTCCCTACTTTACATGAAAAAGTAAAGCAGGGTTTATATTAAGCCCGGTTCCTTAAGTTTCCTATGGAGGCAAGCCCCCATAGTTAATTACATCCTGAGGAATGAGAATTCCTTAAGAATACTCTCGATTAAAGTAGATAATTAGGGTCTTCAAAGAATTCAAGGCTAGACTATCAAATGATTATTTGTATTGGCAAATCAAGTGGGAAAACTCAAGGAGAATACTTATTTTGGAAGCCAAAAGGAATAAGTAGGGAATGCTCATGATACTAGAAAGCTTAGTGTTCTTCCAATCTATCCTATAATTGGGCTTTATATATTTGAAATTGAAGAGATTTATTTTATTTGAGTTAAAATTTCATTAGAAAGCTAGGACTTATAATCCCATAACACAAGGTTTTGAAAATACCTAAGAGGTGAGGATTTATGCCATTAGCTTGAATGAAATAGCTACCTCAAATCCTAAATCTTGAGAGCTTTGGCATGAGCCAAAGTACAACCTAAGTCTAAGCAAAGATGGGTATATGGTTTGCTTCCATAAGAGAGGATAAATCGTCTGACCGCTAGGCTTACAATAGCCTAGAGTGGAAGCCAGCTAACTCCTCCTATGCTTTAAAATCATCTAAGCAAGTCAAATGATTTTGCAAGATTAATTAGGTCATTATTTATTTAGAAAGAGACTAAAGTCCTTAAACTCACTCCCTAAAGAGACTAGAGCATGAGTGGTATGACTATTGACTTAGTTTAATGAAAATATTTTTGAATTTTATTTGTATTTGACACTTCATTTTGACAAAGGCTTCGGGACTTTCATATGTCTAAATGCATGATGAAATGGATTATTGTCCAAATCAGAAGAGAAGATGGTGAAGCTCTGTCAGTAGGAGTTTCTCTCATAGGTCAAGCAGTTCTCATGCATGCAAGAACAAAGGCCCTCATTTTGCAAGAGTGGTAGAAGATGTATGCATGATATTAGACATAAAATATAGAAAAGGGGTTGTTAAATCTTTTAATTATCTTATTTAATGCTTATGTTTTATGGTGAGGTTATGAGTTATTTAAAACTTTAGTTATGAGTTGTAGTTGGGTAAAATATTTTATTTTTTTTCTAAGAGTATAATTGCATCCAGACCACACATTAAGACATCAATCATAAATAAACTATGAAAAACATGCAATTTCTATTACTCAATGTAAACATAACATCAAATATTTTATAGCTAACGCAAAAGAATAAAAGGTCAGTGCGGTCGAGTACCGTCGTATAACCCAAAAAGAGAAAAGTGGGTAGCCAAGTTCTACACTTCTATAACCCAGAAAATGAAAGAATAATTATAATTTACAAATAATAAATGCTATGGGGAGTCTTAAAATCTTCAAGTCTTCATATCTCCTTCATTTTTTTCATATCTTTTTTCCTTTGATTTGGTAGGCTTCAAAGCATCACATGGCACCCCAGGACTAAGCCTTCTAGTCAATGCTTATCCTTATCCCCCCTCATAACACTAATCCTAATTCTAAATACAAAATTACATTAAAAATAAAAAAGCAAATCTAACTATGCCTACAAAATAGAGGTTAGCTAAACATTCATACAATCCAATCAGATATATTTATAATTTGGACTTAGCACCCTGCACATGGGTAACCAACCCACTGCCTAACTTGGATTATTCTTAGGGGCTTAAGCATCCTGCAAAGAGAGTATTTATATTTATTTTTAAGCAGCCCCTTAAGCATAATCTCTTGCATAAAATATGATTAAGCTAATCACGACCTACCATTCAGTCTAGAAGGCATACACCCTAACATACAGTCTAAAACATTAAACCACAAAATAAAACATACATCGAATCAAGCACCACTCTAACATAAAACTAGAAATAGTGACTTAATTCTAATGTGTGTGTTAAGGCTTGTGCGATATGTCACGTTAAGCATTAGAGTTGTAGTTCTTTGAGTGTGAAGGGAATTTAACTTGACCATAAAGGATGATTTCACTTCAAGTTGTTTAACTGATTTGAGAATTTTAATTTGTGCTTTCTTTTATTTCATTTGATTACACTTAGCAACTAAGTATTGTAAAGAGAGGAAAGATAATTGCTTTCATTCATCCCTACCTTAAGCCACTTTCTTAAAGCATGTTAATTTGATTTAGTTCTCTTTAGTGAATGGCTTATCAAGCATTTCAAATTAATCCTAAGTTTATATTCACTTTAAATGATCATATCTAATGTGAGAGGCATCTTAAGATTAATCTAATTGAAATATTATCACATGACACATGTCAAGTTGTTCCTTACCATCACATGTAGCATGCATATGTTATTAAATCCTAAGTGTACCTACAAATACAATATATTTCCTTTTGCACAATTTAAATGAAATATGCATATGTATATTTTGTAGAAAATAGGATTTATCACTCATTAGCTAAATGCACATTCAAGTGTATAAAGTTTTAAGCAAGTACTCCACCATTATTAAACCAGGGGAGTGAGGTAAAGACCTCCTTTGAGCTAATTAAAGCCTTGCATCCCCAAAATATTTACTAGATATACCCACTATTCTTGAATACACATGAATGTACAAGTGACTACAAAAATGAAAAATCATTCAAGAGTTGTATTTTTATACAAGTGAGCCAAAGTTGAAAAGGAGATTTTCATTCATTAGCTAAGTGCACATACAAATGTATAAAAGTTTTAAGCAAGTACTTCACCATTGTTAAACCAGGGGAGTGAGGTAAAGATCTCCTTGGGGCTACTTAAAGCCTTGTCCTCAGAATGTTCAGACTAGATATACCCACTATTCTTGAATGCACAAGAATATACAAATGACTACAAGAATGAAAAATCATGCAAGAGTTGTATTTCTTATACATGTGAGCTAAAGTTTAAAAGAAGATTTTCATTCATTGCCTAAATATACATACAAGTGTATAAAAGTTTTAAGCAAGTACTTTGCCATTGTTAAACCAAGGGAGTGAGGTAAAGTCCTCCTTGGAGCTACTTAATGCCTTGCATCCCCGGGATGTCCAGACTAAATATACCACTATTCTTGAATACACATAGATGTACAAATGACTACAAAAAGAAAAATCATGCAAAAGTTGAGATGGAGATTTTCATTCATTAGCTAAATGCACATATAAGTGTATAAAACTTTTAAGTTGATACTTCGCCATTATTAACCAGGGGAGTGAGGTAAAAATCTCCTTGGGGATACCTAAACCTGTCCCGAAATATCCAAACTAGATATACCAACTATTACTTAATCATAAATTAATTAATTTACATTCAAATGAAATGAACTTAGGGTAAAAGATTAGGAAAGAGGTCTCAATCTCATTCCTCATGCTCATTCACTATCATATAATGATTAGCAAGTTTAATTAGTGGTTTTCTTACTATTTAGCATGTTAATTAATCACTTAATTAATTAAGAAAGTAATTAATACTATGACAATCAATTCTCCTAATTAACCAAGCAATAAATCCCAAGAAAATTATGGGAGATAGGCGTCATCCCATTAATCAACCTCAGAAAGTTTGAAATAAAAAACTTGAGTAATTAAGGAGTAATTAAGTTTTCAATTAAACATAAATTAAACTTTAATTACTATTCAAAATCAATTAGAAATATTTTATTAAATTCTCCTCTGAAATACCTTTAAAATGAATATTTATTTGTATTTTTATGATTTTTCTACAATTAGTTATGATTTTCTAAATTTCCAGTTGATTTAAATGATTTTTCATGATTTTTTTATAAAGTCTATTAATTTATTTTTGCTAAAATGGACTATTTGAGCTTCAGAATGCAAAACCTCCCAATCCAAAAAATCTTTTGATTTGAAATTTTTGTGGTAGGTGTATTTTAATTTTAATTTTAATTTCATTTGAAAACTTCAAATCAATCTGATGTGTATTTTTGGTTTAATTAATGAAATTTAATTTTCACTAAAACTCAAATTAAGATTAAAATATTTAGTAAAACTTAAGGATTTTAGGTTGATTGGATTCTTCTTAGAAAGATGAATCCGAGCCCTTATTTGCAATTTTTCATTAAGTATTTTAGTTTCTATAAATTTTTAAAGTTTTAAGTGATTTAATTAATTTTTAAAATCAGAAAAGGACAAATTTCATACTTAACACAGTCAGCACCACACGGCGTTGACGGGGGCAACATGGTGCCACACGATGCCATGGGATTGACCGCCGTCAACGCTACGTAACGCATTGGATCCGATTCGCATGGTGAGAATGAGCGGGAAAGAGCTCTTTTGCCTAGATCGGATCGGACCGTCTAATTGCAGATAGGATCGTCCGATCGCAGATCGAATGGTCCAGATTAATCCACATGATCTAGAGGCTAAAAATGGGTAGATTTGGCATGAAATCATAGCCATTCATTTCCGAATGCGGATCGAATGGCTGTTATGTGCTTCCTCCCAAAAATTGTGAAAGTAACCAATTCTACAATAAATCGATGGGATTTTTTTGAAATAAAATGAAATTTCATCCAAATGGGCTCAATTACTCATAAATTCTTGCTAGAGAACTCTCATTTTGCATTGAGATTATATAAAATAAATAATGAAAGGCTTTTCTAAAGAAAATTTCAAAAATTATGCAAAAATTGTCACAAATAAAAGAACCTTTGGCAGGCTAACGGATTTCAAAATTACCTCACCAGGGATGGTTTGGTGGCGGTGTTGATCCGAGCAAGCTCTAGATGCAAGAAGAAGTTTTGGGATGGACCTAGGCTCTTGCTTCCCTTAGGAGTGATATATCCATTAAGAGTCATCGCTTCCTCGCCAAAATATGCTTGATTTTTGGTGGCTTTAGCTCAAAGGAAGTAGGGGATAAATGTTGGTTGCTTGGGGAGCTCTTGGAGAGTGAAATGATGGTATAATGAGAAGTTCTTAGCCTCTCCTTCACTATTTTGGCTGAAAAATCACCTCAAATGGTGATTTTAGCCCCTAGTAGATGCCATATGGCTTGGGGTGGTTGGGATTAATAGGGAATCATCTTAGGTGTCTTCACTTGAGGAGGAAGGTGTGAGAATGTAGCCAAGGTAAGAAAAAGTGGAGGTCCTTGATGTCAAGTGTCCTAATGGGGGGTGAGATGAATTCACCTCCTCATGAGTCATGGGTGACCCAACAACCTCTTGGGTCAGGTTGGTAAACATCTTTGGAGCCTAAGTGGACCAATGGATGAGTGTTAAGTGGTCAAGGAAGGAAAATGACCATTTACATGGGTGTTTTGTTTTATGTGATACCCTTAGCCCAAGGCTAAAGTGGTTATTTGATATTAAATTTGATTTGGATAGATTTGAAATGAGTAAAATGAGTTTGAACAAATTTCATGTCATTTGGAGTTCATTAGGTTCAATTTGACCCATTTAGGTCAAATTGGGTCAAATCGAATTAAGTTGACCAATTAGTCAAATTATGTCAAATCAAGAATTTGGTCAAGTTCATATGACTATTTGGAATGTATTGGTGTCATTGGTTTTGTTTAATTTAGTTTAGATTTGATTTTGGCTCATTTGAGTTAATTTGGGTCAAATGGGTCAAGTTGATTGATTTAACCCAATTGACCAAATTGGCTTGGGTTATGGCTTGGTTTGGGTTTTGTTGATCATTTGGAATGTCTTGTGAGCTTTGGTTGAGTTTAATTTGGGTTTGATTTATTCTTGGTTTGACCCTTTAGGTCAAGTTGGGTCAACTTGGGTTAATATGGTCAATTGGGTTTGGTTTGGCTTAATTGAAGGTCAATTCATATTCAAATATTGGTTCTAGGTTGATTTGAATCATTGGTTTTAATGGATTTGGCTTAGTTTGCAATTTGGCTAGTTTGGGTTCATTTGGGTTAAAGGGTTGACTTGGTGAACAAGCTAGGTTGACTTGGTTTGACCCAATTCATGACAATTGATTAACCTATGATGATCAACAAACATGACTTAAAGTTTGGATTGGCTTAATCCACTTTGATTTGGATTTAATTAGATTTTGGTTTATGGGTCAAATTGGCCACTTTGGGTCAAGTGAGCCAATTGGGTTTAGTTGAGATTATAAATGGATTTGGGATTGATATATAAATTTAATTATGATTGGTTTGGGTTCAAATGAGTTTTGGTTCATTTGAATATTTCAAGTCAAATGGGCTAAGTTTGGTTTGACTTGGGTTAATTTTAGTTTGGATTGGTGACTGTAGATTTCATTTATATTTGGATAGATGATTGAAGGAATGATTGATTCAAGAGAAAATATATTAGTTTTGACTTGATTTGGATGAGTTTTGGTTAAGTCCAAGAAATTCTCTTAAATGGTATAAATTGGGATTTGATTTGATTTTAGATTTGGTTTGGTTATTTAAATTTATATTTCATTTATATTTGGGAATATAAATAAAGGTATAAATGGCTTATGAGAAAATCACTTGATTTTGGAGTGATTTGGAAGCAAATTTGACCAAGCTCATGGAGAAAGGTCAAAAGGGCTTAGAAGAAAATTTAGTTGAGTTTGGGTTTAGTTTGGTTTAGTTTTGGTCATTTGAATTTATATTTCATTAATATTTAGGAATATAAATAAAGATATGATTGATTCATGAGGAGATCAATCAAGTTTGGATTGAATTGGGTGGAGATCTGGCTAAGTCTCCATGGAATTCAATCATAAGGCTTAAGGAGGATTTGGGGTTTAAATTTGATTTTTGGGTTTCAATCATTTGGAATTGAGTTTGGATTTGGAGTTGGTATTGGATGTAACTTTGAGGTTTGGTTTGGCGTGGTGAACATAGGTTGGGTTTAGGCCAAAGGATGGGCAAGTCCCTAAATCCTTATGACATGACTTACCCCTATGGCTAATCCTTCTAAGTCTCTAGGCTTAAGTTAAGTGTTCACCTAATCTCTAAAAGTGTCTTATGACTAAGGAAACCTTATTGTCTAGAAGGTTCCTAGGTCTAAGAAGAGAAGCTTGAGAACTCACTCTAAAAGTGAGGTCAACATAAATGATTAATATTTCAATTTGATTTGGTCATTTAATTGATTAATTGAATCCTAATTAAATCTCACATTAATTAACTCTCTTTAATGAAATAAATTTGGAAAAGTAATTAAGAAAGGGTCCTAATCACTCTCCCTCATCACCTCACTGTTAATCAATAATTAAAAGAGCCAAATTAATTAATTTTTTGCTATTTAAAATTTTAATTAATCATTAAATTGATTAAAGAGGTAATTAAGTTTGAATTACCAATTTCCCTAATTACCTAGGCAATAAATTCCAAGAAAATCATAGGAGGTAGAGGTCATCCCAAATATTAACACACTAAGTTTGGGATTAATTACCAAAGTAATTAGAATTTAATTAAGCTAGTTAAGTGAACATTCAAACTCTAATTAAGCCTTAATTACAATTCAAAATCAAATAGAAATATTTTTAATAAACTCTCATCTATTTTACCATTTCAATGAGTACTTATTTATATTTTTGAATTTTTCTACTATTAGTTATGAATTTATAAAGTTTCAGCATTAAAATAAATTATTAAGCCTAATTAACCCATAATCTCATCGGTGCCTTACGAATGGCAGCACTTTCCACATGGCACCGCAGATTGTTATTTAAACCTCCATCTGAAGCAATCCTGACATGGTGACTGCGGACACACTTTCATCCCTACCATCTAATGATGGGGATTAATCCCATGGTTCCTAAGGGAATTAAATTGGATTTAATCTAGATAATAATCATGGCCATCCATTCTAATCATGTAGAATGAATGGTAGATGATCCATCATCTCTTGAGCAATGGAAGATGGACACCGTCCGCCTTCCTCCTCTCGATCCGAGCTCGCCGGAGCTCGTGAGATGATGGAATTGATCCCAAAATGTTCATGGAGTGGATCTAAGAGGATCTAATGATGGGAATCGCATGACATCAACATTTCTTTCACAAAGGCCTAAAAAAATGAGAAAATCTCAATTTGCTAGAAATACCTCACCGGAGCTCAAGACCAGCGCTGAACTGATCGAGGTACCTTTGCGTTGAAGAGGTGAAGCCTTATTTAGAAGGTAGCACCTTGACTCCTCGTTGGTAGCTCTGTGGACCAACCATCTTCAAAATCCTCATTAGTGTTGGTCTAAAAGGGGCTTACGATGCTTGAATCGTTCAAGGGAAGGTTCATTTCACCTCACTGAAGCTTGGTGAAAGTGTGGGAAGAGTTAATTGGAAAATCATTGTGGTTTGGTGGAGTTGGACGGAGCTAAACCATGGGTACGCTCATTTCATCATCTCCAATGATGGGGAGGCTTAAGGAGCTCATGAAAAGCTTAGGGGAGTTCGAAATGCTCTAAGGAAACTCTAAGAATCAACTCTCTCTCTTGGTTTGGATTGAATTGAGGGGGGTATACCCCCCTCCTCCCTCCAATCCAATGGTGAGGATATGTTTGGCTTCTTGTGACCATCCGGCACAGGTGATCATAGGTGGCAAGGAGGTGTTGAGTTGGCTCAGTTTGAGTGGGTGAGTGAGAGTTAAATACCCAAACTACTTTGGATGTGAGCCAGTGGTCCTTACATCCATTTGGAGCTTAGGGTGGCTATTAAGGGGAGAAGAGTGGATTTGACCATCCAAAATTGGGTTTTATCTCATGTGGGAGGCTTTACCCATTGGGTAATAGATTAATTCAGGTTTAATTTGGGTTGGGTTAGATTTGGGCTGACCCAAGGTGACCCAAGGATGGGTCATGCCAAGTTTTAATGGGTTTGGGCTTGGTTTGGATGGGTTTGGCTCAATTTGACCCATGTAGGTCAAATTGGGCTAGGTTGGGTTAGATTGACCAATTGGTCAAATTGGGTCAAACTAAAGGTTGAGTCAAGTTCAAAAGATAATTTGGAATATTTTGGTTCAATTGGTTTGATTTAATTTGGCTTGGATTTGGATTTCACCCATTTGAGTTCACATGGGTCAAATAGGTCAAGTTGACCAATTTGGTCAAATTGGCCAAATTAGCTTGGGTTGGGCATTGGTTCATGTTCAATTGATCATTTGAAGATGATTGTAGGATTTGATTTCATTCAATTTAGATTTAGGAATGATTTAGGTCAAATTGACCATTTAGGTCAATCTGGGCTAAATGGGTCAATTGGGTTCAACTGGTCAAATTGGATTCAATCAAGGATTTGATCACGTTCAATAATCAATTTGAAATAAATTTGAGTTATTGGTTTGAATCAATTTGGATTAGATTTTTATTTGATCCAATTTGGCATTTTAGGTCAAATTGGGTCAACTTGGGTCAAAAGGCCAATTGGGTTTGGTTTGACTTAATTGATGGTCAAGTCATATTCAAAGATTGATTTTAGGTTGGTATGAATCTTTGGTTTCAATTGATTTAGCTTAGAGTGAGATTTGATTTATTTGGCTCATGTAGGTTAAGTGGGTTAATTTGGTCAAATTATCAAATTAACTTGGTTTGACCCAATTGATTGCAATTGATCAATCAAGGATGATCAATAATCATGATAGGAGGTTTTGAGTGATTTGATTCAATCCAATTTGGTTTGGATTGAGATTTAGCTCAAATGGGTCCTTTAGGTCACTTTGGGTCAAGTGAACCTAAATGGGTCAATTGAATTGATTTTAGTAAAAATGAGTTGAGTTGAGTTTATTATTTGGTTTGGGATTGATTAATGGCTTTGATTGCAATTATTTTGCATTTAATTTGATTTTGAATTATTTAAATATTTTAGGTCAAATGAGTTAGGTTAGGTTGATTGAATTGATTTAGGTTTGATTGGTTTAATTGTATTTTTTTAGTAGAGATTGGAACTATGATTGAAGGTTGATTTTCTTTGAGAAAATTAATTGATCTAGGCTTAGATTGAAGGGATCTTAGTGAAGTCCATAGGGTTGAATCATGGGCTTAGGTTTAGATCATGTTGGTTTTGATTTTGGTTTGGAATTTGGATTTGAATTGGGACTCAATTGGGATTTTGGTTATATTGATTTGAGGTTGGATTTTGGCTAAGTAGATGAGCATGGGTTTGGTTAGGCTATAGGCTAGGTAGGTTTTCCTAGGTCCTAAGGCATAACCTAATCTTATGGCTAATCCTTCAAAGTCTCTGGGTTGGGTCAAGTGTTCACTTAGCCACTTAAAGTGTCTTGTGACTAAGGAGCTCTTAGTGTTTAGAAGACTCCTAGATGTATGATGGGTAGATTGAAGCCTCACTCTAAAAGTGAGGTCAACAAGCCCATAATATGAACCTAAAATAAACTTCAAGAGGTTTTAGGATTTTTTTTTTAAATTGTACTTACAAATCTATCAATATTTGCATATGTCTTACCTTCACTATTTTCTCCTTTCACTCATTATAGACAAAAAAGTTTCTCTAATTTTGAGTTTTCTTCTATTGGATAGTAAAACCACTAAATTTTTCCTCTAGATACTAAAAATAGCAATCCAAACTATTTTCCCCACTAAAAAGCAAGAACCCCAATTGTTTTTGCCCTGAAAAGTAACTAGTTGTTATGTCGATTCCTATTTCCACAAAAACCACATAGTAGAATACGATGATAAAATATTAGAAATGTAGCATTGGGTTGAGTCACAGAGTCATAGCAACAAGAAAGTCTAACCAATTACAAAGAACATGAAGAATATTTTATTAGAATAGGAATTCAATTTTTTTATTGTAATTTTATTTTAATTTATGAAGAATTTGCTTAGTCTTAATGTTAGAGTATTTGAAATTTTAAAAAATTTCAAATACATCAAACCTCCACAAATTTTTTTGGAACTTTTCACATCACAAATAAACATCCTAACTAAAATTTTTAAGTGGTTTCAAGATCTAAAAATACAAGTATCTCTATACTAAAAGCTTATCTTATTTTTGGGCTATGTCTTGCATTGTCGACCCTTGGGTTTTTTTCTTTGATCCCTCCACCAAATGCTAATTCCTTTCTTCCAAACTTCACTTACCATTTTTTGAATTCTTCTAACACAAAAGGCACCATCACTTGAAGCCCAAGGCACCTAACAAAGCATTAATATTAGAGCACAAGATTAGACAAGGAGGCAAAACTGAAGGATCACTTACAAGAGAAAGTTCTTTGTCTTTGACACCTAGGTCAAATCATTTTCCTATATAGTTTTCTATTTAATGTGGTTTATTTTTACATTAGATCATAGGTTTTCATTATTTAGTGACAATTCTATAAATTTTCAAAATTCCTCTAATTAATTGACTCCACCAAAATGACCTAATTCACCTTAACCTACCATTAAATTTTACTAGAGTGGGCATCAAATTTTAATGAGTTTATGAATTCCACAAAATTACTTTAGGGTCTTTTATCTCTAAAATTGATCTAGACCTAAAATCTTAATTTATGTCTTCCACTTAAACTATATGAACTTCATAACTTCTACATATTTATGTCATATTTTTTCATGTAAGCTTATATATTAATATTAAATTTTATTATTATGTTTATCATTTAAATCATATCAAATCAACATACACAAACTAACAAATAAGTGTATTGGAGGAATCCACTCATTTTACCTTTACCGTAGCAAACCTTTAGAAGGAATCCAAGTAAGATGGTCTTTCACAAATCTTTTTACCATCATATTTTTAACTCTAAATAGCTCGAAAGCAGACCTTTTTCACTACTTGAGTTCAACTATTCCATAGTGGATGTCACTATTATATTTGAGCAATGAATCCATCTCATTAATCCATTTATTAATATAATTGATCATAAGATTTTGATGATTAGCTTGATCATCCTTAAAACTAATCTAGGATATTTGACACATAGTTGAGTCAAAGGTACTCACCTACTCTTATCCCATTTAAGTTATAAATCAAGTGACTACCTCAAATAGCTAAATCAGTCAATCTCCATAGGTTTCAACTTTAGAATGCTCATAGCATGGTTATGAATTAAATAACCACTAGAACTCATAGACATATACTTGGTTGATTAAAGAACAAAAAAATCAAACTTAACCAAACTAAAGTCAACCCTATGTTTATATTAAACTCAAAACCCATGGGCTTCTCATTAACAACTCCAAAATAGTTAATGAATATGTCCATAAAATAAAAATATTATGATATGAACATTTTATCCATTAATTATACAACCAACACTCAAATCAATCCAATTAACCCAAATTGACATAATTGGGCTAAAAAGATCAAAGTGATCATAATGATCAAATTATGAGACCACTTGTATATGTGCACTTCTTTAAATCTCCAAAACATAGCTCACACATCATTTGGTCTGATTATCCTTTGTCCCAATCCCAATTGATTAAATTAGTTTAATTAGTTCAATTAAATTGGCCAACTTGGCCAAAAACATTCATTTGAGTCAAAATAGGTTAAATGAGACAATTAGTCAAATTTGGGTTGATCAAATGTTAATAAAACTTAATTCATCTATGGTTAGTTAATTAAAAGGGTTTTAAATGATTGTCTTGTAACAATTTGTTTGAATTGACAAAAATAGTACTAATGTTTTCAAAGAGTACAATTTAGGTTATATAGCCAAGTGGGTTGTTGGCTTATTAGAGGGTTACTTGTGGTCAATTCATTTACTATTAGCCTATTAAAAATTTTTGGAGGTCATAAGAATAATCACTTTGATCAATTGAAAATAATTAGTCATAGAGGTTGAATAGGGCCAATGAGTCTAGGTTAAGTCAACTAGTTCAATCAAGCTACACCAAAAACCTATCTTGCTTGACTGGATTACAAGCAACCTATTTGCACTATTTTAAAGGGTTATCTAAAATTAGTGTGTCTAATTATTGCATCTAAATTTTAATTAAGTCAATTAGTAGCTATTCGTTCATAATAAGGTCATAACAATCTAGCCACTTAACTGGTCAACTTTGATCAACTAATATATATTTTCATGACCATATATATATATATATATATATATTTCATGCCCAATAGTTTCATCATTTGGTTCAAAGTCACCAAATAAGTATAAGATTAAGAAGTTTGCACCTAAGTATTATTTATCATGCATATTCATACAACAAAAATAATAAGAGAGAGAGAGAGAGAGAGAGTGATTACCAACTAAAACCATTAGGAATAATTAGGTGTTAAGCATTAAAAAAGTTCTCCTCTACTAGCTAAAGGCAAACCTAATCAAAGTAAGGATATAATTTACAATTAAATGATTGAAAGGTTTCTATTATGATCTTTTTACAAGTCCATATAACCAACCTAAGATCATGTTCTAGGTTAGTTAAGACTATATGATGTAGGATTTGTAATTAAATTGGGTTATGGAAGGTTTTATGAATAAGCTAAGGAATAGAAATTGGATTTAAAATTTATAAACAAAAATAATTTAATGCATCATTAAAAGTGGGTAGAAATTAAGTAAAATGTATTTTATACCATCTAGAGGACCATGTAAGCAAAGGGCTACCATCACCACTTTGACATACTATTGTACATGTGTCTACATTAGGGGTAGTCCACATGCCTATACATTATGTATTTGTTATTTCTTATTTGTATTCTTCTCTATAGCTTTCCTTTATGCATAAAAAAGTTTGGGAGGCATATTTTGGAACTTTTTTATTTATACTTCTTACCTCCCATAAAATATTATAGGCTTCAATATAAAACTTTCATAGTTCTTTCTTTCTCTCTCTACCCCTCACTGAACTAATTTTGTAAGTGAAGTCTCTGGTGTCATCCCAAGATAATTCTAATTCCAACAAATAGTGTTAGTGTAAATGACACATATGAATAGCTTGAAAAAAAATGTAAATTAGTGTTTATGTTATGCATTTCTTAATTAAATTCAAATTTATTTTGGGGGTAATTTACATATGTAATCATAATTCTTAGTTTTAACACTCAAACTTTGATATTTACTTATCTAAAACACTAATATCACTACCACATTAACACCGCTACTGATGTACTGTCATCGTCTTGTATACACACATATAACACACACAGAATATATATATATATATATATATATATATATATATATATATATATATATATATATATATATATATATATATATATATGATTATATTATATTAGTTGATTCATTAAATATTTGAAAAGGAGTGCAAAAGAGGCGAACTTCTTTTGAGGTTGCACCTTTGTCAAAAAGCTAGTCGGTTAATTACATTATCTGTAAATGTGTGTAATGTTATTGTGATGGCTGTTCTAGAATTTGTGGACTTGTTTGAATGTTGAAATCAGATATAATGGTGCTTAGCATTCTCCTTTTCTAATTTAAGAACTTAGAGTCAATCTCAACCCAATAGTGAGGTGTTGAATATAATGCAATAATCTTTAATGTGGCTAGGAGAGCTAAGGCTTCACATGTATAGTAGAAGTAGCAATACAAGGCATTGAGAAAAAGAGAATGCACTTCCCTTGGTGATTTTTGAAAATATCTTTAATACCTACTACTTTATTTGATGAATTGAAGCTATCATTAATGTTAATTTTAATATAAGATGGGCTTGTTAAATATAAAAAAACAAGATCCCAAGATGGATTTTTGAGAGGAATGGGTAGAGACCCAATAAGCTAAAGTCCATGTCAAAGCCTCAAATACATGATTAGTTAATGCAACCAAATCTCTATGCTTTAAATATAAAACTTTTGATTTGTTATATATCTCCAAAGGATGGGTTAGTATGTTATCATGTTTTTTGTTGTCATGGGCCATCCAAATAACCCATAAAGAGATGAGAGGCATGTTAATTTTGATATTAACATTTAAATTTTTGTGATGGTGATGTTTTGAGGTTAAGATGAATTTTGAAATGGAGATGTTAGAGCCTCTATTGTTATCAATATGGAAGGTATTCTCCAAGTATGTCTATACTTCATTGCTAAATTTGTATTTATGTAATCGATGTTAAAGCAAATGAAACAATTAGATGGGATAGTAATCCTTTCATTTTGAGTATGTCATCAATTGGCTATGAGTTGGTGAATAATCTCCAAAAGAAAAAGGACATGGAAGGTTTCATAATGCTATTCTAAATGGCTTTTTCCTAGGTAAAATAGGGATTGATCTCAATTTAGCATAAATATTCTTAGATACTAATGAATTATACTTATTGTTCTTGATTATTAATAAATCTTTGATATTTGTGTTGATCGGTATTTATTTGATATCATGTATTAAAGAGGCTAAGAGAATAGGGGCAAGTTTGTCTTGAGCAGTGATCCAAAAAATAGAAACATTAAGATCTATAGATAATGAAGTTTGGTAATATTTAATGAGATGACCTTTATAATACTAATGATCGAACCATAAGTTTATTTGACCTTTACCAGTGTTCTAAAATATACAAAGTCTTCAGCCTTCTCCCTATTTATAAGCATAGTTTTCCATGTATTAGAGTATCCCTTTTAATGCTTCACAAGAATGGGATTAGATTTGGAACATTATTTATTGTGGAGGAATTTAGCCTAATGTGAATTGTCTTCTTTAAACCTTATCCAAAGGTTAATGAAGTTGAACTAGATAGCGCCAGCTAAGGATTTATAGTCTAAACCTCTCTTACAAAGTTTATTCCAATTAGTCTAGTGACGAGCATTACCTTTTCTAGTTCTTTCTAATTTGAGTTCTACATTATGGCTAACAAATTAAGAATATGAATGGAGAGGGATGAAATTGAGAATATTATTGATAATAGTGATATGACCACCAAAAATGAAGGAGTTATTCCGGGAATTGATTTTTGGTTGTACTTTATAAATAATCTCATCAAAGTAAGATTTTAGCTTACCCTTGTGCATATTTATCCTCAAATATTTAGAGAAAAGCTTGTCTTGGAGAAACCTATAAAATTTTAATCCAACTAATTCTTTCGGTGCCAATATCTTTAGCAGAAATTAACTAGCATTTACTTTTTTAAAAGGTCATTGTTGAGAGCTTTTCAATATTTTAGAGAATTTAAAGATTTACTTATCTAAATTTTTACCGCCATTGTAGAGTAAAAGGATATCATTAGCATAACTTAAGTGAAAGATATTTAAATTACATTTAGAGGAATATTGTTTGTTAACATCATGAGCAATGTTAAGCATTTTGGAAATGTAGTTAATGACAATAATGGATAAGGCAAGTGAAAGAGGATCTCCTTTTAATGCCTCCTTTAATTTTAAGGAAGCCTTCCCATTTATAAAGATAGTGCATAGTTATTAGACAATAGTCTTTTAATAAGAGCATAGAAATTGTGGTTAAAACCACTTGCTTCTAGAATAGCTAGGATAAGGTCCCAACTGATGTTGTCAAATACTTTCTTGATGTCCAGCTTAATGACTAAATTATCCCTCAACATTTTTTATACATGTCTTTGACTAATTCTTCAGCTAGCAAGTTGTTATCAAATATGCATCCACATTTAAAAAAGATAGTCTGGTTGTCTACAATGATTAGTGGGTGGAGTTCTTGCATTCTATTGGATATAATCTTGTTGATGATTTTACTTATGATAGTTATACGATTGGTAGGTCTAAAGTTATTCCATTTAAAATTGTTTATGGATAAGTTTAATGGAAATGTGGTGAAATACATATGTATGTTAGAACCTTATAAAAATCATGTATAATAATAATAACTTAGGTTCAATGGATGATAGAAAAGAGTTAAAAAGTCATCAAGCCCTGTAGTTTTATGGCTATCAAAAGAATTAGGTGTTATTTTAAATTTCTATTTTAGATGGTATTAAAGCAAGATCTATGAAGCTAATCATCTCTTTATTATCATCATAGTAAGAGGTGTCAAGGTTATGACAACTGAGTAGTGCATTAATAGAATCAAGTAGTTTAGGTGAGAGGCTCCTCTTATGATTTTGATGGGAATTATGTTATCAAGAGATGACAAAATTCCATCACTTGAATCATTTTTGAAGTTTTCAGTAGCATTAGGATTCACATATTTTAGCACTCTTAGTCCATTTAGTTTATGCTTTTTTAAAATTTTTGAATTTCCCACTTCAAACTCTTTAAGAGTTTGGTTTAGTTGATCCTAAATGGTAGTTGCATGACTGTAAGAGTTTCTTGCAATATCTTCACTAATTTTGTCCATGTCCTTAGCTCTATCAAAGGGCATATTTACTACTTGCTTGATGTTTTACAAGTTTGAAATGACATTGCGGTCCAAGTAAGGTTGGGTAATAATGTTGACATGTGTTTTCAAGTGGGGTTGTGGTAGGTGTGAGATTTAGTTTAGCCATGGTTAGTTGGCATCAACATCCTTGAAGTCAGGTCAGGGTTACTTGGATTGATTGTAGATAATGGAATAATAGTTTTTCTAGAATTTCTATTAGTCAAAATTTTGGCATTCTTATTATTTTTGATACTTTTGTCCCTCTCTAAGCCTTTGACTCTTAATTCAAGGTGAGTTATGTAATATTTATCCACTAGGTGGCCAAACATCCTACACATCCTACATTTTGCATAATAGTGGGGTTTTTTTTTTCCATTTCAATAAATTCCCAATAACCATTAGTGAGAGAATTAATCCAAACTTCCTCAATATATTGAGCTATGATGTACATTTCACTAGCTATTGATGGTCTTGAAAAGTTGAATGTAAGTAGGCCTAATTTAAGGGGTTTTTCAAAAATGATAGCTAGTGAGAGCATAATATGTTTGTTGAGAAGTAGTTTTAGACAAGGTGATTTGATTCATATGGGTACAATAGGTGGCTTAACATTATAGTAAAATGTAGTTGTCCATATAAAAATTTTCATTGGAACATTCTCAAAATAGTATAACTTCTTTGAAAAGTTTCTAGCACAATCTTCTTCTTTACTTAGCCTAATGGCAATATGCCTTCTATCCAAAAAAACAACACTTCATTTGTAATCAATTTAAGATCATCAAAATTCTTTTAAATGGTATCCATTTTGGGGTGTTTGTAAGTAAACTTTCTAATGAGAGTTGATTTGAAAGGTTCAATAGTTGATTAGTTTTAGTTTTAGATAAAAAAAGGGCGGTTACCATTCTTATAGCCAGCCTTCCTAATAAAATAGTTCTCAGAACCTTCCTAAATTTTATCATGGAAAGGTTGTGGGAAGATGAGTTTGTTTACCATGTAGGTGTGCGACCAATTGCAAAAGTGCACCAACATAAGATGGATCATCCATTACAAAAACTAAACCTAACTAGCAACAAAGTAACTGTAGAATGAGTGAATAAGCAACATGAAGGAAGTAAACAGGACAATAATGGAATAATAAATATATATGGCCACTCCCCTACCACCATTGGACCATCGCCAAATCCCCATCGCTAAATTATCAACTAGCAACTACTATCAAATCATCATTTGGCCATTATCATCAAACCATCATACTTATCGCCGGTTGACCCTTTCACACCATTATTTGGCCACATTTTGTGGACCATCACTTGTCCATCATAATAATATTACCATCCAACCACCATCATCGAACTATCACCTAGCCACCAGAGCCAAATCATTTCGACCAATATCATCGGACCATAATCCCCATCAAACTATCAACTATCCCACATTGTCCTTCATTATATCCAAACTACAACTTGTCCACTCATCCACCCTTAATCATCATTAGAATCGCAATCATCGCTAGAAGAAGAATATCACTTGGCTATCGTCATCAAACTATCATCCGACTACCATCATTGGACCCACCGACCTCCATTATCAAACCATCATCCAACCATTATTGCCAGTCCATGGCTTAGCCACCTGTTAACCTCATTTTTAGAATGATCTCTCAATCTCTCCATCTTTAGACTCCTCTTAGACACTAAGAGCTCCTTAGTCTTAAGACACTTCTAGTGATTAGGTGAACACTCAACTTAACCCTAAAGACTTAGAAGAGTTAGCCATAGGAATAAGTCATGCTTTAGGGGTGTTAGGAAAATTTGCCTACCCTATAGCTTGAACCAAATCCTCACTTCTTCCTTTCAAGTCAAACTCCAAATTCAAACCAACTTCAAATTCAAACCAATTCCAAATTCAAATCAACTTCAAATCCAAATCAACTTTATAAATTCAAATCAACTTCAATTCCAAATCAAATCTCAAATCAATTCTAACTTAATTGATTTTAATTGAAACTCATGATTGAATTCCAAATTCAAAAAATCTTTCTTAAGTCACTTTGATTCCATCATATGGACTTAGCTCAAATTAATTCAAATTCAAAAGATTTTCTCATAACCCATTTATATTCTCATTTATATTCATAAATATAAATGAAATATAAATTCAAATAACAAAAACTAAATTCAAAACTCAAATCCAAATCTAACCAAAATCCAACCTATACCCTTTCAAGTCAAATTCTTGAACTTAGCCAAATCAACCTCAAATCAATCCAAACCCTTGGATTTTTTTCATGATTCAATCAATCCTTCAATCATAAAACCAAATATAAACATAAACTTTAATTATCAAACCAAAACTAAATTTAAAACTCAAACCCAAGTCAAACCCATGTTCATCCTTTGAACTTGAAATTGTCAAATGAATCAAAACTCATTTGACTCCAAATCACTTGCAAATGGATTGATATTTCAATCATAAGTCCATATGTGAGTTCAACCAAACTTGAATCAAGCCTTGATCAAGTCAATTGACCACTTAACAAAGTGACTTAAAGTACCTTTTTGAGCTAAATTCTAATCCTCCCAAATTGGATTGAACTAAGCCCATCTAAGCCTCACATTATGAACAATAATCATCATAAGATCATCAATCACTCAAATTGGGTCAAACCAAGTCAAACCTAGCCTTTGACCAAGTCAATATTTGACCCAAATGAAACCTAAACTAGCCAAAAATTCACCATAGGTTGAATTGATTGAAACCATTGATCAAAACCAATTCATGATCAATGTTTGAACATGACCAAGTCATCATTTGAGCCAAACCTAACCCAATTGGCCACTTGACCCAAGTTGACCCAACTTGACCTACAAATTCAAAATGTGTTAAATCTTGATCTAAGATAAATTGATTGAAACTAATGGGTCAAGTTCATTCTAACTCACTTTTTGAACTTGACCAAAGCCTCAATTAGCCAACTAGAGCCAACCTAGCCCAATTGGCCATGAACCCAACTTGACCTAAAAGATCAAATCAAGTCAAAATCAAACAAAACCAAAATTGATTGAAACCAAAGTTACCAAAACATTTCAAATGACCAACCAAACCTAAACCAACCCATGACCTAACCTAATTAGGTCAAATGGGTCAAATTGGTCAACTTGACCCATTTGACCTGAATGAAATCAAATGAACCAAAAGCAAATATAAATCAAATTGAATCAAACCAATGATACCAAAAAATTTCAAATAATCATATGAACTTGATCCAACCCTTGGTTTGACCCAATTTGAATAATTGGTCAACTTGACCCAAGTTGACCCTAAATGGGTCAACATGATCCAAATGATATCAAATCAACTCCAAATTCATTGAAATTTGGACCAACCCAATTTCAAACTATTCCAAATCTGCCAAATTAAACTAAAAGCCAAATAACAATTTTATCCCTAGGTGAAGGGATAACCTATGGCCAATTCCACTTGGAATTTGGTCATATCCTTTTCATGGCCACTTGGCACCCTCTTAATGGACCAAATGGACACTAATGAGTGTGGTGCACATGACCCAATGGGTTTGGGTCAGCCAAACCAAACCCAAAGGCTAGACCACCCAATGAGAAATTCTCTACATGGAATCACTCCCACACACATTTAACAAATGGGCAGCTCCTCCACTACATCTCTTTGCCAAAAATGAATCACATGGCACCTCTAACAACCTAACAAACCCATTCCATATGATTAATTTGATCAAAATGGAAGAATAGCTCACGGTCGCCCGATCCTTGTAGGGGGGGATATACTCCCCCTAATTCCACTTCATTTGAGATGACTTGCAATCGATTGAGCCAGAGAGAACTAAGGTAAGCTCCCCAAGCTCTCTCAAGCAATCCTCAAGCTCTTCCTAATTCTCCATTTTTGGTTTCCTTAAGCCAAAAAGAAGGGAGGTATTGAGAAATTCCAACTCATTCATGGCTCCATCAAAAGCCAATTCCTCTTGCAAGCACCATCAGAGGACCCAATCGAGCTCACCCAAATCAAGTTACAAGCATCTAAGCCACGAGAAGAGAGAGCTAGACCAAAGTCGCAAGCATTTGAAGGAAGATTTGGTCAATAGGGAGATACACTTCATCTTAAGCCTTCAACTTTGGCTTGTCTCCACTACGCTACCCCGATGATTGGGAGTGCTGGTGATAGCCTCCAGCGAGGTATGCTTCAAAACCGAGCTTAGGTATAGAATTCTTTGGTCCTATATGAAGTAAAGTATCACCCCAATTGAAATTGACTATTGAATGTCTTCATCTTTGCTCTTAGATGGTGTGTGTTCAATACCTACTCAATCCGAGCTCAAGTGAGCTCGGATCAAGCCTTAGAGGATGGACGGTTGTCGTCCCCCATAGCCGAGGGCAAGGATGAATCATGGACCGTCCATCCCTTGTGTTTTGGATGAACGTTCCTAATTAATCCAATTAAATCTTGCATTTTAATCCCTCTAGATCCACGGGTTTGATCCTAACCATTTGATCTTTGATTGGATGATCCAAGGAGAAAATGTGCACCCCGGCGTACATTTGATAACTTAAATAATCCATCGTCACATGGAAGCGTGCCCACATCACGGTCGCGTGATGTGAGATTAGTTATATAATTAGGTAATTTAATTATTTCTTAATCATAAAAACTTCAAAAATACATAATTAAATATAGAAAAATCCAAAAAATGCAAACCCAACTTCATTTTAAAGATAATTTCAAAGGGGAATAATATAAAATTAATTTTAATTAATTTTGAACAGTGACATTTTATTAATTTAAGTTTTATTAGGATGTAATTATGTTACTTATTCTTTAATTATTCCAATAATCAATTTTGAATTCCCTAGGGTTAATTAGTGGGATGACCTCTGCCTCCCATGATTTTTTTGGAATTTATTATTGGATTAATTTAGCTAATTGCTTGTTTCATCTCTAATCACTCTCTTAACCAATTAAATGATTAATTAACTTATTAAATGATGATAAATTCATTAATTAAATTTCTTAATCATCTTAGAATAGTGGATTGACTTAGGGGATGAGATTACGATGCCTTTTCCAAATCTTTTCCCCTAAGTCTATTTCATTTGAATGAAAACTTAATTAATTTACAAATTGATTAATGATTTGATCATTTCACTAAATAGCTTAATTAACTAAACTAAAAATCAAAAACTAATCCAAAAACTTAATCACTTAATCAATCCTTTCTTGGGTAGATACTTAGGTGTTCAATAACCTAAGCAAGCTTAAGGAAATCAAATCCAACCTACATTTGTGGGAAGGGTTATGAAAGTACTTAATTAAACACTTTAACTTAATTAATTGATAATTGTGAGCTAATTGAATTAGGCCCCTTTCTTTCTTAAGAGCATTACTGATTTAAATTCAATGTGGTTGCATATCATATGTTGGCTCATAATTGTTTGAATAATTATGTTAAGGAGGTGTAGGAAAGGGGTTATTAATGAACTTAATGTACACCTTAACCTAAACAAAACATAAAATCAATCTAATGGTTCTAAAAAATTAAACTAAAACAACACACACATGTAGGAGATGGGTTAGGACCAGCAAACCTTTTCACATTTCTCAATCAAATCAAACTCAAAATTAAAACAAAATCTCTTTCCAACAAATTTGATTTACTTCAAATGATCTTATTCCATAGGATTGTCTTTAGGAATTAATTAATATGAATGAATTTACATGCTTACATCACTTTATTTCTTTCCTAGCATGCTAAATGTTGTTTGTCATATGAAATCAAGCATTCATGTCTTTTGAAAAATCAAATTAAAATGAAATGTTTCATTTATGTCAAATTACATGTTTTGGCTAAAGTAAGAATATGAATGGCTATTATCACTATTAAATCCAAAATTATTTTCAAAACTTATAAATCAAATATTACAAATGAAAGGTATGATATTTATAATTACTTATAAGCTTGCATGTGAGTATAACATAAGATGTGCATTATGTGACTTTCCTTCTCTTCTCTTTTAACATAGTTTTGAATAACATTTGCAAATTGTATAGTTCATTTGAAAAGAACACAACACTTTCTTAAATCCAATCATATTCATTCATATGTAATCATTTAAGAAGGACCTTCACTTTTGCACATATAAATTAAACAACCGATAAATCAAACCAACAAACATAAACCTTTTGCATGATTCTTTTTCCATTCATTTCTTTTTGTACATGCACATGTATTTAAGAAAAGTGGTATATTAGTCCAGGTTATGAGGCTTTAAATAGCCCTAAGAAGGTCTTATACCTTATACCCCTGGTGTATAAAATATTGGCATCATACTCAGTTATGTCTTTCATACATGTAAATGTGCATATGAATAATGGATAAAAGAACCCCTCTTTTCTACTTAACAAAATCATGCATACATGAGACATTCCAAATTTTCTTAAGCATCATCTCTTAGCATTCATTATTAAGGTGTGATAATATTTCCACTTGTATGTATAGATATGCTTAGGGTCCATCCATATGCATGTTATACATGTTGGAAAGAAATAAAGTATTCTATATTTTGTGATAGTAATTCACTATAATTAATCTTAAAATTTCTTTCATTTTGAATAAGTTTATTTAGAGAAAATCTAAACTTAGGATTAATTAAAATACATAATAAAATATTCACTAAACAAAAATCACTAATGAATCTACCTTAGAAATTACTTAAGGTGGGGAGGAAAGAAAAGTTCTCTTCTCTTTTCCTCTCTTTACAATACTTAGTAATTAAGTGTAAGTTCATTCAAACCAAATCAAATTATCAAATAAAATCAACCAAATCAATTAAATCACTTAAATGAAATCACCCTCTAAGTTGAACCCTTTCACACTTAGAAATTTTAACCTTAAAGCCTAGCTAAGATATGCCACACAAGCCTTAAATGGCACACACATTAGGCTAAGTCACCATTTCTAGCTCTATGTTAGGGTGGTGCATGGTTTGATGCTTGATTTTGTTTTATGATGTGATGTTTTAGTCTCGATGTTAGGGTGTATATTCGTAGACTGAATGGTAGGATAATTTTAGTCTAATCATTATCTTTTATAAGGGATTGTGCTTAAGAGGTGCTGTAATAAAAATATAAATACTTTTTGTTGTGTAGGTTGCTTATACCCCTAAGCATAATCCAAAAATAGGCCATGTGTACTTGGATATCTATGTGTGGGGTGCTAAGTCTAATTTATTCATATACATGCTTGGGATTGTGTGGTTTGTTTAACTAATCTCTATTTTAGGTTTTGGTTAAATTTACTTTTTCTCATTTTCATGTAATTTTGTAATTAGGATTTGGAATGATTGTTATGGGATATTAGGATGAACATTGGTCATAAGGCTATGTCTTATGCACCATGTGAAGCCTTTGGAGCAACCACATTTCAATCAACCAAAAGAAGAAAGAAGAAAGAAAGAAGAGATGAAGAATGATGACCCCCATAACATGAATTGCTTCTAGATTGTAATTAATTCATTTGTAATCCAGGTTGTATAAGAGTAGAGCTTATTTGTTTTTCGGTTTGTCCGTAGCAACCATAAAAGGTCTCTTATTCTTTTGTGCAAGCTTTATAAATTGTTTGATGTTTGTTTAGCTTGTGCATTAAGATGGCATATTTTTCTAATTTTTTCTTGCTTTGATGAATGGCCTGGATGTGATTAGGCTCTTAGAAAAATAAATTTTCTATCCAATTAATCAATTCAAAACTAAAAATAAATAACTCATAACCTCATCTAAAGCCTAAGTCATAAAACAAGATAAAAGATTTAGCAACCCTTTAGCTGGATGTTATATATTTTCACATCATGCATAAAAAGCATCTTATTTCACTCTTGTTATGGAGGGCTTCCACTTTTGCTAGGGAACTTGGCTTGACCTTTGAAAGTCATGGTGGAAACTCACCTCCTTTCTTGCTGATTTTGGCCCATAATCCAATTTCTCATGCATTAGGCATATAAATCCCATAGCCTGTGTCAAATGAATTATCCAAAAATGAAAATAAAATATAATGAAAATTTACATTAGATTTAAGTCATTAATCATGCCTTACATGATCTAGTCTCTTAGGGAGTGTGTTAAGGACTTAGTCTCTTTCTAAATAAATAATAATATTAGTTATCTTGCAAAAGCATATGACTTGCCTACATGTATTTAAAATTGTAGGAGGAGTTAGTTGGTGGTCACCCCCAGGCGATTGTAAGTCCAACAGTTGGGTGGTTTATCCTCTCTTGTGGACATAAACCAAATACCCATTTTGCCTTAGATTTAGGTCGTGCTTCGGCCCTCGCCAAAGCTCCTTAAATTTAGGTTCAGAGGTTGCTACTTCCCTTTGTGGGCTACAAGCATAAATCCTCACCTCTTAGGCATTTTCTTGATCTTGTTTCATGGAATTGTAAGCCCTATATTTCTAATAAAAATTCAACTCAAACAAATAAATCACTTCAATTTCAAAAATATAAGGCCCAACCATAGGATAATTTGGGATGCTTACTAAGCTTCCTAGTATCCTAAGCATCCCTTACTTATCTTGCTTTGGCTTCGATAATAACTCCCTCCTCTTGATCAATCTCACTTGATCTTCTAAAAAAACCAATTGATTGATAGTCCTATCTTTTAAATCTTTGGATACAATGATCATTTACCTTAATCAAGAGCATTTGAGGAATCTCATTTACCTCCATAGGTAACTTAACGAACCCGGTTTAAAATAAACCTTGCTTTACTTTTTCATGAAAAGTATAGGAAGAATCTCTGGTACATCCAAGACCCATAGTCCTTAGGAGTCCTTATTAAGGTGATTAGGTTCATTGTATGATGGTGACTTCTATCTCTCGAGATAGTACATCATTCCTCAATGTCGTACCCGATCACTCTAATAAGAACATATGCGAATCTACATGGTATCCAACACTAGAAAGTTGATTTTATTTTTGTTTTTCAGTTATTTTTCTCTCTCAGAAAGATAGATGAAGGATGAAAATAAAATAATATTTTACCACACCACCGTCAGTCGATCACCGGACCTCAATCATCAGAGTATCATCTGACCACTATCGTAGGACCATCACTTGAATACTATCATCAAACTGTCAAACAACCACCATCATTAGACCACCATCTAGCCACTATTATCATTACCACCATCACAAGTCCACTACCCAACCCGTCACTAGTCCACCACGACAACAATCGACAAATTACCTCCCGATTATATTCACTAGTCCGCCATAATCATATCACCATTTACTCACTACCTGCAGCCATCATCGGCCATACAACCATCATACCATTTGACTGCCTTTGTTGGACCACCACTCAACTATATTATCGTAACCATTGTCATCCAACTACACCATCATTTATTGACACCATTACCAACATCGCTAGTGCATGCCACAACTTATATGATCAATGTGCGTTGTTGACACATGTTGTCTCTTATATGGTCGATGCACACTGTTGACACACACCATCCCCTATAAGTCCAATGCACACAACTGAATCACATCATGGAGTCTATTCTTTATGATTCATATATATTATATTGTATAAATGTCTTCTTTAGTTGTAACAAAGGGCAGCATTTGTAATCAACAACAAAATTATTTCAACTAGGCCAGACCCTATAGTTTTTTTTCCCTCTTTAGGTTTTCCATGTAAAAAACTCTTTTGATTCCTACAACTCTTTTTTATTTATGTGTATGTTGGATCTTCCTGCAAAGCCATGATGTTAAACACCTTCTCTCTGCCGTCATGAATGTTTCCATCACGCAACAGGTGTTTCAAAACTTTTATAAAATATCAAAATATCTTTCCAAATATTTTATAAGTGCTTTGTTAATCAGTAAACTAGATAAGAAGTTTGAATTATAAGAAAGGCTTATGTTAATATTCTTTTGAGAAAAAATTTGCCCAGCAGTTTCTTTCAATGAGCATTCACCTTGAAACAAACTACTAAACACGCCTCTAGCTCTTTTACTTTTCAAATATTTTTATTTGTGTCTAATCCTTTTTCTAAGGATGTTCTAACAGCTGGAAGTTTTTAAATATAATTCTATAGTATTCAAAATAAGAACTATAATAATTTTTTTGAAGTTCTCTCACTTTAACTCTTCTTTGCAAAATATGAAAACCGGTTCTTTCTTCATTCCAAAGAGTAGCACTTCACTTGTAAATTATCTTTCTCTTTGTAAAATCCATTGGAAGCAAAGGAACAAGCTTTTCTACATAAACTATCAATTCCTTCAAATGATTTCCTGCATCTTTATAGCAGAATTCTCAGCCCTCTGAAAATAGAGGAACTCAAGAGCTACTCTCGTCTGAAAAATAAATTTTTTTGAAAGATTCTTCAACGCACAAAACCTGAAAGTAGATTTTGTTTTTTTCCAAAGGTTCTTAGATCTTTTTAAAGACCTCTTGACCTCTATTTTTCTTCACAGCATTTCCTCAAGTGATTGTTCCTTGACAAATCCTTGATTGTTTAAATTTTATTTGGAGTTCTTATACAGATTTTTTGGTTTTAGGAAATCTAAAAATAATTTGTTTCTGTTAATTTTTCTTAGCACACTTTTTCAGATTCTCAAGGCTTCTTTAAGTCAAGGCTTACATTGCAAATATTTTAGGTCCGCAAATAATTGTGAGATCATTCAATTTTTATTCTAAAGTATTATTTGCATAAGCTTAAAGTGTTATTCTAAAACCATATTTCTCTGAGAGTTTTCTTCAACTTAAATATTTCTTCTTCTTGGCATAAGAGAACTTCAAGATTTTTTGTTACACATTTCTCCAGTTATCTTAAGAAATTTGAACATAGTTGATTTGAATCTTTACTTTTTATTTTCAAAAATAAGTTTTCATAGATTTTATACATTGAAAGCATGATTTTCATATTAGAGTTTTAACTTTGGTGAGATAAATCATTCATGTGCACTATTTCTTATAGTTCTACATATTTGTAAATATTGTTGGAGTTCATTGCCAATTGTCCATATTCATGTACTTAAAATTGTAAAGCTGACATTACGCAATTGCTTATGACATCTAAAGCTCTCTTGTAGCATAATCACTTTATACATCACCATTGTTTATATTTGGACCATTGTGTTTCAAGCATTGGTGTTATATGACTTTATTGTAATAATTTGTATTTGTGGGGTAATACATTCATATTTGTAAGTTTAATAGTTAATCACTCATTTATGAAGTTTGTTCATATAAACTTACTCCTAGAATTTATGTATGATGCTTTACTTTCATTATATATCTAACTTTGCATATATATAACTTTTATAGTTAAGCCCACATACTGCTAGAATTCTTTCATTGCAGAAGATGCTAATTGGTGATTTTTTAAAAAAAATTAAGGTGCACATTACACGCCCAATTCGCCCTCTTTGAGTGTGCCTTCACCATACAATAACCACGTCTTCCTATGAGGGCATTTCACATTGATACAATAAAATTAAACAATTGGTTGCAACTCTCAAGCTAGAAGTGTCAAAACACCCATGCCTTGGGTTAGTCATGATCACAAGGTAAGTATCATTTAACATATTTTACATTCATACTCATTAGAGTCAACATGGATACATGTAGCATTCAAACATGTTTTTACAAAAATTCAATGCCTTTATTAACATTCATATATCAATACATCAAACCAAAATGTTTGAATAAATTAAATACTTTGACATTAATTTTTTTCTATATTGGTAAGGAACATTCTCCAAACTTGGTTGTCACCAAAGTTTCTAGATCATCTATGTACCTAACCACCTTAATTATTTTGGATCCATATCTTAGTGGCATCATCCTTAACTTCTCTCTCTATCTATGATAAGAAAATTAGTTGCTAAGAAATATTGATCTCTATAGAAGTTTTGCCAAGCAGACATCTCTAGAATAGGTTGATCACCCTTCTAAAAAATTAGTTGGAATGATGTCAATTCCCATGGAATCTACTCAACAAGCTTTAAATTAGAATGAATTACATTGTCAAGCTCCAAATGTTCTCCCTTGTTGGTTGCACATATGCAGTTGATACATATCATCTCTTCAAAAAAAACTTATTGTATAAGGAGGGATAATTTGACAAGCTACTACTAAATGTATTTACCCAAGGTATATGCAGATCACTAAGCCCAATACATAGCTAAACTCCAATCAAGTCACAACTTACTAACTAATAATTCAAAATAAATTAGTGTGACTTCCAGCAATGAACTCACCACATCACTTGAAGTGCTCACTACATCTCTTCAAGTAAGCTCACTAAAAGTGCTCGCTAGAGGTGATGATTAGAGAACCCACCAACCACTCAACAATGGTGCAACTCAACTAGAACTCACCAATGCATTCACTCAACCCATTTGAAAGTCCATATTATCAAAATATTGACTTCACCACCATGTCATATCATTGCATACACATCTATTGGTAAATAATTCACCATGTTTTACTTCCACATTTATTATTTTTTATTTGTAGTGTATCCATTCATTTAGCTCTCTTATCCTATAAATGAAGGGTCAAGAAATATATTTTGGACTATTTACCTTTGTCTTTTTATCTAGAATACTTTTACACATAGTAGATCTTTAGACAAGATATAGACCTTCTTCTATACCCTTGGAGCTCATATTCTATACACGATGCTCTTTTGAAGATATTATTAAAATACTTTAGATTCTCTCTCTCTCTCTCTCTCTCTCTCTCTCTCTCTCTCTTTCACTCACTCACACACACACACACACACATGTGCGTGCGCACAACACATTGTCCATGCTAATCTACTCACCAAATCATCCTCCAATACCCCATCATTCTCTCTTTTTTCTCTCGGCCAATCCAAGCTACTCACAAGTAATATTAGGTGTCATTTATGAAAATTTAGGATCCAACAAAATTAATTTCATAGACTCTTGAAGGATGAATCTAATTTAATACTTTCACATTATAGCACATGAAAAAGGCAAAAAAAAAAGATAAAATTCATTAATGAGAGAGCGCACAAGAATGTCACTAGTATAACCATCTCACACACTCTAAATAGTCTCTTCTTAAATTTCTCTACCTTGAAGGGAAAACGCCCAAGCAAATAAAAAAAGCTACTCATTCTTCCATGAGCATAGATCTTGAAATTTTTAAAGCATATTTCAAAAGTTAATATCACAAAAATTAAGGATTGACATTCTTTCTCCCTAAACATCACCATCATATTCTTTGCAATTATCAAGAATCTTTAAATTCATAATGAAGAGTATTTACTTAAATCCATTTACAATCAAGTCACCATATGGGAGAAAATATAGCTAATTCTCCCTTGAGAATTGATCTCCATGTTAATCATATCATGTCATCAAATAAGATATATGATATAGCCAAATCAAAGCACTAGTACCTCCTTAAACACCACTTTGTCACATATCGTTGCTATAGAAGATTCAACACATCAATAAAATAATGAGCTCAATGGATTTCTTCTCCACTTAATGTTTTAGATAGCTATCTATATAGCATATTATTGACCTAATTAGAGGATGACATGGCTTAATAAAGTTTTTTTTTTATAAATTTAATTTTTGATTTTTTTTTTGTTTGATAGTTAGATGCATTTTTAATCTCCCAACTCCAATAGTGCTCTTTACAAAAATCCACTTTATAGTTGTGATCGAAGCAAGTCTATTTTTAATGTTACATAACACCACGCTTAAGTACTCTTAGAGGTACTAAAATAAAATGACATCAAGATGGAAAAGCAATAACCACTTTGCAAGGAATTTACTCATCAAACCTAAATAGTAAATATCTCTTATGTTTCCTCATTAAATTAAATTTAAAAATAGTTCCAAAAATTAATAAAAGAAGGAATATACTCATCATATATTTTGCACATATATATTTCATTAACTACACTTTTCTCTTAATAAACTCTCATCATGGATTTACCATACCATGACTACTCTAAGTGGTCTTAACTTTGATTATCATGCAAGACATCTTAATTATCCCTTAAACAATATGAAGATATTATTGACATTTTAGAGTTTCTTCTTAACTAAAATGGCATGCAAATACATACAAAGTTTATCATGAAAATCCATTACCACACTTCTACACAATTTAAGATACATGGCTCATCTAGTATGGCACACCTTATTAAATGTATTTTGATCACATTCAAAGTAATAAGCCTCACTGAGATTTCTAGGTCCCAATTTCATCTTTTGATTTTCTAAATTATATCCATGACTTTGCACTTGACCTTAAAGACCCTCCAACATCATTACCACCTAATATATTTTGCTTTATATCTCATTATTCATGTTATCCACCTTGACTACCTTATATAAAATTATGGTTGCTCTCTTGATATAAGTTGATAAGTGTAAGGCCTATTTAGCCATGTCTCCATTAGCAACAAAGTTACCCTGATCTAAATATTAAATTTTCTTGCACAAGTGAGGCATATTAGCTCCACTTTAAATAATTACATTCATGAATGGTTTAAGATTCTCAAATCTTCATGGCATCTCCCTCAATAATCCCCTTTAAATTAACAATGGGATGGAATCTCCTGAGGGGACACTCTTAAGGGTGAATGATGTTATTTCTAGCTATAAATATAAAAAATGGACCTCATAATATGGTATCTCACTTGAATCTCTCACATTCTTATTGATGTAGGATGAGAGCGATTTTTATGATATGAAGTTTATTACATTGATAATTCTTAAATCCTCACAAAAGAGTAATGATAAATACACTACTATTCAGCACATTCACAATATTATGAATTTAATGAAGTTACAAAGATTCTGACTAAAGTTATATTAACCACACTAGAGATCTGAATCTTATAAGTGTGAAGAAATAACTAAAAAGTTATGGGCAATCTAACCTATAGGATTTAAAATTACAAGCAGCGAAGTGGGATAAGCTGAAGTTGACCTCTATAAATAATTCATCATTATGGAGATCACGTTCCTTTCCTAGAAGTCCTTCTCTAAGGGTTGTGAGCTCACACACTCAGGAAGTCCATCACTCGGGAGGAAATCATATAATGAATAGTAAAAGAAATTTAAGAAGATAACTTTTATTCCAAATCCAAGTACCAAGCATTACAAGAGCCTCCCTATTTATAAAATTGAAAGAAAGAGTTAAGAATACTCAAACCTAACACCATCATAACTACACATACCACCACCTACCACCATTATCAAACCTACCACTTCTTCCATACCTACCCAAAATATCATATCTTCTATCATGAATCATGGGCCATGATATAAGAATAGCCCAATACATATAAGCCCAAAATATATACAAAATATAAAGCCCAATAATACATAACCTTAACAAAAGGCCCAATACATAGATTTAAGCTTTATGATGATGACGTCGATGATGGTGATGATGATGCTCTACATCAGCACTCCCCAACTTTAAAGGATTCTCCTCTTGAGAATGAAAATCTAGGTACTCTTGTAATAAATGTGAGTCCAGTTGATGTAACTCATCAAATGTAAGCCATGAATCTTCAAGTGGAGAAATACCTTTCCAAAAAACTAGAACCCTTTGAGTGCTTCCATCATATGTGATGATAATCTGGTCTTCTAAAATTTGGTATGTATAATGTGATCTTAAGTTATGAGATGGTAGAGGAGTTGGTGATGAAGTATTAACCTGCATGTTAGTACTATTTGTAGAGGGAATAGTGTTATCTGTGGCTTGCCCATGGTACAATATTAAATCTGATATATTGAATATTGGAGAGATCCCAGCATTCATTAGAAGATCTATTTCATAAGCATTATCATTTTTTCCTTACAACTTTATAAGGACCAAGTCTCTTGATATTTAATTTCTTAAGAGTTCCAATTGGAAATCTCTCAGGTCTTACTTTAACGAGAACCAAATCTCCCTCATTAAATTTTACATATCATTTGTGTGCATCAACATTAGCTCTATATTTATCATAACTCTGAGTGAGTTTTTTTATGAATTTCATGATGTAAATCATGCATGCTTTGTGCAAATGAAGATGCAAATGCACTAGACCTATATGTTATAGGCAATTCAATAAGATCAATTTATTTTCTTGGATCATAACTAATTACAACATGAAAAGGACTCATACCAATTGACCTATTAATTGAAGTGTTATAAGCAAACTCTGCAGTAGAAGAACTAGGTCCCAACTAGTAGCATGATTGGTCACTAGACACCTAAGTAAATTTCCTAAGCTTCTATTAACAACTTCAGTTTGTCCATCTATTTGAGGGTGGTAAGCTGTAGAAAATAAGAGTTTTGTGCCAAGGGTGGTAAGTTGTAGTAAATAAGAGTTTTGTGCCAAGATTTTTCCATAAGGTTTTTCAAAAATAGCTCATAAACCTTACATCATGATCAGACACAATTTTCTTAGGAAGTCCATGTAAATGAACTATTTCACAAAAGAAAATATTGTTATATGTGATGCATCCAATGTCTTATAACATAGAATGAAGTGTGTCATTTTAGAAAATCAGTCAACAACTATTTGGACAGAGTCAAAATGTTGTACGGTGCGAGGTAATCCTAAGATGAAGTCCATACTAAGATCTTCCCATAGTTTTTGGGGAATTGGGAGTGGCGTGTATAGACTAGAATTTTACTTTTCACTTTTCGCTACTTTGCAAGTACGCCATTGGAAAATAATATGAGCAAAATCTATCTTAAGACTAGGCCAAAAGAACCTATCCTCCATCATGACTATTGTCTTATCATGACCGAAATGACCAAACACACCTCCTGAATGAATTTTCTCAACAAGAAAATTTTGAAGTGATGAATCTGGAATACATAGTTGTGTGCCATGAAAGAGATAGTCATCTCGTATTTGATAATCAAAACTACTAATTGAAACATCAAACTTCAAAGATTCAAAAATTGGTTGAAAATCTTTACAATAAAGATAATCATTATTAACATTTTGAATCCAGTAACCTTCACATTCATGGTATTTAATAAGGTACATATTCTACTTAGGGCATCTACTACTTTGTTCTTGACACCAGATTTATGTTTAAGAATAAACATATATTCTTGAAGAAATTGAACCCATTTTACATGATGAGAACTATGTTTCTTTTGGGTATTTAGATATTTAAGTGCCTCATGATCAGAATAAAGTATAAATTCTCATGAAAGTAGATAATGTCACTAACAACATAAAGTTTGGATGATAGAATAAAGCTCAGGATCATATGGAATATTGTTGGCATGCTTCATTTAATTTTTCACTAAAGAAAGTAATAAGATGACCTTCTTGTTTAAGAACAACTCCAATACCAACTCTTGAAGCATCACATGACACCTCAAATACTTTGTCAAAATTTGGCAGTTTCAATATCGATGGACTTGTTAAAAGTTCTTTAATTTTAGAGAAGGCATCAACAGCTGCCTCTATCCAAACAAAGTCTCCCCTTTTAAGACATTGAGTTATCAGAGCCAAAATAGTGCTAAATCCATGAATAAACCTTTGATAAAATGTGGCTAACCCATGAAAATTACATACATCATAAATTATGGTTAGGGTAGGCCACTCCTGAATAGCCCTAATTTTTTCAGGATCGGAGAGATTCCACAAAAATAATGAATCCTAAGAAGATTACTGAAGACATCATAAATGAAAATTTTATAAGTGAACATATAGTCTTTCTTTACGAAGCACTTCAAAGACTTATGTAAATAATTCTCATGATTGCTCCTAGTCTAACTAAAAATTAAAATATCATCAAAGTACATAACCAAAAAAATTTTCAATAAAAGGGCATAAGATATGAGTCATCACTCGCATAAATATACTTGGAGCATTAGTTAATCCAAAAGGCATTACTAGACATTCATACAAACCATCTTTTGTCTTGAAGATTGTTTTCCATTCATCAACTTCTCTCATCGAATTTGATGATATCCACTTCTAAGATCAATTTTAGAAAAAATTATTGATCCAACCATCATATCTAGCATGTCATCAAGTCTAGGTATGGGGATCTTATACTTAATAGTGATTTTATTTATAGCATGACCATCTACACACATACGCCAAGTACCATCTTTCTTTGGGGTAAGAAGAGCAAGCACTGTGCATGGAGATAAACGTTCCCGGATAAAACCTTTTTTTAATAAATCATCAACTTGTCATTTTTGCTCCGCATGTTCATTTGGGTTCATACGATAATGTGAAAATTTTGATAGTGATGAACGAGGAACTAGCTCTATGGAATGTTGGATACTTCTCAAGGGGTGAAGCTCACTAGGAAGTTCTTCAAAACAAATATCTTGATATTACAATAAAAGCTCACATACTTCAAATAAAAATGAAATCAACATAAGGTTGATTTTCAAAGGTTAGGACAACTAATGGAAAAATGATATTCCCATTAACCTCTTGTTGAAATTGATATTTATTAATAATATGTAGGGATTTATTTTCTATGGGAGGAGAAGAATTTTGGGGTTGAAGTGGAGTGACCTCTTTAGGCTTAGCTGGATTTAACACAATTCTCTTACCTTGAAAATTAAAATCATATGTATTAGATTATCCATAATTTGTATCTATATCAAAAAGCTAAGGTCTACCTAAAAGTATATGAGCAACATCCATCAGAAGAACATCACACCAAATTTTATTATTATATTCTCCTATTTGAATGGGTACAAGACAGCATTGATATATAGAGATAAAGGTCTTATCTACCCAAGCAATCTTATAAGGTTGTGGGTGAGTTTTTGGAGTGAGCTTCATCCTAGCCAAAGTAGAGGTAGTAATAACATTCATACAGCTACCACTATCAATGATTAACTTACATGTCTTTTCACCACTTGTAAAATAAGTGTGGAAAATTGATGTGCACCTCCAATCAATATTTACTCATGGGGTAGCTAACACACAATGCATAACAGCTATATAAGACTCATCTAATGCTTCTTCTACATCACTAGCCTCTTCACAAGTGTCAACTGCAATTTGATTATCATTATTTTCATTTTGTTGATCCTCATTTTTATGATCTAAGTGTAAGTTTCGACAAGGATAAGTACTTGCATAATGACCAATTTTATCATATGTAAAATAAGTAATGCTAGAAGTCTTAGAATTAGATGTTCCCACTAAAGCTTTTCCTTTTGTTTCACTAGGTCCTTTAGGAACTACTAAGGTAAGGGGAGTAACACGCGATTGAGAGTTATTTTAGATGAATTTGTGAATCGGTTATAAGGTTGTAAGTCGCCACTCGAAATGCATCCTCAATAGAATAAATTTATCAAGTCAACATTTTATTATGAATATCAATTCGTAACCCAGATCTAAATCTAAAAATTATGGTGTGGTGATCCTCTCTAACATCACAATGGGTCATCAAATCATCAAACCGTGTCACATACTCAACAATAGTCAAAGATCCTTATTTAAGCATAGTCATTTCATCCATAAGTTGATCATGAAAATTTAATGGTACATATTTTTGCTTTAAAATTTCTTTCATCTCATCCAAGAAGCAATAAGTGGTTGTCCTAATTAATAAAAGTTTTCAGTGAGATTAATCCAATAAGTATTAGCATGGCTAGTTAGTTTCATGTAGGCATAACAAACTTGTCTGATCAAGTCGACCATCAAAAGTAAGTGGATCAATTTTAACCTTATGGATAACATCATCATCAAGTTCTTTAAGTGTACGTCGAGGGGCAACAAAACTAGATAATGGCTCTTCATAATGTCGAGGATAATGCTCATAAGGAGTTCGATGAGCATAACCTTCATCTCATCTTAATTGTCTTCCTATTCGATGAGGTGGGTGAGGAAGTACCTCATCAAACTCAGGATATACATTAAAGTTATTTCTAGGGCGATAGCGGGGTCTAATAGGAGAATGTGGATGAGGAGGGAGAGGAAGAGAAACGGGGTTTGCAGGATGACCTTCCCTTTCTTTAGTGTTCTAGGATTGGGTTAGTTTCTGAATGTGTTGTAAGCCTACGAACCTTTTGTTCTAAGACTTCAAATCTTTTTGGAATTCATTATATGTTTGTTGATGCATAAGGGTAAGCTTTTCTATTTTTTCTAGCAAAAATTTATAGGAATCATGTTTTTTCATCTAAAGATTGATCTTGATATCTAAGACCACTGCGTGTTTACATGATGATATTCTATTAAAAAAATTTGATATTACCAAATATTTAATTTTTTTATTATTATTTTTTAAATATGCAATGTAATGAAATCAAAGACACGATTAAAGAAATAAGTAAATTCCCTAATTAAATAATAAATTTTTTGTATGTTTTTTATAACAATGGATTACAAGATTACTCTAATGCAAAAATAAAACTCAATATCAAACAAGATATTCCTAAAGAAACATAATTACTCTTATACCAAATATGATGTAGGACAAGAGTGATTTTTATGATATGAAGTTTATTACATCGATAATTCTTAAATTCTCACAAAAGAGTAATGATAAATGCACACTGCTATTGAGCACATTCACAATATTATGAATATAATGAAGTTAAAAAGATTTTGACTAAAGTTATATTAACCACACTAGATATCTAAATCTTATAAATGAAGAAATAATTGAAAAGTTATAAACCATCTAACATAGTGGATTTAAAATAACCAATATCAAAGTGAGGATAAGTTGAAGTCGACCTCTATAAACAATTTATCATTGTGGAGTTCACGTTCCTTCCCTAGAAGTCCTTCTCTAAGGGTTGTGAGCTCACACACTCAAGTAGTCGGTCACTCGAGAGGAAAGCACACAAAGAATAGTAAAAAAAAATTTAAGAAGATAACTTTATTCCAAATCCAAGTGCCAAGCACTACAAGAGTCTCCCTATTTATAGGATTGAATGAGAGAGTTAAGAATACTCAAACCTAACTCCAAGATCAAACCTAACATCATCATAACTACACTTACCACCACTACTACCAAACCTATCACCATTATTAAACTTACCACTTCTTTCAAAATAATGGGAAGTTTAAGCATAAAGTCCCACATACATTGAAGGTTCATTACAACCTCACATGTGCATTCATCCACGTATCAACATTATTATGGTCTAACACATATCTTTAATTGCCCACTTAAGAGTGGTCTTCGAAGGGATCCTCTTTATTTTCTTGATTAAAAAAACTCTATCTTTATAGCTTTTATTGATTATGGGAATCCTTAAAAAGACTATGAGATAGCCTTTTACTTAAGGGAACTCATAATACACACTTAATTAAGACCAATTCAGTTATGTTTAGATTACCATACAACATGATAAGGAGTGTCAAAGCATCGATCTAAATTATTATCCCTTTTGATATCTCAAACTCTTACTTTTATGATTTTTATTTAGTTAGCATCAAACTCTCTTGACCCATCTCTAATGACCCTACCAATTTATCCTTCATAACAATTTATGACACCTAACATCTCATTTTATCATCATTATTTAAGATCTTCATTTTACTCAAATAAAAATTTCCCCTGCCATGTGGCACCCAAAGAAAGAGATATACTTGGGGACTAATCTCTAAAGGAAAGTGGAGGGGAAATGAGAAGATGACTCTCTCTCTCTCTCTCTCTCTCTCTCTCTCTCTCTCTCTCTCTCTCTCTCTCTCTCTCTCTCTCTCTCTCTCTCTCACACACACACACACACACACATGACAAACAACTCATATAAGAAAGAAGAAAACTCGAACAACATTCAAAATTCAAAGATAAGAATAATGGATATAAGACTAATTATAACTTCTCTTTGATCACTACAACAATCTTTTATTGATTGGATTATACAATCTTTTCTTCTTTTCTACTTGTGTAATTTATAACTTTATGCTTGGAATCAATAATAATTTTTATTGATTGTATAAGATATCAAAGTAGTTAACACTTCAATTATTTTTATATTGAAATTACCAAAGTTTAGGCTTTGTTTTTGACACCAAAGTGAATAAGCAATGAAGGGTTGATCTAGGTCTTAGTAGAAGGACATATCTAATGTAATCAATGTAAATAACTCTTAAGGTGTTTGGAGAAGTTCAATTGATGTGGATGGCTAAAGGAGAGGTCAATCAATCTTTAGGGTAGGCTAAGCCCTATAGCTACTCCTTTGGGTTTTAACATTAGCGTTGTGACATAAAAGGGAAATTCATGAGTATGTAGCTACTTAGAAGTGTTAGTGGAATTCTAAAAGTTATTTGTAAGAGGCTTTTGGTAAATATCAAAAAAGTTTTTATGGTGTTTATTTTTGTTTATGTGTACTTATTGAGATGCTTGGGTACGACATCAAGGAATAGTACACCATCTTGAAAGATGGAATTCACTACTCTATGATAGACCTAATCACCTAATAAGGACTCCTAAGGCATGATGGGTCTTCGACTATAGTTGAGATTTTTTTCTCTTACTTTACATAGATAAATAAAGTAGAGTTTATTTAAATTGGGTTTTGAAGTTTCCTATGGGGGTAAGCCCCATAGTTAATTACATCCTAAGGAAGGTGAATTCTTTAGGAATACTCTCGATTAAAGTAGGTAATTGTCTCCAAAGAATTCAAAGATAGGACTATCAATAAATTGGCTATATTTGGAAGATCAAATGGGATAGATTGAAAGGAGAGACTTATTATTGAAGCCAGAAGGAGATAAGTAAGGGATGCTCATGATATTAGGAAACCTAGTGAACATCTGAAACTATCATATAGTTTGGCTTTATATGTCTGAAATTGAGGAGAAATATATTTTTGAATTGAAATTTTATTAGAAATCTAAGACTCATAATTCTATAATACAAGATTATGGAAATGCCTAAGAGATGAGGATTTATGCATATAGTCTCAAAGGGAAATAGCAACCTCAAATCCTAAATCTAGCGAGCTTTGATGAGGCCAAAAACAACCTAAATCTAAGACGAAATTGGGTATATTATTTACCTTCACAAGAGAGGATAAATTACCCAACTACCACACTTATAACTGCCTGAAGTGGCAACTAGCTAAACCCTCCTACATTTTAAAACCATGTGGTCAAGTCATATGTTTTGCAAGATGGCTAGGTTGTTATTATTTAAAATGAAAACTAAGCTCCTTAAACTCACTCCCTAAGAGACTAGAGCTTGAGTGGTATGAATAATGACTTCAACTAATGTAAATTTTATCAAATTTTATTTGATTTTGGCCTCTTTATTTTGACACAGGCTATAGGATTTTATATGCCTAAATGCATGGTGAAGTTGATCATGAGCTAAATCAAAAGAGACAGAGGTGTTTTCCATCATAGGCTCTCAAAGGTCAAGCTTTTTCCTATCTGGAAAAGATGAAAACCCACTTTTAGCAAGAGTGAAACAAAAAGGCATGTGTAATATTAAGCATACAACATCCACCTAAGAGGTTGCTAAATATTTTATTATCTTGATTTAATGCTTAGCCTTTATGTGAGGTTATGAGTTATTTTAAGAGTTTAATTATGAGTTTTAGTTGGAGTAAAAATTTATTTTTTTTTTAAGAGCCTAAACAAATCCAGGCCACACATTAAATCATCATACATGAAGAAACTAAGAAAATACATGCCATTTCTATTGTACATTATAAAAATCATCAAATAATTTATAACCTCAACGTGAAAAAATAACAGGCTGGTGCAGTCAAGTACCATCGTACAACTTGAAAAAGAAATGGGTAGCTGAGCTCTATCCTTATACAACCTGGTATATGAAAGAATAATTACAAGTTACAAAATGATAAGTGTTATGGGGGATCTTCAAGTCTTCATGCTCCCTCCATTTCTTCATTTGATTTGCTCCATTTGATTTGGTAGGCTTTTAGGCATCACATGGCACCCCAGGATCAAACCTTCTAGCCAATATTCATCCCTAACCCCCATAACACTAAACCAAATTCTTAATGCACAATTATATTAAAAGAATAGAAAAAGTAAATCTAACTACACCTACAAAATAAGTGTTAGCTAAACATGGCATACAAACTAAAGTTATATGAATAATTTGGACTTAGCACCCTACACATAGGTAACCAAGTCCACCTATCCTAATAGATTATGCTCAGGGGTTAAGTAACTTGCACAACAAAATATTTATATTTTTATTACAGCGGCCTCTTAAGCATAATCTCCTATATAAAACATGATTAGGCTAACCATAGCCTAACATCAGTCTATGCACATACACCCTAACATCCAATCTACAATATTACATCACAAAATAAGCATACATCAAATTATACACCACCCTAACATAAAGCTAGAAGTGGTGACTTAATCTAATGTGTGTTAAGGCTTGTGTGATATGTCCTAACTGGGCTTTAGAGTTAATATTTTCTAAGTATGAAAGACATTTAATTATCAAGGTTGGTTTCACTTTAAATGGTTTAATTAATTTTCAATTTTTATTTAACATTTTTTTTGTTTCATTTGACCTACACAAAATAACTAAGTGTTATGAAGAGAAAGAAAGAGAGAATCACTCTCTTTTATCCTTATCTTAAGTCACATCTAATGCAAATTAATTAATCAATTCTCTTTAGTGAATGACTTATTACATGTTTTAATTAATCCTAAGTTTAGGTTCACTTTAAATAAACTCATTCAATAAGAAAGGTATCTTAAGATTATTTAGAATTAATTACTATCACATAACACATGTTTGTTCATTTCTTTCCATCATGTATATCATGCACATGATTAAACCCTAAGCATAGCTATACATGTAATTTATATCTTAGCACACTTGAATGATGAATGAGTAAATATGTATTTGGAATTAATATCCCATTTGGTTAAATGATTTTGTCATATTAATTTAAAGCCTTATCTAAATTCTTATGCAAAAGCATAAGGAAAGAACCTTAAATCAAATCAACCAACTCAACCAAATAAACAAAGTATGAATGCATGTCGTTTTAATAGAAAAAGAGGGTTTTCATTCATTAGCTAAGTACACATACACATGTATAAAAGTTTTAAACAGGTACATCGCCATTATTCTGGACCAAGGGAGCGGTAGGAACCACCTTGGGACTATTTAAAGTTGTGCATCCCTGGAATGTCCAGACTAATATACCCGCTATCCTTAGATACATATGGATGTATAAATAACTACAATAATAGAAATCCATGCAAAAATTGTATTTTGATTTGATTGATTTATTTTGTGTAAATAAATTAAAGCTCTATCTAAATTCTAATGTCCAAATGCATAAGAATGAAATCAAGCAGGTACATCACCATTATTGCGCCCCAAGGAAATGAGGCAAGAACCTCTTTAGGGCTACTTAAAATCATGCATCCCCGGGATGGTCAGACTAATATACCCGCTAACATTATTACTTATACAAATCAACACATAAATTTATGGAAGAAACTTTACACACTAAATTCATATTCACTTGCATTTCCTATGTATATATATAACTAAATTTACAATATATATGTATATTCAATCATTAATAAACTTTTGAAAATATATTTGAGATTTAATAATTATACTAGCCACATATATTTTCAATTTAAACCAACACATGCAATTTGACATTAAAAAAATTTATTTTATTTGATTAATTTGAAATACATGAATGCATGAGTACAAGTGGCATACAATATTTAGCATGATTGGAAAGAAATAAAATAACACAAGCATGTGATTTCATTCAAATCAATTAACTCCCAAGAACAATCACACTAAATAAGATTATTTAAAATAAACCAAAGTTCTTTAACGTCATTTCATTTTCATATTTGATTTGATTTAAGAAATGTTAAAGAGGTTTACTAATCCTAATCCCACCCCCAACGTGTGAGTTAATTTGGTTTAATGAAGAATATTTAGGTTGATTTTATGGTTTAATTAGGTTAGGGTATGAATTAAGTCAATTAATTAACACTTACCTATATCACCTTAAGTTAATTAACTAATTAATAACGAGCCAATATGATATGCAACCACATGAAAAGTAAATTAGCAATGCTCCTAAGAAATGAAAGGGGCCTAATGCAATTAGCTCATGATTAGTAGTTAATTAGGCTTAAGGGATTTAATTAATTACTTTTATGGTTTTCTTACACATGTAAGCTAACCATAATTTCATTATATTCTTTTTGACTATTAAACATATAAAGGGCTACTAAAATTGATTAAAGGTGATTAGATGCAAATTTGATTTTAGATTAAGTTAATTAAGTTAATTAAGGTTATTAATCCATTTGGTTAAGCATTAAGCATGTTCAATTAATGAAATGAAATTAACTTAAGAAAAGAGATCAAGAAAGAGGCCTTAATCTCAATCCCTAAGTCCTATACTTGATCACTTAAGCTCTAATTTTATCTTGAGGATTAATTAATTAATTAATTAATTACTTCATTAATCATTAATTAATTTGATTCCAAAAAGTAAAGAAAACTTAGGAAATGAATTAGAAAAACTATACCAATCACATTCCCTAAGCTCCCTTATTTTCAACAGAATTAATTATTCTTAAATAATTAATTAAGCCATTGTTCATTCACTAATTATCATTAGTTAAATTAAGAAAGTGATTAAGGCTTAATCAATTAATTTTTCTAATTAAGCAACCAATAAAATCTCAAAAAATAAGGGAGGCAGAGGTCATCCCTAAACATCCACAAAAAATTTGAGATCAATTAGGTGATTAATTAAGAAACAATAGGTTAGTTTGATTTTCAATTAAACTTTAATTTAAAATCACTGTTCAAAATTAATTAATAATAATCTCTATATTCAACTCTGAAATATCTTTAAAATAAGCTTTAGTTTATATTTTTTAGATTTTTCTAGGATTAATTATGATTTTAAAAGTTTTAGCCTTAAAAATAGATTATTTAAGCTTAATTAAAGCCTTAATCCTGTCAGGCCATGTGGTGACTGATGCAATGCTTTCCATATGGCATGATAGGATTGTCTATTTAAGTTATCATATGCCGCTTTAACCTGCGACGCGTTAAATCTATGGACCGTCCAAGATCGATGGCCACCATCTGATTCAATTTAGAGGAGTAGTAGATTTAATGTGATTTAATCACGGCCATCAGTTTCAATCATGCGGAATGAATGACCCGTGATCTTTCTCCTTCATGAGCGATGAAAGATGGATGTCATCCGTCTTTCCCCATTCGATCCGAGCTCACTCGAGCTCAGATTGGATCAACTTGATCCCACACCTTGAGAAGAAGGAGAGAACGCACCTAATCTTCATAAATCCATGACATTTGAATTTCCTTCAAAAAGTTCCAATAAAAATTTCCTAAACTAAAGTTTTGAGAAATTACCCCACCGGAGCTTGTGAGTCACTATAGCACCCAAGAGGGGGGTGAATTGGGTGATATTAAAAATTTCAAAACTTAAATCTTAAATTTTAATTTTTAGTAGAAAACTAATTTTGATTTTATAATGACAAGATACAATTTTAATAAAAAAAATAAAAGTATAGTAAAGTAAAGAGAGACAATAAGCAATTTTTTTTATTCGAAATCCTAAAATCTTATGTCCACTCCTAGCCACCCCGGGAATCCACTAAAATAGCTTACAAATAATACTCTATAATGGGGTGAGTACAACTCTATAATAATATGTACTCTCCTGAAAGGAGTACAACCCAATATATAAATTTTACAGCACAAAAAAAAAATATAAAATAATAAATTTTGATAAAATAAATCTCTCACAAATATACTAAGTTATCCAATTCAAAAAATGATCTCACAATTATAAATGATCACTTAAAAAATTTTGGCAAGATAAAATGCTCACTTAATATTGATAAAAAATAATAAATATCTTAAAGTGATTTTATGTTATTACAATTTGTAGACTATAAAAATTATTTCAAAATAAATTCACAATATTCTTTACAATAAAATAAATTTCAAGGAATAATTTATTTTATTTTAACCAAAAGATTCTTTCAATTAAAGTTAATGATCACAAAATACTTAAATAAAATGAGTATATGATAGATCTAAGTAGTAGTTTTTAATTAAAAGAGAGATCTATGAAATTAATTTAAGCATAATAATTTTATTTAAAATGCTTAAAATATACTTTTAAAATAGATCTAAGAATAAATGATCTTTCAAAATGAGATTAATGAAGAAATATTTCAAGAAATTAAAAGAAATTTGTAGGAAGTTAAAAATTTTAACAAGTTGAAATAGATCCTACAAACTATCGCAAGAGTTTTTTACAAAATGATGATTGAGAAACTTTGATGTGAAAAATAATATCCAAAGACTAATCCACCAAAAAATATAAATTGGAAAGAATAAATAGATGGTAAAAAAAGTATGAACAACTAAAAAGGATTAAGATCAAGAAAACAAACTCAAGTAATTTGAGAAAGCTTGCTTAGTTGAAGATGTTGAGGCTTCCAAACCAAAGATTTGATCTTGCAATATTTGGAGAACACTTGGAAAGAAAATTTAAGAAATTTTCTCTTAGATTTGCTGGAGGGATTTTGAATTTTGAATGAGGAATGCTTTCATGAAGAGAATGAGGGCTTTATAGGCAAGAAGGTCATTTTGAATTATTTCAAAAAAAAAATATTATTCTAACCTCATGCTATCATATGATAATTTAATATTCAATAAAAATTATAATTTATATTAAAATAATATTAAATTAAAGCAGCCAAAATTCGGCTATTCACATGGCAAGTAAAAAATAATCAAATATGTCTCTTAATATATTCAAAGCATGTAACATGCATTAATTATTAAAATCAGCTAATGTTTAAAAAGTCATAATAAATTCAATTATAATCAAACTTGGGTCATGTGACCTATCAAATTAAAGGAAAAAATCCAAGGAATCTATTGGAGATGAAATCAGATATAAATTCCTTGATTATAAAATGACTTTGGCTAAAATACAAAATTTCATATATTTTTGTTAATTTTGACATATGACATTTAAATATTACAATATAATTTATATATAATCATACATATGTTAGTTATCATATAACCATCAAATTAAATTATAATATTTAATTTACTAAGTAAATAAAATAATTACACTTAATAGTCATTATCATTTATTATTTTGACAATTCAAATGCTATGTATGAAACATATAATTGAATGTTAATTTGATAGAGATTTATATAAATTAAGCTCATTAAAATAATATGTTAAGTTATGAGCAAATTGATTCATGCCAATGAATAAATGCATATAATCTAAAATATTATATTTTGAGCTTCATTTATCCAATTTGATCTATCTTTCATTCTTCTACTTTTGCAATTTCCTCAAACATATTATGAGATGTATTGGATATGTAATTAGCAATTAAAATATCTAAAATACATAAAAACATTCATTAGAATATCCAAGCATTCATTTGTTATCATCAAAATTGATTGGATTGAACATAAGGCTCATTAAGCCAACAGAGCTAATATCCGGCGGTGGGATCGACGGATCGCCTAGTTGAGCCGAGGCCCTATTGAAGAGATTCAGGTTTAATTTGGTGAAGAGCTCTTAGTTGACCAAGCCATGCACGTAAGAGCCTCTACTTTGATCACACTCTGATCTCCGGTGATCGGGAAGGCTCGGAGATGATTCGGTTGGCTTTGACGAAGTATGAGGATAGTGTGGGTGCAAAGAATTGAGGTTTGATCAAGTAGGGAAGGAGTATTGTACGGGAGAAGGTTATCCTATTTTGGCTTTGCTTGGGGAAGAGGAATGTTGATCGAGGAAGCTCCGAGAATGCTTGGAAAAGCTCTGTGGGGTTCCAAAAATGATTAGGGAAGTCTCACAATGCAATTCGTGGAGAATCCCGTTCGAATTGAAGGGGTATACCCCTCAATTTCACTTGATGGATGGATGTGATTCAACCCTAAAAATCCATTGATTTTCCATTCTCGGGTCGTCAGAGGGGTCGCCTTCAGCTCCACGTGGCATGCCAAGAGTGGAGGAAGTGGTGGCAGGTAGCTCAAGGTAAGATATGGGCTAATGGTGTGGGATTGATCTTTGCCTTTGCCCATGGGGTTCGGCCATGAGAGGGAGTGGCTTGGCTTGTTTCCCTTGGTCTATGGCAAGTGCTAGTTGGCCTAGATTGGGTAGGGGAGTTTAGGAATGCCTCATTTAGCAAGTGGAGGGCTATCATGGGAGAGGCAAAGTGGACTTTGCCTCTTATGAAAAGAATCTAATGCAAATGAGCTTGTCCAATGGTCAAGTCCCTTAAATAGGGTCTCACTTGGATTTGGGTTGGCTTGGGGCTAACCTAGGATTAATTTGGGTCAAGTTAGGTTATATGGTCAAAATATGCTCATTTGGGTCAGCTTGGGTTGGGTTGACCAATTGGTCAAATTAGGTCAAACCAAGACTTGGGTTAGGTTCATATGATGATTTGGAATATTTTAGTTCAATTTTTTTTAATTAATTTGGCTTAGGTTTGATTTTGGCTCATTTGGATTCAAATAGGTCAAATGAGCTAAGTTGATCAATTTGACCAATTTGACCAAATTGGGTTGGGTGAAGTATTGGATCATATTCAATTGGTTAATTGAAAATGATTATAGGCTTTGTTTTAGTTTAATTTATATTTAATTTGGATTTTCCAATTTTATCCTTTAGGTCAATTAGGGGTAGGTTAGGTCAAGTTGACCAATTGGTTAAATTTGTCTCAATCATGGCTTTGGTCAAGTTCAATAAGTGATTTGGAATGAACTTGAGCCATTGGTTACAATCAATTTGGATCAACCATGATTTGACCTATTTTAGCTTTTTAGGCTAATTTGGGTCAACTTAGGTCAAATGGCCAATTGGACTTGGTTTAGCTCAATTGATGATTTGGTCATGTTCCATCATTGATTATGAGTGGGTTTGAGTCAATGGCTTCAATCAATTTGATATATGGTGGGTTTTGGCTAGTTTGAGTTTCATTTGGGCTAAAGGTTGACTTGGTCAATAGGCTAGGTTGACTTGGTTTGACTTAATTCAGGACAATTGATTAACCTAAGATGATTGTTGATCATGATATGGGGTTTGGATGGGCTTAGTTCAATCCACTTTGGATTGAATTAAAACTTGGCTCAAAAAGGTATTTTAGGTCACTTTAGGTCAAATGGACCTAAATGGGTCAATTGGCTTGATCATGGCTTGATTCAAGTTTAATTAAACTCACATATGGACTTAAGGTGGAAATATAAATCCAATTATAAGTGATTTGAAGCCCAATGGATTTTAGTTCATATGATAATTTCAAGTCAAAAGGGGTCAACATGGGCTTGACTTGGGTTGACTTGGATTTAGATTGATAATTATAGTTTGGGTTTATATTTGGAACAATGATTGAAGGAGTGATTAAATCATGAAGAAATCCATGAGTTTTGAGTTAATTTGGATATCATTTAGTCAAGTTCAAGAAATTGGCTAAAAGGGATGAAATTAGGAATTTGATTTGATTTGGGTTTGGTTTTGCTATTTGATTTATATTTCATTTATATTTGTCAATATAAATGAATATATAAATGATTCATGAGAAAATTACTTAAGTTTGTAGTAATTCGGAAGCAAATTTGACCAAGTTGAGGGATGTAGGTCAAAAGAGCTTAAGTAGAGAATTGATTTGGTTTGATTTATTTTTGGTCATTAGAGGGTGGGCTTCATTTATATTTGTGAATATAAATGAAAGAATGATTGATTTATAAATAAATCAATTGAGTTTGGGTTGGGATTGAGATTTGGTTAAGCTTATGGAGGTAAGTTCATATGGCTTAAGAAAGGTATTGATTTAGTTTAATTTAATTTGATTTGATTTGAATTATTTGAATTTATATTTCATTTATATTTGTGAATATAATTGAAGGAATGATTGACTTATAAAGAAATCAACCAAATTTTATTTGGTTTGAAGAAGGTTTTGGCTAAGCATATGAAGGTGGTTCATATGACTTAGGAAGGAATTTTGGAATTTGAATTTGATTTTGGGTTTCAATAATTTGATCTAGCATAGGATTTAGAATTTGGGTTGGGATTTGATTTGAGATTGGATTTATGATCTTGAGAAAATCAATTGAATTGAGGTTAATTTGAGTTTGGTTAAAGCTAAGTCCATTAGATAAAATCAAAGGGCTTAAGAAAGGATTTGAAATTTGAATTTAATCATGGGTTTCAATCATTTGATTTGGGATTAGATTTGATTTTGAATTTGAAATTAAGGTTTGGTTAGGAAGAAGGAAGCAAGGATTGGGTTTAAGGCTATAGGGTAGGCAAGTCTTCCTAAATCCCTAAGACATAACCTATTCCTATGGCTAACTCTTCTAAGTCTCTAGGCTTAGGTTAAGTATTCACCAAATCACTAGAAGTGTCTTAAGACTAAAAAACTCTTAGTTTCTACAAGAGTTCTAGATCTATGATGAGGAAGTTGAGAGCTCACTCCCAAAAGTGAGGTCAATAGTTTTGAATATGTATGGGAAGTTAGACAAAGATTATGTAGCATGCCTAGTTTAGGTTCATTTTTACTCCTCTTTGAATATTAGATTGGTAAAATATCTTCATTGCATTTATAGGGAAGAAAAGTTAGGTTGTGTTAGAATAATGTAGTGACATTAGATCTAATATTTTTGGTGATAGTGCAAGGGGAAAAGTTGGAGGATAAAATTAAATCAGGGGTTGCCCTAGTTTGGCTAACCACTTCAAGAGAATTAAGAACTTTTGTTCTTGCCATAAAGTGAGAGACAAGATATAAAATGATGCCAAGCATGTGAGAGAAGAAGTTAAAAGAGATTTGGAGACATATCAACAACTAAAGAATAAATACTTAGGACTTCTTCCAAGAAGAACCTAAAGTGGGTGAATCATCCACCTAATTTTCAACCCTAGAATTTTCACTCATTTTATTAATCAAAACATAAAACAAATCTTCTGCATTCATTTAAATAAATAAACTATTACATCTAGTTGTTATATTTAAAATTCAAAGAAATTAAAAAATAAGAAAAAATTTAGAATATAAGATATAAAAATGAAGTAGAACCACTCCAATTGGAACTCCATAATGGAATGGTTCCCCCTTTCAAACTATAATTAAAGTAAACAATATGTAAAAAAAATAAGAATAAATAGCCTCCCATATGGATGAAAGTATTCAAAGTTTAAACTTAAATTTTCAAAAGTAAATAATTTAAATTTTCAATATTAGTTATGCAACTTTAAGTATTTATAAATATAGACATTTTTAATTATGCATGATTGATGAATTTCTCTTGACAGCTAATATTGATTTTATAATAGGGTCATAATGCCTCTTGATCTTATCTTCATTCTTAATCTTGTTATAGTAAATGAGGCAATAATAATAGCCTATTTGATCTTTTGCATTAGTCTTTCTTTCGAATGTCAATGAGTATGGCTACTATGATATTAACGTATGTTAAAGTGTCCAATAATCTCTTGTAGATATATCCAAGCCATAAAAACTCATAACATTTACGAAATATTTAGATGTTTGCCAATCATTAATGGCATTGATTTCAATAAGATTATGCATGAGCCCAAAAGTATCAAATTAAAGACTCATAATGTTAGAAAAATATTTCTTACAATTCATAAAAGTCAAAAATATCAAGTGATGCAGTGCATCATAGGTCTATTACAAATTTAATGATAAAAAAATAATGGCTTAAAGGTTAAAATATGTTGTGTTATGTTATATTCATTTCAATATATTATATAAAAATAATTTATATTGTATCATTTTATATGTTGATTTATAGTGTTGGAGATATGTGTCATTGTATTGATGTCATGTAGATTTTATATGATTTGGTCGAGAGCCTACATGCCAAATATTCATTATTTTTAACATGTTGCATGAAGAAATGCAAATGTAAGATAAGAATAATCCATTAGAGTAAAATTGGCCAATACTAGTTTTATTAATTCATATTTTGGTGGAGATCTACATGGAAATCAATTATGGTGCTTATTTTTAGATGTGTGTGGGGAGGACACCATGCAGATTGAAGAGGGTACTTATTGAAGTGATCGGGTATGACATTGAGGTATGATGTACTATCTTGAAAGATAGAGACATCACCCTTCAATAGATCTAATCACCTAATAAAAACTCTTAAGGCATGATGGGTCTTCGAATATATCAGAGATTTTTCATCTACTTTACATGGATGAATAAAGCAGGGTTTATATTAAATCAGATTCTAAAGTTTCCTATGGAGGCAAGCCTCCATAGTTAATTATATCTTAGGGAATGAAATTTCATAAGAATACTCTCGATTAAAGTAGACAATTAGGGTCTCCAAAGATTTGAAGATTAGACTATCAAAGGATTGGCTATATTTGGAAAATCAATCGGGATAAATAAAATTGAGAGACTTATTTTGGAAGCCAAAGGAGATGAGTAGGGAATGCTCATGATACTAAAATTCTAGTGAGCATTTCAATATATCATATGATTATGCTTTATATATTTGAAAGTGAAGAGATTTATTTATTTGAGTTGAATTTTTATTAGATTGTTAGGGCCTATAAACTACCAACACAAGGTTGTGAAAATGCCTAAGAGATGAGGATTTATGCTTGTAGCCCATGGGAAATAGCTACCTCATATCCAAATTTAGGGAGCTTTAGTACGAGCCAAAGCACAACCTAAATCTAAGTGAGGTGGACAAAAAGGTCCACCTCGACAAGAGAGGATGAACCATTCGACTTCTAGACTTATAACCGCATGGAGTGGCCGCTAGCTAACTCTTCATATGATTCAAATCCATGTGGTCCGGTCATATGAAATTGTAAGATTGTTGGGCTGTTATTTATTTAAAAAAGAGACTAAGGTCCTTAAACCCACTCTCTAAAAAATTAGAGCATGAGTGGTATAAGTAATAACTTAATCTAATGCAAATTGTTTTCAAATTTTATTTATTTTTTGACACTTAATTTGTACGACTTTAGGATCTTGATGCCTACATGCATGATGAAGTAGATTATTGGCCAAATCAAAAAAGAAAGAGGGTGAACCTTCGTTAGTAAGGGTTGCTCTCACAGGTCAAGTGGTCCCTATGCGTGTAAGGATGAAGGCCCTCATTTTGTAAGAGTGATTTAAGATGCATGCATCATGTGAGACATACAACATTAGCTAAGGGGTTGCTAAATCTTTTAATTATCTTGATTATAACCTAAGCTTTATGGTGATGTTATGAGCTGTTTAGATTTTAGTTATGAGTGATTAGTTGGGTAAAAAATTATTTTATCCTAAGAGCCAAATTGCATCCATGCCACACATTAAAGCATCAATATTTTAAGAAACTAGTAAAAGCATGTCATTTCTAATGCGCAAACTAAACAAATCATCAAACATTTTATAAAATAGAGTAAAAGAATAAGAGGTCGATACGGTTGGGTACCACCATACAACCCATAAAGATGGGTAGCCGAGCTTTACCCTTATACAACCCTATGAAAGAATAATTATAATTTATAATAAAAATGTTAGATGTTAAGGGGTCTTCATCTCTTCATTCTTCATGTCTTCATGTATCTTCCTTCCTCTTTGATTTAGATATGCTTACTTCAAAGGCATTATAGGGCCTCCCAAGATAAAGCCTTCTAGCCAATGCTCATCCTAATCCCTGGCTAATCCTAATTCTAATGCAAAATTACATTAAAAATAGAAAAGTAAATCTAACTACACTTGTAAAATAAGTGCTAGCTAAACACACATACAATCCCAAGTAGTTATGTATATAATTTGCACTTAGCTCCCTACACATGGGTAAGCAAGCTCACTTATCCTAACTTGGATTATGCTTAGGGATTTGAGCAACCTGCAAAGAGAACATTTATATTTATTTATATTTAACCCCTTAAGCACAATCCCCTGTAGAAAATAATATTAGGCTAATAATGGCCTAACATCCAGTCTATGAAAGCATACACCCTAACATCCAGTCTAAAATATTACATCACAAAATAAAATATACACCGTCCTAACTTAGGACATGAAGTGGTGACTTAGTTCTAAGGTGTGTATTAAGGCTTGGTGTGGTATGTCTTACTAGGCATTATAGTTATGATTTTCTAAGTTTGGAATAATTTAATTTAGCATAAAAGGTTAGTTTCACTTTAAGTTGTTTAGTTGATTTGAGAATTTTAATTTATATTTTGTTTTGTTTCATATGATTTACACTTAGCAACTAAGTGCTATAAAGAGAAGAAAGGGGATCATTCCCCTTCATCCCTACCTTAAGCCACTTTCTAAAGTACATTAATTTGATTTAGTCCTCTTTAGTGAATAGCTTAATAAATGATTTAATTAATCCTAAGTTTAAGTTCACTTTAAATAATCTTATTCAAGATGAAAGACTTCTTAAGATTAATTTAATTGAATTACTACCACATGGCATATATTAAAGCATTCCTTCCCATCACATGTAACATGCATATAATTTAATCTTAAGTGTATCTATACATGCAACATATTTTAACACACTTAAATGATGAATGTATGTGTATGTTTTGAGTTTATATTTTTATTTGATTGAATTATTTAAACATATTAATTTAAAGCTTTATCCAAACTCTTGTATAAAAGACATAAGAATGAAATTAAATAGGTATGTGCCATTGTTAAATCATGGAAGTGAGGTAATCAAATGACCTCCTTGAGGCTAGCTAAAGCCTCGTATTCGAGATCTAGACTATATACCCATTTTCATTCATATGTAAAGTCGTATACATGAACATAGGAAGAAAACTCCAAATCATATGGCTAATTAATTCAACCACTTAGTCAATTGTGAATGCATGCAATTTTAATATAAAAGGGGATTTTCATTCATTAATCACATATACATACACATGTGTAATGACATAAATAAGTGCATTCCATTGTTAAATTAGAAAAGTGAAGTAATCAAATGACCTCCTTAGGGCGAGCTAAAATCTAATATTCCCGTGATGTCCATACTATATACTTGCTTTTCTTACATACACATGAATGTATACATAAATGAAGGAAAGAAAATCATGCAAAGATTATATTTTTATTTGATTGAATCATTCATATATGTGAATTAAAGCTCTATCCAAATTCTAATGTTGAAATGCATAAGAATGAATGAAATGGGTACATGCCATTATTAAACCAGGGAAGTGAGGTAATCAAAAATCTCCTTGGGATAAGCTAATGCCTCATATTTTCGAGATGTCCAGACTATATACCCATTGTCATTCAATCTTATATAAATCAACACATGAATAGAGGAAAGAGAACTCAACATTCAAACACTTAAGCTATAAGCACATGCATTTCTTATGTATTTATAACTAGCATTATAACATATATTATTATTCATTTATAAGCTTTTGAAAAATACATTTGGATTTTATGGTGATAATAGTCACATATAGTAAATTAAATCAACGCATGCAAGCTTACATAAAGAAAATAAATTTACTTTACTTGATTTTGAAAAGATGGATGCAAGAATTCAAATGAAATACCAAGTTTAACATAATTGGAAAAGAGAACAATCAAATATAAGCATGTGATTCATTTAACCAAACTAGTTCCTAAGGACAATCAAATCAAATCAAATTGTTTAAAGTAAACCAAAGCTTTCTTAGTATCATTTTAATTTTGTATTTTGATTTGATTTAAGGATGTGAGGAAGAGGTTTATTGATCCTAACCCATTCCCATGTTTATTAATATATTTGGTTTAATGAAATATAATTAATTTACTTTTATGAATTAATTAAGTTGTAGTATGCATTACATACAGTAATTAACACTTACCTATGTCACCTTAAAGTAATTAACTAAGTAATCATGAACCAACATGATATGCATAGAAAGTAAACTTGCAATGAGTGTATGAAATAAAAGGGGCCTAATGCAATTGGCTCATGATTAATAGTTACTTAGATTAAAGGACTTCATTTGGTACTTTCATGGTTTCCCCACACATGTGGATTAGCCATAATTTTTCTTAAATAGCTTTAGGTTATTGAACACCTAAAGGTCTACCCAAGAGTTGATTAATTGAGGTTAAATGTGATTATGATTTTAATTTAACTAATTATGTGATTTAATTAATTAAGTAAACCTTAATTGACTTGATTTTAATTAATGGAATGAACTTAGGGAAAGAGGCTAAGAAAGAGGTATCAACCCTATTCCATTAGTCCATTTACTATTAAACAATTATTAATAAACTTAATTAACCAATTTATTACTGTTCATGAATTAATTAATCATTAATTAACTTAAAAGAGTAATTAAGGTTTAATTAGTTAATTTTTCTAATTAAGTGAGCAAGAAATCCCACAAATATTATGGAAGGTAGAGGTCATCCCATTAAATTAACCCACAAAATTTAGGATTAATTGCTCAAGCAATTAAGGGGTAATTAACTTAATTAATTTTGTAATTAAACCTAATTAAGCCTTAATTATTATTCAAAATTAATTAAGATCATTTTTAATTAATTCTCTTCTGAAATACCTTTAAAATGAGTTTTTATTTGTATTTTTCTGATTTTTCTATGATTTGTTATACTTTTAGAAGTTCGACCATAAAAAGAATTAATTTAGCATAATTAAAGCTTAATCCCATCGGCCTCATGTGGCGCGCTAACGCGACGTGCTTTCCACATGGCGTCACGAGATTGGCTACTTAAAACATATCAGACTCAGCGCCTACATGGCAGCGGTGAATACTCTTTCTCGTCTGTCGTCCGATCTATGATTAGTCTCGTGGCTTAATAAGATTAAATCAGATCGATCTAGCATATCAAATCATGACTGTCCATTACGATCACGTGGAATGGATGGTGTGTGATCTATCATCATGCGAGTAAGGGAAAATGGAGTTCATCTGCCATTGTTTGCGTGATCCGAGCTCACCTGAGCTCGGATCGACTCCAAATGGATCACATACCTTCACGACATCGATCGAGAGAGGATCCAACGGTCAAGATCACACGGGATGAATATTTTCTTTAAAAAGCTTCAACTCATTTTTACCCAAAGCTCAATTTTAATGGCATACCTCACCGAAGCTCAAGACCGGTGGCAAATCTGATTGAGGAAGCTTCATTTAGTTGAGATGAAGCCCTGCTGATCAGCACGAGCCTTGATTTGGTGTAGTTTGTAGAAAGACCAACACCTAAAGCTTGGGAGGCCGACATTGATCAAAGTCACACATCTAGTGGTCAGAGGGCTCGAGAGGCAATTCGTTCTTGCTCGACAGAGTGTGGGGATGGTGTGTGTAAAGTTAATTTGATTTCTATGAAGGTTTGAGCAAGTTGGGATCGAAGGAGTGGTGCCCTGTTTCAGCCTGAAGGAAATCTGATAATGGGGAGCTTGGGATGCTTGGAAATGGCTTTGGGATGGTCTCTTTGGGGTGCTAGGGTTCTCTCTATGCTTAAGTGCTCGATTTGGAATGAATTGGAGGGGGGGTGTATACCTCCCTTCCCTGATCAGACGGTCTGATCGGATTAGGCTCCTAGCCAAAGGGTCGTGGGTGGCAGGGAGTGGATGAGGTGGCTCGATTTGAGTGGGTGAGGGTGTGGAGGTGGCTGCTAAGGAGGGAAAGTGGGTGTCCTATGGGTTTGAGTCCACCAATGGGTAGGGTGAGGTGATTTCACCTCCCATAGTCATGACCAACCCAACCACCTCTTGGGTCAGGTTGGGCAACATCCTAGGTACCTATGTGGGCCAATAGGAGGGTGTCAAGTGGTCATGGAATGGAAATGACCACTTATATGAGTGATTTATCTCATGTGATACCCTTGATCCAAGGGTAGAATGGTCATTTGGCATTAAATTTGATTTGGGCAGATTTGAAATGAACCAAAAGTGGGTTAGCCCAAATTTCAAGTGATTTGGAGTTTATTTGGTTAGGTTTGGCTCAATTTGGCTCAAATGGGTCAAATTGGGTTAGGTTGGGTCAAGTTGACCAATTAGTTAATTGGGTCAAACCAAGAGTTGGGTCAAATTTATATGATCATATAGTATGTATTGGTGTCATTGGTTTGGTTTGGTTTAGCTTAGATTTGATTTTGACTCATTTAAGTTCAAATGGATCAAATGGGTTAAGTTAACCAATTTGATCAAATTGGCTAAATTGGCTTGGGCTAGGTGTTAGTTTGGGTTTGGTTGACCAATTGAAGATGATTGTAGGCTTTGATTTAAATTAATTTGGTTTTGATTTTGATTTAGGCCTACTTGACCCTTTAGGTCAATTTGGGCTGAGTATGTCAGTTGGGTTCAATTGGGCCAATTGGGTCCAATCATGGCTTTGGTCAAGTTCAATAATCAATTTGATTTATATTTTGATTTGACCTAATTTGGCCTTTTAGGTTAATTTGGGCCAACTTGGGTGAAGGGGGCCAATTGGGTTTAGTTTATCTCAATTGAAAGTCAAATCATGTTCAAATATTGATTTTGAGTTGGTATGAATCATTGGTTTTAAAGGATTTGGCTTAAGTTGCAATTTGGCTAGTTTGGGTTCATATGAGTTAAGGGGTTGAATGATCAAATGACTAAGTTGACAAATTTATTGATCAATTGATAATGTTAAGATGTTGAGTTTCAAATAGGTCAACAGTCAAATTGGTCAAGTCAAATTAGTTAAGTTGCTTGGAGTTTGATTTAGTTGAGTTTATATATTTGGGTTTGATATATATATAAATTCAATTAAATTTGATGAGTTTTGGTTCATTTGAATATTTCAAGTCAGAAGGGTTAAGTTTGATTTGACTTGGGTTGATTTTGGTTTGGCTTGATGATTGTAGATTTCATTTATATTTGGGATGATAATTGAAGGAATAATTGATTCATGAGAAAATCAATTGAATTTGAGTTTTGGAATGAAGGAATTCGGCTAAGTTCATGGAGTTGGGTCATGTGGCTTAGGTTTGGAATTTTATTTGGTTTGATTTAGTTTTGATAATTTAAATGTATATCTTATTTATATTTGTGAAGATGATTGAAGATATGAATTGATTATGAGAAAATCAATTTAGTTTGGATTTATTTGAGTTAAGATTTGGCTAAGCCATGGGATTGATTCATGTGGCTTAGGAAGGGTTTTTATTTAATTTGATTTAATTTGATTTAATTTTGATCATTTGAATGTAGATTTAGGAAGATGATTGAATATATAAATTGATTATGAGAAAATCAATTGATTTTGGATTGATTTAGATGAGATTTTGGCTAAGTTCATGAAAGTAGGTCACATGACTTAGGTAGGATTTAGTATGATTGTAGATTTTGGCAAATCGGATTTGGAATTGAGTAAGTTCGATAAATTGATTGAAGGGTTGAATTGATATTTAAGATAATCAACTGAGTTTAGATTGATTTGAATTTGGCTAAGACTAAGTCCATAAGATAAAATCATAAGGCTTAGGTTGATTTTGAGTTTGGATTTGATCAAGAGCTTCAATCATTTGGCTTAGAATTTAGATTTAGATTTGAATTTGGTATTTGAATTGAATTTGAGGTTTGGTTATGACTTAAGAAGTAGATTGGGTTTAGGCTATAGGGTAGGTGGATCTCCCTAAGTCCTAAGGCATAAATTTCTAGGCTTAGGTTAAATGTTCACCTAAGTGCTAGAAGTGTCTTATGATTAAAGAAGTCTTAGTATCTAGAAAACTCCTAAGTCTAAGAAGAGGGGGATGAGAACTCACTCCAAAAGTAAGATTAACATCAATTTAACTCAATTTCGATATAAAGGGATGTCTAAGAAGGATTCCTGATAATTCATAATTAACTCAACATGTCACATCAATAATTATCTTCAAAATAAGGGGACAATTAGTCCTTATTACATCCAATCTCCAATAACGTTTTATAAGCATGAAACGCCTCCTACATTTCAGGAATTTAAATTTTCAAATGCAAAACATGTAAAAAATTATTTAAATATGCTATAATATTAATAATAAATTTTAATGTGAATTAGCATAAATAAAGGAAGTGCTTGACAACACCTTTCTTTGGAGGTTACCCTTTGGTAAAATTTATTTCATTTTTATAATGCACTTTTTTTTTAAAATAACTAGTCCACTCTCTTAAATCTTCTTTTCCACTAAATAAAATATTCTAATCATATTTCATGAATTTTTTTAAAAAAATTAGATATAAAATATAACTCAATCAAAATTAGGTCACACTTAACCTTGGATTGAATTTTCTCCACCCGAAAGTTTTTATAAAATTCCTTAAAACTCTAAACTCTAAACATATATATAGGGGTATCAATTCGGGTCGACGGGTTGGGTTCTATGACCCACCAATAGTTTGACGGCCCATTTATTAGGATCAAAACCTCACGACTTATTTGATTGACAGCGAATGATCTATTTAGATATTTATTTTAGGTCAAAATCGAGTCAAAATTGAGTTAAATTTGGGTTAGTAGGTAAAAATCGGGTCAATTTTAAATTCATGAGTCAATTTCGAGTTGGCAGGTCAAAATTGAGTTAATTTCATATTAGCGGGTCAACCCGAATCCGACCCGAAATATTAAACAGGACAATTTTTTCAAGCAGAACCCAACCCGAAAATTATTTGGGTTAACCCAAACCCAAATTTTTCGAGTTAGATTCGTGTTGAGTTGTCGTGTCGTGTCAATTTTGTAACACCTATATATATATATACTCACTTTTCTAAAATATGTTTAAATGATTTTAAGGCTAAAAAATTGATGTGGCACGAGATTGGCCCTCTAAATGGAGACCAATTTAGGATTGGAGATCTCTTTAACTTAGATGAGTTAAGATCTAATTCAGTGGGTTAAATATGTAATATCAACTTATTTGATCATGATAATTCAAGAAATTATATTATATATATAATAAATATGTTAGAAGACTAAAGTTGAAATTGAGTTGAATTAGGATTAGATAAATTAATTTATTTAATAAATAAATTTGATTCAATTAAAATATATTCAGGTTTTCAAACCTAAGGTTTCATTTGGGATGACTTTTTTAGTGCGTTTTATTTTTGAGAGTATGAATTTTTAATTTTGATACTCGTTCGAATAGTATATTTTTTGATTGAGTTTTAACTTCATCTTATTGAAAATTTCATTTTAATCTTAAAAAAAAATAAAAAATAAATAAATTTTCAGAAAATATTTTTAAATTAATTTTTCAAGAATCTAAAAAAATGAGCGAAAAAAGCGTAAATCATTTCAACCCGCAGGATTGCTAGAAATCTATCGGTCAGGAGTACCCGAAATTTTCTGCTGTGGACTTGACGGTTGATTTTACCTCTTGTGATGTGCATCCCATTGAAAATCCTTGTCGCCCTTTTACCCCATTTCTGCAAACTTTGAAGCCTCGGAGACCGATTCTTTCTTCCACCTTTCGTTGTTTGGGGATCAGCTCTCATTTGATCCTTGGAACTCGCCAATCCAGAACCATCACGGCGCGAAGAAGAGGTTGAGATCCTTCTGCTGTATTTCCGCGCTTCGTTTGGTAAGATGGAATGATCCATAGTCAATCAATTTTTTATGTTGTTATTTCCCTTAATTCGGCGTATAAATTGATCGTTTTTAATTAGTTTGTTCTTTATTATGCGATTTACTATTACTTGCTGAATTTTCTTGTTCTATGATGGATTAGTTCGCCACTATAGCGTTTGTCGGCTTGAATATTAGAGATCTTAACTTTTTCCCATTGTTTAGTGATGGATGGGAACAAAGATGAAGCGCGGAAATGCTTGAGGATCGGGAAGGAAGCTCTGGATTCTGGTGATAGGTCTCGAGCGCTCAAATTCCTTATAAAGGCCCGGCGTTTAGATCCCAGGCTCGCCATCGACGATCTCCTCTCCTCTGCTAATGGAGGTGCATCCGGCGTTGCCGATGATGCTGGCGATGCTCCCAGGAACGAACCCGAAAAAGCCGGAGATGCTGTATCAGCTTCGTCAGGCTCTGCCACTCTAAGGGCTAGGGTTAGGTCATCGATGCCTTCGAAAATGAGTCATCGGAAGCTTACTCGGAAGAGCAGATCGCGATTGTTAGGCAGATTAAAAAAAAGAAGGATTATTACGAGATTTTGGGACTAGAGCGGAGCTGCACAGTGGACGATGTGCGCAAGGCATATCGGAAACTTTCCTTGAAGGTTCACCCTGATAAGAATAACGCGCCAGGTGCGGAGGAAGCTTTTAAGGCGGTTTCTAAATCTTTCCAGTGCCTTAGCAATGAAGAGAGCAGAAAGAGGTATGATGTTTCTGGGACGGATGATCCTATTCTTGTGAGGAGGCACCATCAATCTCATGCACATGGCTTCAATGGTTTCTGTGATGCTGATGTTGATGCAGATGAGATTTTTAGGAACTTCTTTTTTGGTGGGATGCATCCAGCAAACACGTCTGTTGGTGGTTTTCAGTTTAGGACAGGTGGCATGGGTGGGAATGGTGGTCATGGGATGCAAGCCTCGGGTAGTTTTAACATCCGTGCACTTTTACAGATTTTGCCCATTATTGTACTGCTCCTGTTCAACTTCCTGCCCTCCTCGGATCCTCTTTATACATTCAGCCGGTCCTACCCATATGAACACAAGGTTTTGACATCAAAGGGTGCACCCTTTTATGTGAAATCGGCTAAGTTTGAGCAAGATTACCCTTATCAAAGTTCTGCAAGGATTGCATTAGAGACTCGTATTGAGAGGGAATATGTTGGCCTGCTTGCACAGAACTGTCGACTTGAGTTGCAGCGGCAACACTGGGGCTTCCAGCACCAGAAGCCTTACTGTGACATGCTTCAGAAGTTCCAGCAAGAGGAAGCTGTTTGATGCCTTCTGGTGAGGTTCATTCCCATATTGATTCACACCCATCTGTGGCTCTATTTACCGTGTTTTTATTTTATGATTTTAATTTGTAGCCTAATATTGTTGTTATGATTCAGCATAATATTGGTAGATTGTATCTTATGCATTGCCTGAATTTAGCTGTCATCTTACCTTTCAAGCTAGTCTTAAGTTATGAAATATTCTTTTATTAGTGATTATTATGAATTGTTTTTTTCCCATTAATTCTTTCCAGTCTGTTAAATAGGTCTTTATGCTTTATCATTTTTTCAATGACGAGGCATTCTTGTGCTAAATAACATACATTCTAATTATATTCATGAATGAACACGCATGTTTATTCATGTACTTTGCTTTAAATTAATTTCAGAATTTAGTTCTCTTGTTAAGCCAATTACAAGCAATATTACAGCCTTAAACATTTCATGCCAATGCTTTGCTCACTGAAAATTACTTTTAACAGAGTGCTTCAAGCTGAACTACTTTCACTGTTGTTTATGTTATTCAATAGTATTTTTTTTCTCTGATATTTTAACTTATATTATTCAAATATTTAAGATGTTCCATGTTCTGTTTGTTTTGTATCCCATTTGGTTGGGAGTTTTGCAGTAATTATTTTGTTCCATGAGAGTTCTTATCGCAAACAAATTGTTTTGGTCAAGCATTAAACAGATTTTAAAGCTAACTGCATCTCATATTCATATTATCCCCATTTGGATATATAATTTTTTATGTGATGGTTGCTATTATGATTGAAATATCTCTATTACTGGTCAAAATTGCAACATCCAGCAATATCTTGTTTAATTAGTAGGTTCAACTATGTGACATGGAAGATGCATTGGATCTTGGTTTGTCTGGGATGCCGCTATGCAACCTTGTATTTTCATCTCATGTGCATTTAGAGGTTGAAATTCTCTTCCTCCATATATATCATAGTATTTTTATTGTAAGTTTTTTGCTTAGCATTGAGATTATGTATGGCCAACAATCTTGAAAAGGTTAATGCAAGAATTATCAATGTCTTCTTATATTGAACCTATAGAAATTGCTAGGGAAATTCCCTGTTTGAAGTAATTAGATTACCTAAAATTTCACTTTACATTTGTTTTGCAACATACCTCTTAATAATTTATATATTATAGTCATATTAAATTAAATTAAAATTATTAAAAATATATTATGGTTAATAAAACAAATTATTTTGTATATTTATTTTTTAGAACATCCATACAACTAAGTGTACACATCTTTATCATAATATAGACATTGATGAAATTCTAAACATAGCTCACTCAGTCTTTAGCAGAATTATATGATTTTGATCTCATTAGAATGCTAATTAGATTTTGTACAACTTTAATATTTTTATTTTAATCAATTTCAACAAGATCAACAATAATATTCCCTAGATAAGAAAATGAATAATAGAATTGAAAAATTCAACCCTATGATAGCATTTTAGATATACCAAACTCTTTCTCGATGGAATTGCATGCTTTTGGTTTTGCTGTAAGCTAATTAAAATTTCTATAACTTTTATGTTATCAAATTTTTTTGTCAATTTCAACCTAATTAATTGTAGTTTCTAGGGCGAACTTACAAAATTCAATTAAATTTGATCATATGATGTTATTTCAAGCATAAATCACTCATTAATCAATGAAATTGTATCATTTTGGTATTGGTAAAAAGATCATTATTGTAAAACAAAAAAAATTGACACTATGATACTTGTTCGAACATACATCACTCATTCTACTTTGGAATTGCATGATTTTGATCTCATTAGAAAGCTAATGAAATTTACTATAACATTCATTGTATCTATCTTAGCTAATTTGAGCTTGATTTGCTAGTTTTCATAAATATTCACTTGAATTCAAGATAAAACTGAAAAATTTGATCCTACTATACTATTTTGTCCATAACTCACTCAATTTTTGATGGATTTGAATGATTTTGATCTTGTTGGGAAGATAATTAATTCTCTAAAACTTTAAGCTTATCATTTTACCTGATTTTGATAATAGAAGTTGTAGTTCTTGGAATCATTCACACAAATGAATGCAATGTTAGAAAATCGAACCCAACAATGCTATTTTGGCCATAACTCATTCATTTTTTGACAAATTTTAATGATTTGAATTTTGTTGGAAAGCTAATAAAATTCTTTAAAATGTTATGTTTTTTATTTAATTGATTTTGATAATATAAGTTGTAGTTTTTGGAATTGTTCACGTAAACGAATACAAAGTTCGAAAATCCAACCCTACGAAAATCCAACCCTACGATGTTATTTCGACCATAACTCACGCATTTTTGATAGTGTTAAAAGCTGATAAAATTCCTTACAACTTTTATGTTTTTCATTTTAATTGAATTTGACAATATAAGTTGCAATGTTTGGAATCGTTCACACAAACAAATGCAAAGTCTGAAAATCTGACTCTGATACTATGTTGACCATAACTCACTCATTTTTTGATATATTTGAATGATTTTGATCTCGTTTGAAAGCTATTCAAGTTCTCTATAATTTTTATATTTATCATTTTACTCAATTTTGATAATAGAAGCTGCAGTTTTTGGAGTTGTTTAGCTAGTACTTATTGCTTGACTGGAGGATTTTTACTTGCATCACATAATCTAAGGATTCAACAGGATTTTTAATTTTTATTTGTGAATGTAGCCACTCTAATTAGTGCAACAGTCAAAGAAAGGAAGCAATAGATGTTTGCTTCTATTTAAATGTTTTGTTCTTTTTTTGTGATATATATATATATATATATATATATATATATAGCATACCACATACTTGTTATGTATTTACATATCTAACAATTAAACTTCAATTTTTATATATATAACACTAATCTTCAATATCACATCAAAAATATTATCATTACTCACTTTTTTAAAATGAAATGTACCTTCTTTAAGTATAGGAAAGTGTTAGATAAATAAATATGTTACTTTAGGTGTTAGATATGTAAATGCAAAAGAATTGTGTGATATGTATGCAAATCTTCCATGTATATGTTATAACTATATATTTCATTATTATCAATTATATATACCCTTATCTTGATTGATTTTTTTTTTATTTAATCTTTTTTGAAAATGAATATGTAGACTCCTTGCAAAAAAATTTCTCCCCTCTATACGTAGGTACTTTTTTTGTACCACAAGAGCAACATGGGAGGACTTTTTCGGACCATTTTGTCATTTTTTTTAGTTGCATCAATTTTGTCCATTTCAAAATGAGTGGTGGATGAGTATTCTTTTCTTTCAAATGTAATGTTATGAGTCAATTCTTCATAAAGTTACATCCATTAGACCCCACCCCATTTTTCACCATAGTTACTATTTGGCATTTGCATGCATTTCGAATCGCAAGGTTCAACCTCATCAATAACGAGGTGAAATTTCATGCCAATTAGATATTTTTGAATAATTTTTTTAATAAAATTGTGTCTATCATTTGGTATTACTGTTGCATTTGATTTGTTGACTTATGAATCACATATTTAGATCAAGGATTTCATAGAAGAAATCTTATGATAAGAGCTAAGTGGCATAAATATTTCAGCGAATTTGTTAGTAAATGTATTAAAAGAAGTTTGATATATAGAGTTATTTTATTGTTAAAGATACATAATTCATCAAACTTAATTTTTACACTATCTGAGTTTGTTTTTTAAGAGGTTTTTCATCCATATAGCCATATGATAATTGTATGGTTTGTCCGCTTACAATTTCATTTGCATTTCATTTTCTAGGATTTTAACATTAGAATTTAATCATTTGGATTATATATTTCATATCATTTTAGTCATTTGTATAATTTGCTTAACTTGTATGCATATATTTACATAAAACTCGTTATTAATTATGGTAATTATATATATATATATATATATATATATATATTTTCGTGAAAAGTTTCTATAAAGAAAATCAGAAATTGAATTCAAGGTCTATTTAATTTTGTAATTCAATATTTAAGTTTTTATATGCTAATGAATAGGCCATAAAAAAATGTCAATGATCTTGAAATGATGATGTAAAAAGCTTTTATTTATGCAGTATTGAAAATCAAAATAATTTTATTCTTAAAAAAAGATTGGGTTTAAAAACTTGTATTTGATCAATTTATGATTTAAGGAGGTATTGAATGTTGTATTGCAGCATCTGGGCTATACACATCTATGAGTTATGTCCACATTCAACGCTTAGTTTCAACGGTCTAATGAAGGCTTCTCTTCTTTTTGCATTTTAGCATCCATTCAAATCAGTTTCTTAGTTCGTTTGGACAATCATATCCTTCCATGTTTTTAATGACAACTGTTTCTGTTCTATCTACTTTTACATAGGCAGTATATATCTACGATGAGTGGCCTTCCAGTTGAAAAAGTGAAGGCAGCTGCTTTTCCTTTCAATGGCGGTCTTGATGAGGAATTCATGACGTTTGAGTTATTGATTATTCCAGGATTCAATTTGTTGCTATATCATCAAAAATTTTATCAAAGTAGACACAGAATCTGCGCTCTGTAATACTGTGAGCGCAGTAGCAATGGAGTTATTAGTAAATTAGTACGCACGCCATCATGTTGGAAATGTGCACAGCTAATTTATTTATAGCATTATACATAAGAATAATTGTGCTCTGTGATTGTAGTCTCCTTTCAATATATTTTTATAAATTTGAATAATTTACATGCGAACTAAATTTTCTGCTGCCTGCTGGGCTGTATTCAACTATTCAATGTACTGGTACGAGGGATTCATAAAAATGTCCAATTTGATTACCTGCCCCTTCCCTGCAGAGCATTATCACTTAACCAAGAAGCTCAGGGATTTTTTTTTTTTTTTCAAATATAAAGCTTCTATTTCCTTGACTTGGAAATATTCATTAGTGGCTGCTTATATCATGTATCTTCTCTCTCTCTCTCTCTCTCTCTCTCTCTCTCTCTCTCTCTATATATATATATCTCTCTCTCTCTATATATATATATATATATATATAGAGAGAGAGAGAGAGAGAGAGAGAGAGACCAGGAAAAAGGGAAATAGTATTGTATCTGTTTTCTGCAGTACGATGTCTACACAGGTTGAATTGCGCTGGGATTTTCTTAACCATTGATTTAGTTGGTTGAATTTATATCATTTTATTGATTTATTTTGATTTAATGTCAAAAGTATAGCCCGAGTGGCACTCACATTTTTTTTTTCTGCAACTTTAAGCTATAAAGAGGCAAGAAAGTCGCTCCTGTTTTATTCCATAGTTTGGAAACTTTATATTGACAATCTCTTGCTACCTCTTCTTCTTCATTACCTTTTAGACTCTAAGCATGTGATGGAATTGAAGTTTTGAGCAGTTTAATTTTTATTAACTGTAGTTTATATGCATCCATGGATGAGAATGACAAGGATAAAAACAGCCAAAATGACACAAGAAGAAAGTATTTTAACATCTCAAATGCCTGTGAAAGAGAGAATGAGGTAGATATAAATGATACTTAAGACTCGCTTCAAAACTGCTTAAGATTTTCTTTAATTTGAGATTACGAAAGTCAGGTGATTTTCAAGCTTAAACATGTATTAGACGACAATTATTGCCGTTATCTGTAATGTTAATGAGAGCTTCCGAGAGTAGTTGAAGAACTGATTTTTGTTTTTTGTTTTTTTTTTTTTTTTTTTTTGTTTTTTTTTTTTTTTTTTTTTTTACATTTGAGCGAATTTTATCATAAATTTATAAATATAATGTATTTATAAGGATATAAATTCAAGATTTTTTAGTTAAAAGTCAAAATTCTCAATCACTAGATTAAAGTATTTTGCACTCTTTTGTTATGAAGTAGAAATGTATTCCTATGAATGAGTATTTAATGGATGATAAGTAGGTGCATTGATGCGCTTCATATTTGTTTTAGAGGTACTTATAGAGCTGTACAGATAGGAATGTACTTAGTGTGTTCACCTATCTAAAATTTTGAGGTAAATACTCGCAAAAGTTTGTTTCATGGTTATTATTATTCAGTATTGATTTAAGTTTTGAGAACTCTTGGTCGCCATTTTTCCCACCTCGAGTTCATGGACATTTACTTTTTTCTCAACTCTCTTTGTTTTAGGGATTGTTCGATTGTCTGCATTTGGAATATAGTATAAAGCAAATGCAGAGATTTTAACTTTTTTTGGTTTGAAGAAAATAAATTTTGATGTAATCAATGTATTTAATACACGAAAATATTATTTTTATTTGAAATTGTCCATTAGGCAAATTTTAAATCTGGGTCGATGTAAAGTGATCGCGATGATTGCTGTACGCTTCACTGCCCATTCATATCCGTCCAGGCATCAAATTTTCAAAATACTTTACATTATATTTTTTTCAACCAAACAGAAAAAGGTAAAGTCATGAATTTGTAAAATTCTCAACCAAATAATTATAAAGTAATTTTTTTACACTGAATTTTTTTTATATTATATTTTTTTATATTGTATTTCTTTTTTAGCCAATCAAAGAGCTCCTTATTGCTTTTAAAGGGCTTATTTGATTGCTTGTTAATAGAAATTATATAATAAAAGTAATAATCTTATTTTCACTTGAAAAAGAGATTCTTTTTTGAAGAATTCAATGTTTATATCTAATTATATTTAATTAAATAATATTTTGATTAATTTTATTATTGTTATTATTATTATTATTTTGAATAATTTTGAGTGTTGAAAAATAAGTTTGAACATTGACAGTAATGTGAAAAACTTTTACCAAATAAGCAACCATTTTATTATATTTTAATCTAGAAATAGTAACTTCTAGCTATCGACTGTGATCCCTTATATTGTGCTTATCTTTTCATTGTCCCATCTGTTGAAAAAACTTAGTTCTTCTTACTATTATTTTGTGGTGTTATATTAAATGTAAATGCAAAGTCAAAATCAAATTTATCAAGGCTTAATGTTAGCCACAAAAAAATAACCCTAGGTCCATCACAACCACCACACTTAATATTACTGCATTCATCACCTTTGAACCTTTCACAATACTCACCTTTAGATTTGATACAACCATTACCTTTGCGACAATCATTATTACATTCTTGGAGATTGTTTACTACTTTCATCATCTTTGTCACCTTTGCGACAACCGTTACTACATTCTTGGAGATGCAACCACTAATCTAGGACTGCAATAATTGTTGTTTCTCGTGCCCATATTGATTCACATCATCATAGTAACAAATGATTGATACTGTAATCAACATCACTGCAAATTTTGTTGAAGGCACATCTTGTTGACCTCCCCTAAACAAAGTGGAGGGCAGCCTTTAATACTCAAAATTTATTTGCATTAATGTTTCTCATATTGGTCTGGCTAATGATTTGTCATTGATGATTGTGAATCTTTCAAACTCTCAATTTATAAAAATTTCTTTCATCATGCAACATAAATATAATACAATCATCCGCCTTTATTGTGAGCTCTGAAAATTCGCCACCGACTTTTCAATGAAAAGAATATGATTTAATATCGATAAAATTTTTAGAAGGCAGATGAAATAATAGATAAAATACTACCATGAGATTTCATCCTCATTTTGTGAGAAGTTTAAATCTGATTTTAAGTTTCCTATAAGCATAAGCACCTATAGTTAATTATCCCTCTCAATGCTAAGAGAGAACTTTCAATTAAAGCTAGTCGTTAAGTTACTAATTACTTAGTATATAATAACATGTGAAATTTTAAATTTTAGATTTACGAAATTCATCATTCTTTACTTGAAGCAAATGATTGGGAGAATGATATATCTTCAATCAATCTGTAGTTCGTCGTATTGGTAATCTGTCATTTAAGAGAATGTAAGTAAAAGAATGATCTTTGTTAACAATCATAGATTGTATTGTCCAAAAGAACCTTATAGACCTGAGGTGATATTTATTTAAAGAGATAAATTTAAGTTCATATTAATTGACAAAATAACTTGTGTTTATCAAATAATAAAAAAAATTTCATAGCAAGCATCACCTTCCCCTCAAAGTTAGAAATCATCCAATAAGTCAAATTGGCTCTCATACACCAAATATGAAAAAGCTCACTCCCCACAAAACTTTATACTTATATTCCATTGACATAAGAAATTAACATTGTTTCATCCCTCTACAGCTCATGTATCACATAAAGTTTAAACTACAAGAAGCGCTGATCTGTTATGGGGTTATATGTTTATCGCATTAAGCGAGTTGCTTCATTGTCATTGTGCATTGTGTTTTTGCTTAACAACTAATGAAGATAATCAGGATGTTTTATTTATAAATCTACATTTCATGTCAGTTTCTGTCATTACAAATAAAACAAAACATTTTAAGGAATCGTCCACAACACAGACAGGCATATGATTGCGTACTAAGGGAGAGCTGCTTTCCAAAGAGGTAGAAGATTTTTTCTCTGGTTCTCATTTTTTGGGAAGAGGCAATCACAGATTAATGCATAAGAAGTTCAAATCTTGCCCAAGAAAAAAAATGGTGAAATATGGTTTGGATAAACAAAAAAAAGGAAGAAAATAGAAAGACATTTTATCAATTTGAATCACACTAAAACTCCAGAAAGTTAAATTTACCGAGCCTTGCAAAATCAGGTAGCAAAAACTAAAGATTACTAATCCTTGCAATTAATTTAACTAAAAAAGCAAGTATTTAATTGGATTTTATTTACATATAAAAATGTGCCAATAATAACCACAAATTTACCCAATAAACATGTGTAAAGCTGAGCTGTAAAAAAATTGGTATCCTTAGGCCTTGAGCTGTGCTTGGATGCTTGCACGGACTGCATGTCTAGGAGTCGGTGCAGTTTCATTCACAAGGATTTGTTCCACAAAATCTACACGGATTGATTTGAATTGATAATGCTGCTTAATTCACCAAAAGAAAAATATAGCCAATTAGATGTCAGATATAAAAATATGCGAACAAAGAAGAAAATTATAACCTAATTGTACAAAAAATTTAAAGCAATCAATATGAGCAAAGACAAAGTGCAATGGTGTGGCAAACTCATGATAGTGGCTTCAAACTGAAGAAGAGCACTTTTCAAGCTCTTCAAATAAAGAAATTGGATGTTTTGATGTGCTTAAGATGAACCAGTTGTTTTGGTTGAGCTTCTACTGCACAAGATGTTGAATGAAAAGATAGCTTTGTAACCAACCATTAGAGCCATAATTTAGCAGAAAGGAGACTGGGGAAGGTTTGCTACAATCAGAAATCCTCATTGATAGCAGAAGAGCATTTTGTAGAAATTTTTCTGTGGTGTTTGTGCGTTAGTAATTCATTGCTTATAACTTAAAAAATGGACTTCAGGACATATACTATCTCTTGAACAAATGTTTGATTTCCCCAAAGAAGTATAACTACAAGACTAATTAGGCAAACAGCTAGGAATCTAACACAAGCGGTTCAACTTATCTACGAATAATGAATCAGAATCCATCATAATAGCTTTTGACATTTTGCAAAGCAGCAAAATATATTAGAACGACAGATTAACTTCGCTGCGCCCCAAAGAAAAGTATTTTATGGCATAATTCTCCTTGTTTATCCTTCTAACTGTGACAATATCTGATAAAAATATCATCCCAATGGTAACTAAGGTGAGGTTGGGAACACTTTATTTTTTGTTTTCTATTGGAAGCGATGCATTGTATTGCCTAAATACATTGAAAAGTGTGCAAAGGCAGCTGCATTGGCGCCCGGGTGCAGTATTAAATAAGCAAAGGTTCCCACATTATAGACGGATGCGGGCAAAGAAGTTAGTCCATGAAACTAGAATTAAGTTAGGAACTTAGAATATAGATACTCTTATAGGTAAATTAATAAAATTAATAGATATTATGGTTCATAGGAAAATAAATATTTTATGTATTCAAGAAACTAAATGGGTTAGGGAGAAAGCCAAGGAGATTGATAGTTTAGATTTTAAACTTTCATATCCAGGTAGAAGTCGAATTAGAAATAGTATATGTGTGATTATAGATAAAAATTTGAAGGAAAATGTTATAGATATTAATATGATTAGAGATAGAATTATAGCTTTAAAGATTATTATTTATATTAAGATTATCAATATTATAAGTGTTTATACTCCTCAAGTAGGTTTTAGATGTAGCTGAAAAATTTTGAAATGAATTAGAGGATTAATATAAAGATCATCTTGAAGAAAAGTATTTATTGGAGGAGATTTAAATGGGCGTATTAGTAGAATAGTTAAAGATTTTAAAAAATATTCTGGTGGTTGATTTAGTATGAAAAAAGTATATTATATTAGATTATCTCTTTGCTTTTGATTTTGTAGTTATTAATAACTTATAAAAATGGATCTACTAAAATATAGATTGATTATTTTCTAATAAGAAAAATAGATCGTTTAGATTATCAAGATTGTAAGGTCATTGCGAGTGAAAGTTTAAGTATTCAACATCGACTGTTAGTTTTAGATTTTAAGATGAAGGATTGGAAGATAAAAAATAAATCAAATTATTATCTTAAGATTAGATAGGAGCACTTAAAGAATACTAATAAAAATATTTTTAAGAGCAAGCTACAAGAGCTTAGAATTTTGGATGTTCATACGGAAGCTAATGTTATATGGAAAAAAATAACAAGTGAAATTAAGTTGTAAAAAATATGCTTGGAGAATTAAAAGGAAAATTTTCTTTTAATAAAAATAATTAGTGGAGTCAAAATGTGTAACAAAAAATAAGAAATAAGAAGCATGTGGGCTCTGAAAATTCGCTGTCGACCACTCGATGAAGAGAGTATGATTTAATGTCGATTCACTTTAGGAGTAGATGGAATAGTAGATAAGGACTAGATTTTGCCCCATTTTGTGAGGACTTTAGATCCGGTTCCAAGTTTCTATAGGCACTATAGTTAATTAACTCTCTCGATGAATGTTGAGAACTTTCGATTAAACAGTAGTTAGATTGCTAAATCGCTTTAGTAACGACATGTAGTTATGGAATTTAGATTTGTGAAATTCATCATTCTTTTAACTTTAAGCAAATGGTTGGGGAATGATGGCGAAATATCGAATCCGTGGTTCCGTCATCAGACTCTTGTAGTCGCACATTTAGTCGAGAGGAGGTAGTTGACACGAGAAAGATCCTTGTCAACAATCATGGGTTGCATCGTCCAATGAATCCTTGTAGACCTGGGATGGTGTTTGTCTAAGGAGACAAATTTAAGTTCATGCGATAAAAGACTTTTTTGCCTTTGCTCAGTGCACCACATAGTTCTGACTTAATGAGTGAAGAGCATCCTACAATCGTGCTTAGTGATATAATGGTATCATTTTGGCGGACTACGGTCGGAGGACTCACGGTCATGCTATATCATATGTAGCTCTTGGCCAAATGATCGAGGACAGGCATCATTCTTGGCGTGAGATTGATTGAGAGTGAATATAAGAATCTGACTTGACTTGACTTGCTTGTTTGTAGAGTTTTCTTAATTTATCACCTTCAACAAACAATTGCGAAAGGTGGATTGAATTTTTAACTTTAAGTTTTAGATATTGAATTTCATTTTGACATTTTAAACTTAATAATTCATTAGATTTTTCATTTAGATTAATATTTAATTTATATTAATTTGATTTAAAATTGCAATCACATTTTGATGAAAGTATCTCCTACGGTTGAAATCTATTGCCATCGGGGTATAAGTCTACTTGATCATTTAGTTTATTGATTTAGATCCTATCGACTCTATTAATTCAATAATAGCGGATCATATTTTAATTTATATTTTGAGGATTTTGAATTTGAGAATATTAAATATAAATATCTTAGATATCTTGATAATAATGACCCTAGGTTGATTTCAACTTCGGTCGGAGTGAATGATTTGAGCATTCATCTTATAATTTGATAATTTTATTTTGAGATTGAATCCATAAATTGAAATCATGTCGCGTCATCATTTGGCCGACTCATTCTTTTATTAGCGAGAGGATCGATTCTGCATTTAAATTTGAATTTGAGATCTGATGATTTAAAATCAACAATGGTAATCCCTCTAAAATCTCATCTCCTTCGTCCATCCAAAGACATCCTTCTACTTGTTTCTTCAATGCAGATGATTACATGGCTAAAGGTTTGCAAATCATATTTAGGCTTTTTACTCACCATGATAATCAATTCATATCCCTACTAGAATTGGAGTATGTGGGACTACTTCACCATACGTCATGGCCCAATAAAGTCCAATTTCAATTTCATTGAATTTTGTGCAGTCTATAAAATTTACACGCTTTACAAGGCAATTAAGCTATGCCTAAGACACTCGTAAAATGTGTAAGTCAATTAAGAATACTTGCACACTTCTTAAAGTATTTGAATTTATATCTCATTATATACACAAATCTTGAAGCAATAAGTATAAGTTTAACTGCCTCGTAATGCATGTAAAGCTTATCACTTTAGAATGTTTGTGTATTTAAATGTCACAAGTTAGGAAATGTATTGATCTTGTGATTGTGCAATATTCATTTCACTTACATATTTTGACTATCAGCACACATTTCAGTACAATAAGTTTTAGCATATACTCACCTCGAGATATGCGCATAATATAATCTTTCAAGCCATTGGTATGTGCATTATAATAGATAGTTTTAAGTCTAAGACTACCTTCAAATGCAAAATGCATTTTTTATTTTGAGCATTTGTATGAATTTTAAAGCGGTATGTGTATATGATATAACAATATTCATTGAAAATCACATTTATGAAACCCTTAGTCATCATAAATCAAATATGAATTCTTGATTTTCTTTGCCTTGCGTCAATTCTTTTGATCATTTCAGTGCTTGATAGAGAATAACCCAAATATTCATTGAAATGCATCAATTACGATCATTGATGGGCAATTTATTCAAATATTTCATTCTTTCAAATTAACTTTATCTTAAATCCTTATGTTTCACATTTTATTTAATATTAATTTCATCTTCAATTCAAATTTTAAAGTGTCTTTTTATTGTCCCTTGGTTGATTTTGTGAAATTTACCTGTAGGGAGATTTCTATCAAAGTTAGGTCTGCTTGCAAAAAAAAGGCGAGTGGTGTTTTGCATCAGTGACGTAAATCCTCCAATCTACTGCAAAAATGCGCTCTTGAGAACGCATAAAATCAAACACAATATTTTATCCACACATATTTTTATACATTTGCGGCGTCAGATTTTCTGCGAGAGCTGTGACGGAGGTAAGGCAATGGGAAGGTTCGTTCGGTGCTATGAGAGGAGCTCGTGCAGTTGGAGAACAGGAAGTTGGGATGGAGGAGAAGAGTCGTGTGTTGTGTGGGATTTAGAGGTGTCGACTTATGTTGATTGATTGAGCGAACAAATGGGAGTGGAAGCTTCGCGACCACTCGGTCAAGAAAGCAAAATAGCAACCACAACCACCGATCAGACGGGGCGAACAAGGTGCGATCCATGAAGAGGGCTTCAACTCTTTCCATTACTGGAGTTAAACCATAAAAGGGGAAGAAATGGATGGACAAGTAAGGAGGTATGTTGCTTGGCTCAACTAGATTCGGCTTTGCTCTTGTTGAGCAGACGAAGGATTCGAGAAGAGTAGGGATCGGATCGAGAATGGAGGTGGATCGGTGGCTACGCTTCGGTGTGTCTGTGCTTGGCTGAGGAGGAAGAACGGGCGGGTGAGAGAGGTTGAGCTCTCTTGCGCTACTTGGCTCGCGAGACTGGGAGGAAGGCACGGACAGGAGAGCTCAGCCGAGAGTTGTGCGACACGTGAGTGGGTGTCTCGGTTGTGAATAGGAATTCTTAGGGTTAGGTATTAAGAGGGGTTTATATAGGTAAGCTTCCATTTCTTATTTGAGATAAAATAAACTCCAATTTTGACTTTTCGCGATTATATCACCACCTAGATAAATTGGATATCAATTTTAGGTTATTTCGATGTTCCAGACGTAACGACATTGTCCATTTCGTTATCGGAGGTCCTTTGGTTCAAGTTGGTGCCAAATCGGATCAATTTCAGTTCAAAAATGTGCGTTATCGCTTCCCATGGCTCGACATTGTAGACTGCATCTCATCGAATTGGCCAGATAGTCTCATTTGATAGGATATTTTATTTTAACAATGTGATCAATTTCACTAACGGAGGTTATTTGCACGCCATAACCTACCAATTCGAGCATATGTGAAGCGTGTCATGATTTCCTTCGATCGATCAATCAAAATTATGTATATACGATCAATTTCGACATTTTGAACGCGATAGCGAAGTCCTTTCATCGATCGGAGATTATTTCGACCAATTTTGGTGATGTCCAATGCATTTCAGCTCCGATTTGCGTGTTGTTGTACTCGAAGTCCATCGAATTCGGCTCGTGAGCTCCACTTTACTGATAGAGCATGCATGGAGGTCAATAAATGCCCCCCAATAAATAGTCGTGTTTGTTGAAGACTGGTTGACCTTTCGAGTCAACCATAAATCTCAAATTACTTCAGCTTCAATTTCAATGAGTTCGCAGAAGAGCTTTTTCTTTTGTCATTGTAGATTTGGGTTTCCTCCGACCCTAGCTTCGTGCTTGATCGAGTTTGATGGAGGAATTGATTTGTTTGTTTTGAGATTTGAAATTCCTTCTGTCCTAGCTTTAAGCTTGACGAACTTGATGAAGAATTGACATAATTTGTCCATTTTGACTTGTCAGGAAGTGCGCGTATGTCTTCAGTCCTATGCTTACTGCTTTGACAAACTCGTTGAAAGATGCATACAGATGACCTAACATTCCGGTTTATATTAAGTATATAATCTTGAGTTATCAATCCAGCAATGAGTGCTTTAATGGATTGAATAATCATAAAATCCCTTTAGCTCGGCCATTGACTTCGTATGAACTATTTCATCTGTCCTATGTTTTATGCTTTGGCAGACTTAATGAGGAAAGTAGCTTTAATCTATGTTTTATGCTTGATCAAACTTTTGAAAAGAGATTGAAATATCACCTTCCATGTAATATAGAGATTGATTTGAGTCAGTTCTGAATTGAGAGTTATTTCCTCTGATTATCTTAGTCCATCAATCAAGAAGGAAGACCTCTTGGATTCTGATTGCTTTTAATCACTAAGTTGAATTTAGTTTGGGATTGAACAGCTACCGTCATTGTACTGACGAACAGGGACTCTTTCACTACGGCCTTTTCTTATGGCTTGTTGATTGAGAAGAGCGTCAACAACTCGGTCATTTGTGGGATTGTTGAGTCCGACCTTTAGAACCTACTTGAGTCTTCGACTTAAGCTGTAATGGATTGGTGATTTTGCCATCAAACTAACGAGCGGGGGCTCTTTCACTGCGACTTTTTCTTGCGGCTTGTTGAATGAGGAGAGTGTCAGCAACTCGGCCATATATAGGCTTGTTAAATTCGACCTTTAGAACTCATCCGTGTCCTAGACTTAAAGATGTAGAAGTTGATGTTTTTCCAACTTAGTTGAGTGAAGCTTCCAAAATTGGGAGTTCTAACTTGATCTTCGATATTTGACGAATCTTGGAGAGAAGCTTTTGATATTTAAGGTTATCTTTTTTAGCATGGAAGTAGATTCTTTTTGTTCCTGTAAGAACCTGCAACTTTAACAATAATAATTATAGATATATTCAGGAATTTTGGCATAAAACTCGATGTCAACCTGAATATATATACAAAAAGACCTATTTTACAGGGGAGGATTAAACAATTTTGATCATAAAAAAATGCCTCCTATCTAATAGGAGGATTACAGACGAGTTCAAAAATATATTACAAAGTTTGATTTCCTTTACTGCAAGATAAACATGATTTATTTTTCAATCAAAATCATCTAACGATCTCAGCTAAAAGTATGATATCAACTCAGATAAACATATAAAAATGCCCCCTGTCTATTAGGGGGATTGCAGATTAATTCAAAAATATATTACATAATTTGAACTTCTTTAATATAAATAAATATAGCTCATTCTGATCATCATATATATTTATTTGAGGATCTCGAGTTGAAGCACGTTGTCGACTTAGATAAATATATAAAAATTTCCCCTGTCTAATAGGGGGCTTTCGCAGTAACTTGAAAATGCGTTCTCATTTTATGAGAGAATCTTCAAGTGACATTATATGCGTATTTGGTATGAAAGTCTTACCACTGCAAGATTCATTTAAATATTTATATACGTATCCACAATTGTGAAATTTCTTGAGATATCGACCATTGATTGATGGCATCGGTCGTTGACTATTCGCGTCAATAAACCGGTAGGCTCCTTCGTACACCTTTATGACGTAAGGACCTTTCTAATTAGCTTCAAATTTACCACCGATCTTGCGATGAGAGATGATTAATTTTCTCAGCACCAGAACCAATTCACCTTTCTGGAATGTCCGAGGACGTACTGAACTATTGAATGCTTTGGAGATCCTCACTCGGTAGATTTCTAAACTTTGTTGAGCTTGGAGTCTAACTTCGTTAAGCTCATCCAACTCTTCCATTCACAGGCGAGCGTTCTCATCTTGAGTAAGATTGAATTGGACAACCACCCGAAGTGATGGTAGCTTAACTTCTAGCAGTAGAACGGCTTCAACTTCAAATGTTAGAGCATAAGGAGTGGTCTTGGTCGGCGTTTTGTAAGTTGTTCTATATGCCCAAAGTGTTTCCATCATTTTAGTGTGTCACTCTATTTTATTCTTCGTGAGAATCTTCTTGAACAATTTCACTAAAATTTTATTGAAAGCTTTTGCTAAATCATTGGCCCTTGGATTGTAGATTAATGAGTATCATCAATCAATTTTATGTCGATCAAATAATTTAGCACACTTGAAAGCCGATCGATCAAATGATTCATCGTAGTACTCTGAATCTATAGACATTGTTGATGAAGAAGTCAACGACTCGATCAGCAGTGACTTCCTTAAATGGAGCAACTTCAGCCCATTTAGAGAAGTGGTTAGTAGGTGCTAGAATGAATCGATGTCTGGCTGTTGATGGAGGATCAATGGGCCCAAATATAGCCGTCCCCCAACTTTCGAACGGCCAGGATGCTATTGTGAGATGCAGAGGGTTCGGAGGTTAATGAATGAGATCCCCGTGGACTTGACATTCATGACATCTCTTAGCATGATCTATGCAGTCTTTCACCATTGAAGGCCAATAGTATCACATCCTTTTAATTTTTGCTGTCATTTTAGGACCTGATTGATGTGCCCCACAAAGTCCATGAATTTCGGACATAACTTTGTTGGCTTCATACATCCCTAAACATCGCAGCCACATTTGTTCAAAGGATCTATGGTACAATGTGCCATTAACATAGGCATATCGTAAGATTCTATTTGTAATATGTGTAGCTAGTGATTTATTGCTCGGCAATTTGCTTTCCTTGAAATAATCGATGAAGGATTGTCTTCAATCATCAGGCTCTTCCACTATAAAAACTTCACATGATTTCTTTGTAGTACATTTAAGTTTTTTTCTCTTGTACTTATTGTTCTTTGGGAGAGTGAGGAGCAATTCGAGTTGAAAATTAAATATATAATTTAATACAAGAAATTTAATTATTTATAAAAGAATGAAGTTTCAAGTTGTTTGAAAGATAAATCGTCATGTGGGTAACTCATACAATTTCTAAATTAAGAAACAAATGTCTTTAGTCTTTTTATACATTTAAACATTAATCAAACATTTTGTGCAAAATACATTAGAAATTTTTCATATTGTAGAATTCATGTATACAACTTATTATTCACATATGAATGACTACGCATAAATTATGATGCACAAGCAACAACAACAACAACAACAACAACAAGCCTTAATCCCACTAGGTGGAGTCAGCTACATGAATCCTTCGTCTCTATTATGTCCTATTATGTGTCAAATTCTCATTTAATTCAAGTATACTAAGATCATTTTATACATCTTAACCAAGTCTTTTAGGTCTACTCTACCTTTCTTAACATAAAATCTAATGCATCTACTCTCCTGTCGGTCATCTGACGGCGCTTTATGTGGCCAAACCATCTAAGCGATTCTCCCTAATCTTATTTACTACCAGACTAACTTTTTCCAACATACTCATTTTGCATTCTATCTCTAAGGTAAAGCCACTCATCCACTGAGCATCCTCATCTCAACACTTAACTTAGTCTTATGCTTTCTTTGCCAACATTCGCACATATAAGTCATCGGTCTTACCACCATCTTATAAAATTTTCCTTAAGTTTAAGTGGAACTTTTCTATCACATAATAGCCTGCATTCCTCCACTTCAACCATCCAACTTGAATTCTACTAATAACATCTCCATCTATTTCACCATCATTTTGAACAATAAAGCCTAAATATTCAATCGCCACTCTTATTAATGACTTGATCACCTAAAGTCACAAAGACTACCACTAAAACTTCTACAACTAAAATTACACTCCATATATTTTTAGATCTACTTAAGCGAAAACCTTTAGACTCTAAAGTTGACCTCCATAATTCAAGTTTCGTTGGACTCCCTCTAGTCTTATCAACAAGAAGAATGTCATCAAAAAGCATACACCAAGGTACATCTTCTTGTAAATGCCTCGTAAGAACATCCATAACTAAAGTAAAAAGATAAGGGCTTAATGTTGATCCTTGATGTAATCCAACTGAAATAGAAAAATATTTTATCAATCCTCCTTGTGTTTGGACACAAGTAACAACTCTAGTATACATATCCCTAATGACTTGAATATAACCAATATTAACTTCTTCGTTTCTCCAAAGAACATCTCTTGAGACTTTATCATAAGCTTTCTAAATCAATAAATATCATATGTAGATCCTTCTTATTTTCTCTATGCTTCCATCAAACCTCTTAACAAATGTATAGCATCCATAGTAGATCTACGGCATGAAACCAAAGACAGGTGAGAAACTGTATCACATCGTAACCTATGCTCAATTACTCTCCCATAATTTTAATGTATAGACATTAACTTAATTCCTCTATAATTTGCACACTCTTGTGCATCACCTTACTCTTAAATATGGAACCAACAAACTTTTCTCCACTCATCCGATCTTTTAGTCTTTAAAATAACAATAAAAAGATTTGTAAGCCAAGAAATTCCTTGATCTCCTAAACATTTCCACACGTCAAATTATGATGCACAAGATTACAACTAAATGTAATATGATTATAAAATTTTTTGTTAATTGGTGGCACTTTAAAAAAAAGATATCCAATATTTGTTAATTGATCATTTAAAAATACAAATTATTAGGATATTTTAAAAATGAATCATATGTTTATTTAAAGTTTCAATGATGAAAATGTGTTGAGCAAAGAAATGTCATGTTATAAGTTGACAATGACATATTTATGATACCTATAAAAATAGGAGGGAAAATCCTTTATGGAGGCAAAGGAATCTATAATATACTTCAATAGCAATAATACAAGATTTCACCTGAGCTCTATTGAACTTTATGATGTAGCCTTTGGGCAAATTTATACCATATATTATATGAAGTCTATAGCTCACTATCTCATGATAAGCCAATAAACCTACAAAATCATATATGGCCCATTCTTAGGCTAAAGTAATATATATATATATATATATGATCTATAAATAAATTTCATAAGCATAATCATGCACATATAATGAAATTGGTAAAAATTAAGTGCGATATCAAGCAGATTAGAGTTGAAATGCCTCAATCGTGACCAAAATCGATCGAGATGTCTCCAAACATAAAATTGACTGTGTCGATGCGTCCAGAATATCAAAATTAATTTAAATTGACATCTTTCATCGATCAATTAACATCCGACAATAAAAAATAAGCCGAATAATTGATTATGTACATAACGGAGTCGAGAGGCCTCGAATCGCAGAATAGACTCATCATTGTCGCCAAAATGGAGAAAATTATCAAACGAAACCTTTTGCGATCAATTTAGCCAAATGTGGAGCAAATGACAAAGCTTCAAGATGAGGCGATGCGCAAATCAAGCTCAAATTTACATCAATCGATCTCGATGTGACTCAAATGATCTCTGATAGCAAAATGGATTACGCCGATGCGTTCGAAATATCGAATTTGCCTAAAAATGATATCCATATTGCATAAATCCAATTTCAACAAACCTCGTATAATTTTCGATGCGATTGGATCATATAAAATCAAAATTTTAATTTTGATTTAATTAAAAAAAGAATATATAATAATTTTGGAAACTAAAATTATCCTACAATAAATGCAAAATTCATTTATGAATAACATGCAATTAATTAGATAATTAATTACATTTTGAAATTTTAAAAATCCCTCCCAAAAATAATCCTTCATTTGGATCTTAAATTTGAAATTTCCTAAATTTTCTCTAACTAATTCCCCTCTCTCTCTCTCTCTCTCTCTTATTCTCACAGTAGCCGAACCCTCCAACAGAGCGAAAGAAACCCGAGCCATCCCGCTACACTACTTCTCTCCCATTGGCCGAACCCTCTCAGCCCTCTGTCCAAGAACCCTCCAAACCAAGCCTCCTCAGCTTGCTGACGGACAATCCACTATCCCGAATCCTATACCGCATCTCCAACGTCGTCAGAATCCTCCTCTCCGCCCGGAACCGTTATACTATAAGACGCATCAGTAGCCGAACATTGTTGCGAACATTGTAACACTGCAAAGACCAAATATATTTCAATTTATTTTGGCACTATCTCGTTTGATACAATACCCGAACCTCCTGTCCTTAGAAAATCTCTGCCGAAACCTCAACTTCTACTATCCTGAACAGCCGAATCTATCCCCTTCCTATCACTAATTCCAAGCAAAATTCAAAATGAATAAAAGACTTTTTTATACAATTCCTCACTCCACAAGAAAAATTTTGAAGACTTCCACATTGATCATGGATCCGATGCGAAATGAAAATCCTTCCTCCGTCGATTTTGGACCCGGAACAAGAGAGAACGTGATCACGTTAATTATATTTTAAGCATTCCCGATATTCAAACTCTGCCAAAAATTCAACAATCTTAAAATATGAAGACCTCTGTCGTCAAACTTGATTCCAGCCTGAGACGAAAATTCTCCTCCCGTTGATCTTGGATCTGAAACAAAGGAGAAGAGTGCTTTAGCACTAAAAAAAATTACGAAATCTAACACTGATACGCTATAATGCTGCTGAAATTTCTATTAAAAAAAGAAAGAAAATTATTGAATTCAACAAAAAAATTATCCAAAAACAAAGTCTCCCAACTCGTAACGCCTTAGCACTAGAGTATGACGCCACGGCGCTGAGCTCTCAAGAATTTGAGCCCTTAGCATCACGCTTCGTAGCATCGCAACATCTTCCATGGCGCCAAGACATTGAAATCCGCACCGCAGCATTGAATCTTGGGGCCACAGTACTGCCTTCTCAGGTTGTAAAGTTGAAATATTTATCTCCAGCGCCACGGCTTTACCCTTACAGTATCTCGACGTTGTATCAATTTTGCAACATTCAAGTACCACCTTATTTGATTTTGTTAGCCCAACCCCTATCGCTCAATTCTGAAACATCAATACTTAGGGGCTGTTTGGTTGCTTGCATTTGGAATGCAGTGTAAAAAGAATTCAGTATAAAAGGATTACTTTACAGTTGTTTGGTTGAGAGTTTTACAAGTTCATGACTTTGTTTTTTTCTGTTTTGTTGAAAAAAATGTAATGTAATCGTGAAGGTTTTGACGACGGACCGAAGGCCACGGCTGAAGCGGCGGCTCCGATCACTTTACATTGGTCAGTGTATTTGGAATTCACCCAAATCAGGCAAATTCCAAATACACCGAAAATGATCTTTCTAATGTATTTGGAATATATTACATTACATTGAAAATTTACTTTACTAAACCAAAAACCAAAAGTTAAAATACGCAGATTTGAAATGCACCTCCAAATGACGCAACCAAACAAATCTTAGTAAGTAAGGCCACTCCACAAGCTATCGAGATAGAACCTAAGCACTAACCTTTCGAATTTTGAGCCTAAGTTCCACCATAGAATGCCGTGACGCTATCCTTGCAACACCTAGGCATTAGCCTTCCAACGTCAAGACACTGAGTTGTTAATATTGCTAATATTGAGTAAAATTCATTATTTAATTAAAATTTTAACTTTAATCCTAAAGTAGTCAAACAACAATTAAAAAATAACAAATACAAATTTAAATTCATAAATACAAATCACATATCCGATCCTCCGCTAGCAAATAGTAGAGTTGATAAGGTCTACCCTAATGATAACTGTTAATTGAGGATATCAATCGGATGAGTCATTATTGTCAAAGTGTTTAATATATTAATGTCCAATTATCTCAAATTTAAGTTCTCAAAATACAAATCTAGATATTATCCTCTATTGTTAAATTAATAAAGTTAACATGATCTAGAACAATAAGCTAGATGATCAAGCAAACTTACATGCCCCAATGATAATTGTGTTGATCGAAAATATCAACCAGAGGAGTTATTATTCTCAAAGTATTTAATATATTAATGTCCAATCATCTCAAATTTAAGTTCTTAAAAAACAAATTTAGATCTAATCCTCTATTATTAAATTTATAAAATTAACAAGATGTAGAACAATAAGCTAAATGATTAAGCAGACTTACATACCCTGATGTGTAAATTTCAACTGGAGAGGTTATTATTGTCAAGATTTCAAAATATTGATATTAATTTATCTCAAATTTAAGTTCATAAATATAAATCATAGATCTGATCCTCTGCTAACAAATATTAAAATTGATAAAGTCTACCATGATGATGACTATATTGAATGATTATCTCAACCGGAGAGGATGTTATTATCAAAAGTCATTTGAATTTTAAACATAATTAATATAAAATTAAGCTTCAATTAAATATAAAATTCAAATTAAATGAAATTCAATCTTTAAATATTTAAAACAAACAATCAATCTATTCATCCAGCATCATTTATTGGGATGATAAATTAAGACTCTAGCCCACAAAAAAGCTAATGTCGTCAAATAAATCACTATATTCAAACTCAAATAATCTTATGCCAGTAAGGACGTGGCTAGTGTCCTCTTACCGCGTGTTTTTATCTCTAAGTGGTACCACATAAAATGTGGTACAACTAGAATCCTCTAATCGGGTGTTTTGGTCCCTAAATGGCTCCACTATATTATTGTCACACTATAACTCATATATTCCCTAATGGCTCGGCCCTTTGAATTATGAATAATAAGATATATTTGATAGACATAAAATCTTGTCTACTAAAGTAGACTTAAAATTATCTCCTTAAAATAAACATCAACCCAAGTCTACAAGGTCTCCTTGGACAACGAAACACAAGATTGTCGACAAGGATCATTCAGTCAGGTTGGGTCGACTAATTCCTCTAACTAAGTAGAATAGACCACTCAAATCAAGACCAAAACGGATCTTGATCGGGCATGTCATCATTCCATTAACCATATATTTTAAATTAATAAATGATGAATTTCATAAATTATTGATACTCAACCTACTGGTACTATACACTGAGTAATTAGCGATCTCATGACTAACATTAATCGAAAGTTCTCTCTCATTCTTGGGAGGTCTAATTAACTATAAGTACTTGCGCTTATAGAAAATATGGAATCATATCTGAAGTCCTTACAAAATGAGAACGAAATCTTTGGTAGTGCCTAATCCACAAATAAAATAAATAAATTCATCTGCCTTCTGAAAATTTTGTTCAGCACAAATCTAACACTCTCGTTCGACACAAATCTAACACTCTCGTTCATCGAGAGGTCAGGCGTGAATTTTTGGAGCCCACATATATATGATAAAAGAAAATAAGCAAAGAAATAATTGATGTAATTAACTAAAGGTGCAAGCATTTAAATCCTTAACTCACAGAATACTCTTAGAAAATTTACAATTAGCATTATTTCACTACTTTTGTGCAAACATGTTAATATTAATCTTTATGTAATCTAACTTTAATCATGAATAGTATATTAATATATTAATTATGACTAATTTTATGAAAATATTTAGTCATAATTATTTACAAGAAATAAAATTGAGGCTAAATAAGAATTAGGTTCAGTTTGGTTAATATGTTTTGATGTATAACTGATGTAAGAAAAAAAAAGTACTTAGATAATGTGTCAAAAAAAGTTCAGTATTTTTATATAAGAATCTTGATAAATTATTAAATACTCTATAAAAATATAAATGAAATTTTCTAGATTGTTTCTACTTGATTGATTTAATTTTATTAAATCTATATAGATTATAATAAAATATTATATATAATTTCGGGTGCATTATGATGATTGAATTTATCAGCCACTATATTCTAGTGAATAGGATTCTAGAATAAGTGTTGGAAACGAATTCCATTAGTTAAATCTTACCCCCTCTATCATGTCCCACGTCAAGTTTAGAAAGGAGATTATCGTGGGGCGTGCACCATATACCAGGGTGAAATGTTTTTCTTGCCTTTAAAGTGATTTCTAATCTAATTCTTATCTTTTAATTTGCTAGTCACTAGCTTTACATTATCATTGAAATCTTGTTAATTAAGAAACTTGTCAGGTTCTCTCTATGAAGCGTGACTTTGATTAGTTTCTAAATTTTATTATATCACTATTTTCTTGTAGAATTTATATTTTGATAATTTTCAATGTAGACAGAATATAGCATGCTTATTGCCCTTAAAGTAAATGCAACAAGGTTAAATTATGAGTTAATAACCTACATATTGAGAAAATTTTGTGTTTTTTATCTTTCGTAATGTCCTAGGCTACATTAAAATTTTGTGTTTTTTATCTTTCGTAATGTACCCTTAGCTGTCCTACATAAGCGTACACAATAAAACTCTTGTATGTGGAGCTTATTGTGCCAACAGGCATTGAAGAACCAAGCAATTAGAAAATAATATGCCATTCATGCATCTAGAATTCTATTATGATGCTTCAATATCAAGAACAACATGAAATATAATTATTTTGGTACACTGTTCAGTCCATTTAGTAAATCCAAACCTAGCCAGACCATCAATTAAACTTTCAATCTAGGCCAATTCTGCCTATTTTGTCAAATGCCAATGCATTATAGACCAAAAGATCAAGTCTCCACCAAAAAAATAAGAGTGGAAGTGTATATGATTCAAGTGATCTATTTTTAACTTGCGTCAAAATGCTTAAGAAAAATATCGATAAATTAAACTTCAAATAACATATTAACATAAAAAAAGACAAGAAAAGAAATAACAAAAGTATACCTTTTCTTTCCAGGTCAAATCACTGATGCGGTAAAATGGATCTAGTAATGTTACTCGATCCCCTTCTTTAATCTACACCAGGTAAAGTATAAGATTATAGCTGCTCCACTTAACAGCTCACTCTAAGATAATTATGAATTCGTACGAACCAAATAAAATACACTTTGTAAAAGCATTTGGCTCGAAAATTATTTATATACTAGAATATTTAAAAAGACAATGTTGGTTTATGTTTTATAATACCTTTAATAGAAGAAAATGGTAGAATGCTAAAAACAAATATGTAGTAGCAATAGTTGCAACTAGGAATGATATGAGAAAGATCAAGGAAATCTTACTGCATCTTGGTGCACTCCATAAACTGAAAGTATGAAACAAGATTGACTTGAATCACATACTACATAGTACCTAAAAAATTAGGGGACAAATTTTAGTAATGAATATCATTCTAGCATGAATAACACTTCAATCCCAAAATATGCCTACTCTTAATTCACTGCCACACAATGCAAATGATGTGGCAGCTGAGGTAATATCTTATATTTATAATCTCCTTTATATCTATATATATACATACATATATATATATATATATTATTTTTATTTAATTTTATTTATGGAATGTAAGTTGACTCGCCCAGAAATAAATCAATTTATAATTAACAATTTTACTATATCTAAGTAATTGGCATGCTTCTCGGTGAATCAACTTTTATTTCATGAAATTAACTTATCGTCTCTTAAGCATCTTAAAAATGCTATACATATGAAATATTTTAAGTGATTTATGGGCCCCAAAAAATTAAAGAAATTTGCATAAATTATATGTCATGTTAGACTGCTCATCAGCAATGTCATCTGATGATTGCAGTAAAAATAATTTAATTGCAAATTTAATCGGAGAGTGAAAGGATATGTGGTTTATTGGTTAAAGGACACGGTTGTATCTCTAATGTTATACATTAGGTCACATATTTCACAATTCATCATTCATCATTATCAAAAAAATAAAAAAATAATCAGAGAGCATAGTATTATTGTTGTAGCAATTGTTTAAATAGTTTTATGTGAGTAGCATGAAATAGGCATCTTACGATGGAGCAATATCATCATGCTTGACAAAGAGAAGTACTTTTCCAACAATCATTACTGAATTGTTCAGCCCCTGAGTTAGGATGTTAATGTTGTCCTTCTTGTGCGTTGAAATTACTTGACATAACATGCAAAAAGAATAATTTTGAAATTAGCATTCCATAATTTCTTGATTTCTATGATAGATAGAATCCAGAATTCATAAATTCTTACAATTAACTTCACCTAAAGATTCCACCAAAGAAGCTAGTCGTTTAGACCTAGCTTGCCCCTGAAACAAAATTAAGTTCATGTAAAAACTGAATAAATCTATGAAATTGAACTTTTATCAACTGAATATTATACTCCTAAACGTGAGCAACAACACTAGTTTGATTTACATAGCTTTTCTTCTCAAAATGAGTAATCTTTTCTTAATTACCATAACATACCTTTCTCTTTTTCAGATAATAAGGTCTTAAGATTGATTAGAAAAACGCTAACATGTGTATTTAGTGAAATTGAATTCTTATGAATCGGTTTAGCATATGATGTGATATCCATCAGACCCGGTGAACCTTTCTGGCAATTAAGACGCACACACCCATTGATTGGTTGCAGAGAAGTTACTTTCCAGAGAAATATTTTGCTGCTTAAAAAGGTTTCAGAAGATAAGCGTGAGAAAAAGTGGCTTGGAAACATCTAACTCCTGAAATTTCAATATGAGAATATATTGGGAATATTCTAGAATTGTAAAAATAAATCAGATGGAGCTCGACTGTCAATAGAAGCAATCCACCTGATTCGTAGCAAGATTGCATAAAGCAATAAAGAACCTTCTCATGTGAAATCCAATCTCAACTTGCACATTCCTCTTCTTATTTTCTTCTCCCATCTTTAAAATTCCTTTCTTCATCACACAATCCAATTTCATCAAATATTGACCATCTCCTAGTTATCAAAACAGTTGTATCAGAGACTTAATTTAATAGCGGATATTCAATCTATATATGGTTGGCAATTTTGCCACCTCGTTGATGATAGCTCTATTACCTCAATTCTAAGTATAGGCAGCTCAGCCTCCTTCATGTTTATAAGCTAGTTATATTGTACTCTTCTTATCACTAATGGAGAAAAATGAGTTTAAAGGAACAATATATACAAACCATTCTCCGATTACAAAAGATTGAAGCCAACTTCGTTTGTAAAGGCATTAGATATGATTTATTAGACACTAGAAGGAAATTTTACCCAACAGTCATGGGAGCAAAAAGACTAAAGAGTTATGGTAAATTTTCTTTGTAAGAACATTACATATAAGTCAATAGGCACTTGTAGGAAGCATGTACCCAAGAGCCATGAGAGGGAGTGGGAGCGACAAAGAACAAAGTGGTATGGGAAATTTTATTAAGTTAAATTAAAGGGGATGGTAAGGTAACAATCATGATCTTCAATCTCCACACAAAGAGCTAGAAAATCTATATATGATCAAATAAAGCTATGAAAAAATATGTGAACCTTCTAGTCAAACATAAGATGTAATAAGAGCGTACACAAATCAACTGATTAAATCTACCACCAATACGTATGTTAAAATTCTACCCTACATAATAAAATTAGTGATCAACTTAATTACCTAAACAACCCAACTATATCAAACAAAATAATTCCTAATTTAAAAAAAAAATCCAATAATTTAATACAAATCAATTGAGTAAAAGCATCTAAAATATTCCATTTATTTAACTATAAGCTTCTAATAAATAACAGGTTGTATGTTCATAATAATAAACTTTCATCATAAACAATATTATATATTATGCAACAACAATAACAACAATAAGCCTTTATCCCACTATGGGGTCGGCACTATATATCATACACCAAAACTATTAAGTAAAACAAAAGATAATCAATCCACAACCTAATCTTCACTCAAGTTCAACCTTATATTTCCCTTTTAAAACAATAACTAGAGTAATATATAGTAAACTATAAAACTCAATAAAACAACTCTAATGCAAGAATCAAATATTCAAGAAAAAAAATAGTATGGTATGCTAATTGTGCTGGATATAATAATTTAAATCATAAACTTTAACTAATTTAATGTGTTACATATAATCATCATAAAAAAAGATTTCTTGAATAATAATTTGGCATAATAAGTGATAAATCTTTATGAAGGAAACTTTAAAAGAGATGTCTAATATGCAATCATTATATGCACTAGCTCATCATGCTTACAGATGTCAACATAAGAGACTAATTTTTTCATAACCTTCTTCATATTGCTTATTACATTTTATGTCTTGGCATGAAAAAGTTTATCTTAGCCTTAGAATAGGTGATGTATAAATGGTTATGTTCATAAGCCATGATAAGATAATGGACAATATCACACCCACATCACACATCATAAGTGAAAAATCCAGCCCAAAGGCTGTATCATGAAGTTAAATTATATCACTATGACACTACTTTAGAGTTTATAGTGATGGGTAACCTTTAGATGAGAGTAATGGAAAAAATGGCTCCAGATTTGCAATTTAATATTTAAGATATTATTCTAGAGTTTATAGTGAATGGTGAAGGGTTTCAAGAGGTATAGTGGCAAAAATGTCAAGACTAATTAAAATTAAGCTATTTTGGGTTGATTGGATTAGTTAAGATAAATGGTTAGATAAGCCTGTGAATAGTTAGCTAAAAATGTGTACTTATGATCTGAAATAGATAATTTAAATTAGTGAAGTTTAAGCAGGTGTCAAGGAGTCGGGAATAGAACTAGGTGCTAGTCTTGTCAAGTTTCGCTGAGAGCTATAGGTGGGAATTTAAATGATTGTGATGCTTGAGTTGAGTAGTAGATAATCTTGGAGGAGGTTTTGATTGTGGAAGGAGGTGTGAGGATAGTTAAAAGCAAGAGTTTAAGAGAGTAATAGGTAAATATAAAAAGAGCAAAGAATAGCTATTTTATCTCATCAAAGAAAAATAAAATTTGAGCCATCAAACACCAAATCAATGGAGAGCAATTTTTTACTCGAAAAAATTATTTTACTAGAGATTACAAAGCAAAACAGCCAATATTTATAGACATTGCAAGACTCTTAAGCTAAAATTTTATAGAAAATTATTGAGAAAAAAAAAAGACGGAAAAAATGTAAAACTTTTAATAGTCTCCTGTGTCGTGCCATGCAAATGATGCCAAGGATATGGCACACTACACCATGCACTATAGCACACATCATTTGGTGCTATTGATATGTATGAAAGGCTAATCTAAGATGGCAACAAGCTACAACATTCTGCTACATGACTATAACAATCATCAACTTCTGATTTATGAGGCTATATAAACTTTTATATATCCAGGACTGTCTTGATTTCATTAGGAGATAATAACTTTACAATGGATATTGAATTTTCTTTCCATCCACTAATGATTCTAGTAATAACTAATTGCTAGCATTACATAGTTTGCTTCCTCGCAAGATTTGCAAGATTTGCAACATTATTCTCACAGTTACTGAATTAACTTATTTGCAACCTATCTGGAAAATCTATAAAAGTATCATATACCTCTACATTCAATCAAGCACAATCTAATCGTATTAAATTTGCATTATAAACCCAAAAACAAACAGAATGCAATTTATTGTGACCACCAACTTTGCAAACCTAAATTTATGATATGACCATACCAAGAGTATCACAAGGATTATCCACAGCAATTTGGTTCACGATGACCAATCGGAAATGGACTTCATCCATTTTAACTGAGTATTGTACAAAAAGCACAATCAATCAGAATTTTGCTGAAAAATTTTTCCTTCAAATCAATAGCTCAGAGAAAAAGAATGGAAAATAAGTCTACAGATGAAACATTTAAACGTTCTCGCTAAAAAAAAGACTAATTTGAATGGTCAATTTTCATGGGATACCAACGTAAGTGAAGAAAACTACCTTCAATGAGTTTTCAAGCTTGTCAAGAAGGACAATAATTTTGTTGACTTCCTTATCAGCATTTAGTCCAGGATCCCTGGAGGCAGCAGCTTCGAACCCATGAAGAGCTCTCTCATAATTCTCTAGGTACTTATTAGCCTAGGTTGGAAAAAGAAATGGAAGAGACAAAAGTCATCTCAATATTCAAACGTCTGATTCAATAATGACGGGTCAGCGGGAACCTTCAAGAATATGAGGCTTACTGTAGCACAGTTGAAGTAGAGGTCAGGATTAAGTTTCATTTGTTCGTCTTTTTCCTGAAACAATATTTTTCAACATAAGACCCAATGCACTTGCAAAATCAGTGAAATATAACTGTTACACTTGCTTTAAAAGGGATATAGCTGGATCCAATGCAATAAAATTAATCATCAACATGCCATTGTCATTAGCATTATCCCAAACTATTAATGGAAACATCTTTAAGCAAATAGAAAATGAGTTTATAATTGATTCTAGTTTGGAGAACCAATGATGCTGTTCCTTGAGAACAGAAAGCATGTTAAAAGCCTACTTTGATTCAAAAGATTCAACAAGTTCTGTTCTTACAGCATTTTGGTATGCTTTCAGAGATTGCTGTAATTTGGAATGATCCCATGCTCCAGTCACGAAGAAGCTTGTAAGGTATGCATTTCCTAGATTGTCTGTAAAAATCATATAATGAGCTAAAATAAAAACCTAGAGCTTGATGCAAGGATCTACATCTTATGTAAACCAAACAAAAAAATTGAATGATATTGAACTAGATCGACTCGGTCAAATCCTAACCAGCTCAATCAGTAAGAACCGTCCCAGTTGGGTCATCTTCTGACCCACAGGCACCACCTTGGGGAACATCAAAAGTCCAATGAACTTTTGCCAAGAAATTTAAAGAAAATACACACCAAATTTTGCACTGAAAAAATATTTTAAAAAAATTACCCCTCCTACAAGAAATTCCTTACAAAATTCTTGTAAGGAATTTCACATCACCATGCATTATCACTTGGTACTTGGTGAAAAGAGTGCTTTATTGATTCTTACATATATCCCCATGCTTTTTATCAAACACCAAGTGAAATGCATATTGATTTTATATTCTATTTAGGATTTTTGTCGGATTTCAAGAAGCTCCAATACATTTGGATGGGCAAATGGAAAATCAAACGCACACAAAATCAAACAAGTTTATAGTTGATTTTAATGCTTCAAGAAGGGGACAAATTTGGGTTCACACAAATATATTTGTTTGACCAGCTGGCCTCAATTTGACATGTATATTTCCAAAGCCAGTCCATCCTTTTAAATCATGCTCCCTAATATTCTGAGAATTTATGCGTCTGCAGAATCTCACTTGGCTTTTCCAGTTACCGCCAACATAATTCTTGGCATTATAAGAAATAATTGTACAATAAGATGACTTCAACAAGTCAAGGAACCAAAACATTGGTGCCACTTGAACGTGTAGCGGTATGGGAAAAACTAAGAAAGGCATGCATCAGTTTTTATGTCAGTTAAATTGTAGGATCTTACACCAAGAATTGCCATCTTTAATATCCAACATGACTGCTGCTTTTGCATGCTGAATGCTTTCATCAAGTAAGTGAGCTTGATTCTCTAGTGCTATACACAACAAACCAAAGAAAGCATTAGCTTTTAACTGCAGTAATACAGTACTTGTGCATGCACTACAGGTAGCATATATGTAATGCACTGAGATGATCTTGGATATAGTTCATGAATAATAAGAAGCATAAACTAAGATGAAGTTAACTAGTCTTTCAAAAGATTTTATCTACGAGCATCGGGAAACTTGTCCGGCATTTCGTTGAAGCATATATTGTATAGTATGATATGGTAAACTGAAATTCACGAGTTAAAGTACTCACAAAAATGATGCATAATGGTTATTAACCATTTAGACATGAAGATTTTCACAACCGGATGAAAGACTAAAGGCACAACTCCAAAGAAAAAAGAAATGCCTAGGAAAGCTTTAAACTCATAGACCGAATTTAAAAAATTTAAATATCAAACAATAACACAAGGCATATTTCTTTGCAAAACAACATGGAATGAGACCAGACACTAAAATGCCTGCAACTATATAACCGTTAAGAGTGCAAATTGTGCAACCAATGAATGCATGACCATCACACAGCTGAAGACAGGTGACAGGTTACTTAAGGCATGCATGCCGTGATTTAAATTTGGTTTAAAACTTCATTGATAGCAGGGGATGCAGGATTGTAGCCCTGTTTCAGAGACTGTAGTGTGGCTACAACCAGTGAGTGTGTTACACCTATTCCTATCAGCGTTATTACAGTGCTATAGTATCATGGGATGCCTGATCTAATGATTATGTTAGGCGTTCTTCTTATGGTACTGCTATTAGGAATGGTTCAAAAAGGCATTGAAGGCACACCTTAAGGGACGCCTCATCATGAGGCACTTAGATACCACCCCAAGACTTACCGTCATTATGGTCTAAGTGAGGTTTTCACATTTTTTAAAGATTATATGCCTCAAGGTATTTAAGACAATGCCTCAAACTAAAACCTAATAAAAATAAAAGAAATCTTTTGTTACATGATATATATAGCACATATCATGGTTTAAATTTTTAGATTAGAACTATGAGAATCTATCAATAGAAAAGGATAGAAGGTCACATGTCAACAAGTAGTAAGCAAAGCAGGGAGTGAGAAATAGGATGCGATGCAAGGAGAGGAATTTCTATGACTACATGTGAGTGGTCGATTGTAAGCAACTACAATGTAGATCTTGATTCTCATAGCGTATTTTAAATTTTATGTACGTGCTTTACATTGAATCATCTTTCACACTTCAACTTTGAATTAAGATTTAAAATTGAGATTTACTCTTTTTTTCTTATTGTGTGATTTTGGCTTATGATGATGAACTAACCTAATATGTCAAATTTATGGCATGATTATAAATTATTTTTAAATTTTATTTTATTTTATTTTATTTATTTGAGGCTTATGCCTCAATCCACTTTAAGACTTACACCTCTTTTCATTAAGGCAAAACATCTCGGTTTCACCTTTTTAAACCTCTAAGTAGTTTTGATCTTATGAAACTATTATGAGAACTAAAATGGACTTCATTTGTCTGCCCTCATGTCATATTTCATAAGTTCTCCTTAGTAATTAATCTTATGTTCATGCGATATTAATTGATGTTGTTGTTTTAAATTCATGATTTTTGGGTAAAGTTTATATGTAAAGTTGGTGGGTTTTTTGGAATTAGATTTGACTGATCTTATACGAATTATATCTGGAATCAGCTTCGACTTTATTTCATAATACCAAATGTTTTTGTTTAACATTAATTGATACAAAATTAAACTCAATGATACTCAAACTAAGATGTATAACTATTTTGCTAATGTGACAAACCATACCAACGCAAAGGTGCAACTACAGTTTCATTAACTTTGGTCACACGTTCATCATGTAGATCAAAATTGTGATATGCATTTTTTTTTTTTTTTTTTGAAGCAGACCATCCTAAGCATTGTAAAATGAGGCTCTAGAATGTAGCTATTAATAATAACTTACTAATATACTTTGTCAAAATGGTGATAGATTAAAGATGAATTCACATGCCTTGATCATGGCTACATGCTATGCCATCAATGATGGCTTGATATTGTTTTCCTATAGACTACTAAAGATACGCAACAAGGAAAGGACCCCCAATAGCGATTTGTGTTTCTAAAGCTGAAACCACTAACAAGAGAAGTAAAACAAAAACATATATAAAATTCTAATTAAAAATTCAATACAATGGTAAATTTGCTGGAATAAGAGATGCTAGTTATAGGAAGATCCCTCTAATTAACAAACCAATTGAAGTACACAAGAAACAAAAAATGCTTCATGAAAAACTATTCAAATAGCATTAGCATGCTCAACTCATTTAGTAGTAAAACTAAAAATCTTTGAATACAACCAAACGGCTGTTTTCTTCTAAACCAACACAGATCTTAGGATTAAAGAATAATCTTGCCTTGAGCCATGCTTCTCTCAAGCATCGATAGCTGGCAAAGTATTTTCTTGTTTGGGCCCTGCAAGAAATATAAGCATATTAAAATTCAATTAAACATTTACTAAGAAAATAGGTGGGTATAAGTACAGCATTCATGTAGGCGATGGTGAAAACCTTGCTCAAAGCTAAAGAAAAGCAGTTCTTTGAAGAGGGTAGATCTCCCTTCTTCCAGATGCAATTACCTAAACATGACCATGCATCTGCAAGAGATGGATTCAGTTTAACCTGCAATGTCAAAAGAACAACAAATGTAGTTCATAATCCAGAAAAATGTTACCAGTATAAAGATTTTAAACTAGTGCATACTGCTTTTGACAAATGGTCTTCTGCTTCTTTCTGATAATCAGGAAATACATCCAGTATTTTTCCTCTTAAAAATTCATATAGTGCACGCTGTGATGATGACTTCCTTAGTTCTGCATAAATATCATAAATAAGTGCCATATGCATAACAAGGTTATAAAATTGGATCAAGAAAGAATTTTAAAAAATGATTTGCAACCAAAAATTAAAAAGTATAAAACACATGCAGTAGTTAATATGCTTAAATAAATGAAAACTGATTAAAAAAATGCAATACTTAGACCATACAACTTCCAAATAAATAAGATACTAAAGGATCATGAGCAAATAATAAGGACAAGTGCCTTCCTTAATCAAGGAACTAGGAGTCATGCTAACCATAAGCCGTTGGCAATTCATATTTCTCAGTAACCTGTTGTGCGCTTTGGTTTTTTTTTTTTTTTTTTTTTATTTATTTGTTTTTTTTAAGCAAAGAGAGTAATTTCATTAAGGAAAATGAAATTATAAAAGGAGTCGGGCCCCAAACATCAATAAGATCAGGAGCTGTAGCCTATTGTAGGCTTTTAATTTTTACTTAAATTTTCAAGTTTTCATGTACTTCTCAAATTATAATTTCAAGATCAACTGAGAAATTATCAATGTTTCACAGCATTTGTCTAACTCAAACTTTTCCAATCAATGCTTAACTTGACTGGATGAGTTTCACTTCAAATCCCTTTCACTTGACAGAAGAAACTAGTGAAACTAAGCAGCAACAATTTTTTATGATCCTGGGAGTAAATTTTGGGTTTAATCATGTGATCAAATGTGTTTTGCTCATCTAATATACTGATCAATATACCCCATTCATCAAACCAACAAACACCAGCAAAAGAAACATTTACATATAAGTTTTTTTTCCTTGAAAATCACTCCTTAAATTAAGCAATAAAACCAAATGAGCATAGAATCACAAGAGAAAGGGAAAGACTTTTGCAGCTAAAAACAACCAAATTAAGCACTTCCCATTTTACATCACAAGTGCAAGCCTGTAAACCATTATTCTGAGAGCAGAGAAAGAGAGAGAAAAAGAGAGAGAGAAAATGTAGCCCACACCTTGTGGAATGGCGGTGTCCACAAGAACAAGTGCAGCATCAGCATGTTTCTGTAGGCGAGCAGTCTTCTCCTTTGGGTCTTTGGGAAAGAATGTGTCACGGATGTTATAGAGTTCATCAATAGCCGCCTCTACCATTGATATTGCTGAAATTTCAGGCAGCCCACTGCTACTGCTTGTCTCCATCAGCCCAGCCATCCGTAATGAGATGAGCTTCACTACTGTAACGGCCACTGGATCAGTATAAAATCATATCCAATTGTGCAACATTCTCTGTGTCTCCCCTTGTTAACACATAAAAGGTAAATCAAGTTTATATTAGTTTCACCAACAAGCTAGTTAAATGTTTAACCCATGATAAAGGTCAACAACAAATGGCACAATACTTGACAATGCCAAATAGTAATGATGTGGCAGGTTTAGCTAAACAGGAAAATATCAAACACTTAAACAAGCTTTGTAACTTGGAGGAGATAATTCAGCGATCATTAAGTCATCAAAATTGCAAAAAAAAAAAAAAAAAAAAATATATAGAAAATTAGAAATCAATTTTATTAGAAATTGCCAATCAGATTTCATCATTCAAAAACAATCACATAACAGGAGCACGTAATGAATATAGGCTGATGCAGGGTATGACGTGAATTAAACTTCTTCAATATCCATCAAAATATCAAAAGCTCTCGCCTGATCATGAGAAAAATCATTTAGATAATGAAATTCAGCAAAAAAAATTTAAAGCATGGATCAGCCAAACCCAAAACTGTCTGAGACAACCTGAAGTTTCAGGGCTCAAACTAAGGCTACCTGTCTTCATGCTTTTTCTTTGTGAGAATTTCACAATGACAACAATATTGTTGGATCAAGTAATGACAAAGGAAAAGATGGAGCAAGCTCAAGATAACGAAGACCTTCAAATGCAATTCACACAAGAGAACCAGAAAGGAGAATGGCACCGCTCATGAAGGCAGAGACAAAAATGAGAATGACTGCAAGACTATCACAAGAAATAAATTTTGTTTTCTTTCAATTATAGAATCGAGAAAGATAGCTTAGAAAGTTGTTAGTTAGTTAAACAGCTAAAACCAATTGTTAGCTAGTTGTCATTACAGATTATAATCTGTTAAGCAAATAACAAAAAACTAGATGACAATAGAAAATAATGGAATTTTGTTCATTGTGCTAAATAGAATTGAGATAACATGTTGTAACACCATAAATAGGAAATAAAAACAATAAACTTTTCCCTCCCAAACTCTTTCTTCGCTTACTGGAGCTAGTATCCAATCAAAAGATGCATTCCCAATACGATCCCAGGGTATGGAAAGTTACTATCAACTGGTGCTTTCAAAAATGAACTCAAATTTAGCCAACATTATGCATTCACTGCAAAACCAAAAACAAGTTGCAATTTGCAGAAATTCAATGCCCTTGCAACAATCTATCATTTATATTGCCGCATCAACACATCATTGCAATGGTTTCAAGCAGTCCTGACAATATTGAGAAACCATTTGATGTTATCTCTCTCCAAATCGTCATCATTCACCGAGAAAAAAAAGGGCAACAATAGCATCCTAAGTCCCATTTAAAAACAATCTTCATATCCATGTGTAGCCGTAGACAACGTACCATTTGGTAGATGTTGTACCGTTCATAAAATCCATGAAGATTTACCTTTGATCTTCAAAGCTGAAGAATATTTTGATTTTTATAATGTGTCATATTGCCACCATGTATGCATTGCATCTTTTAATTTTGACGCGGTAGCTAGTTGGTGGATGTGGGTGAAAGGCCGGAATTTAACTTGGGATGGTTTTTTTTTCAGTCTTCACAAGTCCATTTAGAAATTTTTCAATATGAAGATCCACATGAAATTTGTCAAAACTTGTTCAACAAGGATCTGTTATGGAGTCTCAAAATGGCTTCAAAGACTAGGTTTACATAGTACTGGATTTATCAGAACTTTCATTAATTAGCTTTTTTATTTCGTACGTCAACCGAAAATTCCATCATGAATTTTCCATGGCAAAACCCCTCACGTTGCAAGATGCAATGGAACTAGATCTGAAGCGTGAGCCTAAGTTCCAAGATTTGTAAAACAGTGCTTCATATTCTTAGCAACACACTCTTACCACCTAACCCTACTCTGTCAAGTAAATCTTTCTTTCCAAATTCTCAGACCGCATGCCAGAGCCCATCAAACCAATCTACAGTCACTCCATGCTCACCATATCCAGTAGAATGTATGGACCTTTTGGTAAGCTATCCTGGAATGGCTGCAAAACAATCTCAGAAAATAAATTATGCTTTTTTTCAGTTACAGAATGAAGCATACAAGGTTTTTAGTTAAATTGATGGTTAAAACTAGCTGTTAGCTAGTTGTCATTACAAATTGTAATCTGAGAAATAAATAACTGAAAATTAGCTATCACTGAAAATAATGGAATTCTGTTTACTATGTTGAACAGAAGAGAACATGTTGTACCATTATAAATACCTTTCCTCCAAAGAAATAAAAATGAATTTGTATCAGAGAAAGATACATTCCCGATAACATCCTTGAAGTAATTCGTGGAATGTTCGTATCAGAGAAAGAAAACAAAACTAGCCCAAATTGAGCTGAGCTCAAGCTAAGGTAAAGCAAAACCAATAAATTACAGAACATCTTATATCAATATGTTTTAAAATATACAACTTGGCATCTTGATAATTTGTTAGAAAAAATATATATACTGTGGATTTAAACCAATAATTTTAAGCATGATAAAAGACAATTCACAACAACATATATGAAACTTCACTTGAAAGCCATAAGAAAACTAATAATATAATAAAATATAGTGTATATATGAAGCAACAAAAATATCTAATAAACATCAACACTCACACCCTCTCTTTGAATGCCATCATTAGTAATTTGACCAATTCTTAAAGTTCTGTAACAAAAATCATCAATTCATTTCTCCTTTTATTAATTTCACTGCTGCAGGTATCACCCATCTTTGCTACTTCTTTAAGTTCAATTGATCATTTTGAGTCTTCACCTTAGTTTTTTCTTGTTATGCCTCTCTTCCTCTTCAATCTTATCAAACTTTATTGTTTCCTTTGATCACTCAATCCCTACTATTGGAATTGATAAAGGTGGTTGCAATTATCATTTACATTAAACTAATGTCTTGTGTTGGAATTGAAAAAAGTAATTCTAGCTGTATTTCATGTTTTCAACTATCATTGGGTGATAGTTGAGGTTTTTCACCATATATATCTCTTGTGTTGCCCAAATGAAATAGAATATGGCTTCCTACCTCTCTTCTCTATAGCAATGTTATCATAGCTTTTTAACCTTCAACATATCAAAACAATAATACAACATCATTACATATCATTGGTATGCAATGCCTTAGCTCTTTTCCATACAGAATGACAAGTCTTCTATATTTGCTTGGATTGGACAAAGAATCCCCTAATCTAGTAGAAATTTAACACTTAAATAGATCAGAGCATGCTGCCATATCTAAGTTCCTCAAATAATCAACATTTGTAACAAACTTGGGTAATATGATTTACATTTATAATAAACTTAGGAAATATTATCTAGGTGCTCTACTTTAGAGGGTGTGCTGGAAATGTAATTAGTAGATATAGCCACACTTTTATTTACTACTTTGTGTTGGAATTGTTGAATAATGCTTTCAGCTCTCATTAGCTGCTAATTGAGGTTCTTATCCATATAAACTTCTTATGTTGGTCAAAATTGAGACACAAAATGGCTTCAACCTCTCTCTCATCGCTCTCGGTCTCGTCTTTATCTAAAGTGTCAAGCTCAACCAGACCTTAACAAATTCTACCTGGCCTTTGGCTCACAAGTGGGAGAGTGAGTTCTTTCATCTTAGACTATAGTTAGCAAAAAAGCATCCATATGGGACTTTAGTTTGACTCTCAAAACCTGTAATCCATGCAAGTCATTTACCTAACAAGACTTATTCCTTAAAGGAGCCTGATTTTTAAAATAGATGATTTGCCATGAACCATTTCCAAGCATAATCTCGCATTGCAAACATTCTAGCTCCTACTAGTTCCTTTCTCTTCCTCATATCATTTCTGAAAGAGAATCTATTATAATATTGATGCAAAATACAAGGGTGGCAAGGAAAAGATAACTTCTGCGGGAGCTTGATTTGGATTGAATGAAGGAGATGGATAATAAATGAAATTCCCATAATTTGTTGCTAGATTATAAATCTAAAGCCATTGATTTAATCTTTTCAGCCCTTATTTCACTAACCATCACTCAAATTCCCAGCATTCAAGTTTAGTCTAAATATGTCCCCAAGTGAATTTGCCTTGATATCAAATATAACCAAGGAATGTCGAGCATAAAATGATATGCAAGCAATGAATTAACTCATGGTTCATCTCCCCAAAAGATAATATTGGGTCATTTTAATCTAGTATTATCAAATCTCAACCAGACTTTTGTTATTATTAAACTAATGCCCAATTCAAATATGAACATAAAAGCTAATAGATTACTACAAGAAAAAGCCAATTTGGAGCAGTTTTATTCTAATGTCACACGTTTAAAATGAAAAAATAGTAATCTTACAAACCAAAAGAGCAAAACAAAAACACCCCACTAATTAACTCACAAAGTGCTTCTCTCTATTCCCAAGCATCTATTTGGTTGTCCAGAAGTACAATCAGATTGAAAACATGATAAGTCACTTCAACTATTTGGTAGACTATAGTACATAACTAAAGTGGAGAATCCCAATTTCTAGTGACTCTGTGCACAAATCATTGTTATCACTTCATTAGACAAACTAGAACCTACATGATCCTCACTTATAATGCTACCTAACCACAAAAAATGTTTTACCCCCACCAACTTCTTAGTTCAATAAAGGTTTTTATTGCAAAAAAAATATATAGAATAGTAAGGAAATAATATGTCTATAACAATTTCATTTAATTATCATTATCTATTTTAACATAAGCTAAATCTAATACTACATCTCCTAATCCATTGGAAGGTCAACGTCTTATGTGACCAAATTATCTAAGGCGACTCTCTCTAATCTTATTAACCACTAGAGCTACTCCAACCTTTTCACAGATATATTCGTTTTGCATTTTGTCTCTAAGTGTAAAGCCACTCATTGACCTGAGCATCCTTATCTCTACAACACTTAACTTAATTTTATGTTTCTGTTTTACTAGCCAACGTTCTACGCCACAAAGCATTGCAAGTCTCACCACATCTTATAAAATCTTTCCTTAAGTCTAAGCAGTACTTTTCTATCACACAATAGGCCAGATGCAATCTTCCACTTCAACCATTCAGCTTGACATCTACTAATAAAATCCCCATCTATTTCACCATCACTTTGAACAATAGACCCGAGATATCTAAAATGTTCACTATTTTTAATGATTGATTATGCATTATCACAACCCCACCGCTAGATCTGCTACTACTAAATTACACTCTATGTATTTGTTTTAGATCTACTCAAATGAAAGACCTTAGACTCTAAAATTGACCTCAACAATTAATTTTTTTTCTTGAACTCCCTCTCCAGTCTTATCAATAAGAAGAATATCATCAACAAAAAGTATACACCAAGATACATCCTTTTATAAATGTCTAGTAAGAACATCCATGACTAAAGTAAAAAGATATGAGCTTAAAGTGATCCTTGATGTAATCCAACTAAAATAGAAAAATACTTGGTCAGTCATCCTTGTGTTTGAACATAAGTAACTGGTCCGGTATATATATCCTTAATAAGTTCAATATAAGAAATAATAACTCCTTTCGTTTTTAAAACTCTCCAAAGCACTTATCTTGGAACTTTATCATATGCTTTCTCTAAATTAACAAATATCATATATATTTTTTCCTTACTCTCTCTATACTTCTCCATCAAGCCTCTCAACAAATGTATAGCATCCATAATAGACCTACCTGACATGAATCCAAACTGGTTTCTCTCCAACAAGCCTCTCAACTTTTGTATCATGTCATAATCTATAATCAATTACTTGCTCCCATAATTTTAATATATGCACCTTCCTGAAGCCAAACATGAAACACCCCTAGGAAGAAGAAAAATCACTCATTATTTAAAATTTTTATATATAGATATAGATATTATAAACACTAAAAATCATTGGCATAAAAATATAAGATTTTTTTTTTGTTCCATGTAAAGTACAAGACGGTTCTATAAACCCTAAAAGAAAAGTCTTCTCACACAAAAACTCAAATCATTTTTTTTTTCAGTTTTTGGAAGACAAAATTTAATCATCTTGTTGTTTTCATATGGACGTTTTTGTTCTTTATGAATAATTATCATGCAGTCCTGATCGAATCTTATATGAGGCGCTCCCGATCATTTTTTTTTTCCACCAAGAATTTATCCATACAACATGACAGACAAGTTATAACAACGAAGCAAAACAAAAAACCCAATTTGACATTTCAAATTTCGTATAAAACCTAAAGCTTACACATCTGAGATGAAGAACAACACTATTGGACTCTGAACGTCTCAATGAATAGATAGAATGATCAGTAGCAATTTACTCGGAAAAGGAGCGGACAACGGAATAAAAGGGAAGGAATCCAGATCAATACCTCGAGGTTATTAAGTCGTGCAGAAGCTTATCGGAACTCAGAAAGCCAATAATTGGACAGGGATGAGCGTGGGGAGCATCGATCACAGGAGTTTTGTGGGAGCTTCTTCAGAATGACAAAATATATCAGTGACTGATGAATCAGCAATCTATGTCCGTCCTCAATGCCGATTTAGACACCAATTTAAGCAAACTCTTAGGGGGTGTTTGGCAACGGATTGGATTTATTTCAAGTAGGATTTAGTAAATCGATATCCAATTTAGTAAATCCGGTAAATCTCGAAAAGTGTTTGTAACATTTATTAAACTCGCTAAATCGAAAATGTTTGGTTAGTTATTTGAGGATTTAAGTCATATAATTAAATAATAATATTTTAAAAATATGAAAATAAATAAAGAAAAAAGTATATAATATTAAAATTAAAATCCATCGTTTAACAAATATATCATATTCATTACAAAATATAAATAAACATTACATTATTTGGATCTAATAAATTTTTCTGCTGATAATATAATTGAATTTTTCAACTCTTTCGATAACGTCACGCGTTGCGATGACTCCGCCCCTATTCCTGTATATGCGAAAAAATTGTATTAAAACTATATAATCAAATGTTATATTTTCTTCAAAGTATTGTTTCTTCAAAGTATTGTAATAAATAGGCCATTTTAAACTAAATCTTTGACATCAACATATATAACATGATAGAGACTTACATTCAAGCTTAGTTACATAAACAATGGTGCATGATGGTGATCATATTACAAAGATTATTTTTTTTTAAGAATCATGCATTTTTGGCAAATCACATAGACTTGCATTCAAGCTATCAAGATAGAACGCAAATGAGACTCGTAATTATGTTCATTATGACATCCGGGATCGATGAGTATCTACTGATGAAAGCAATCGTTTCTATCTATCTTTAAAATAAGGATTACTCTAGAGACATTAAATATATCAATTAAAATCTACTGATGAAAGTAAATAATCAAATTAAATGCGGAATGCTCTGTAGGTGAACATAAGATGCTTAAAGATAGACTAGTGGTAAAGGTTGTCAGCATTGAACCTTGGCCTAATATTCATCAAGCATAGATTGAGCTTATTGGTCATGTTAACTCAAATTTTGTTAGAGATTTGGACAAAAAGGTTTACTATATGTATATGCTATATTTGTGTAGTTTGTAAAGGTCTTGTAAATTGAAGATCTTATCTTCAATAAATAATAATTTTATCAAACAAGCAGTATATAGCTTCAGTAAGTAATGAAAGAAGAAAGCGATGTTGGGAGATCTTCAGTATTTTTATGAAATCATTATTGTATATACAAAACCAAAGTGTTCTAATTGCAAAAAAAAAGCCATGTTTTACATAGCTTTAAAGAAGGTAATGGTCCATAAGGAAACCTTTACAATTGAAAGTAGATTGCACTTCTTCTACACTACAAAATAATAATCGTAAACAAATAGTATGTGGATGGAATGCACTCTTTGTTTTCTTGTGTGATTTGGAGGAAAGATTATAGAAGCTGGTCTTTTGATGCATTTGGAAGAAAAGAAGTTTTTTTAAGTTTTTCTTTGTCGTGATCTTTTGCTTCGATTTGCAAGATAATTAAGAATCTATTGTAAAATTGATCTTCGTCATTAAAGAAAGATAATGGGAGTGTGGTTGCCCAGGCGATGTAGAATTCATGCTGAACATAAACCATGTTAATCAAGTGGTGTTCTCTGATAGTTTGTTCTCAATGTTTTTTGCTATCTTTTTCTTCTTTATTGGTTTTCTATAAGATTTAATCTGTTTTTTTTCCAGATTTATACCATGCATCTTATCTAGTTTATAAGAAAATATAACATTAGGGTCATAACAATGAAATTGCTCCACTGAAGTCTACTAGCTATTCGCATACCATAATTGTAGTATAACATAAGAAAACACACAAGGCACCCATAAAAGAAAAAAAAACAAAATGCAACTCGATATTTTTCACTAGACCAAGGACAACATCCTCCTTCATTGGCAATCAACTATATGCAATCAAAAACAAAGAAGCCCAAAAACCAACCTAAATCCGTAAAGCTCCAATTCGTGCCGGAGAGAAATAAAAAGCATAACCAAAGCCTAATTTTTATCCTTAATCAAAATCAACCACCCTAACGATACAATAAAAAGAAGCCCTACATCTAGATCTTACAGGATGTTCCAAAACAATCACTCATGCCAATCATTAGCAAAAACCAAATACCAAATTCGTTTTAAACAAGTAAATTCCAAAGCTGCATCAGATAACTGTTGAACTTGAATCGCTAACTCTGAAATTACACATGCTTGATCCATACTTTCAAAACGGGAAAACGGATTCTAAGGAAAATCATTTATTTGATCCTGAATCAAAACCGTACCTCTGTCTCGATTAATTCCGCCTCTTCACTTTTCTCGGCTGTTTTCCTGCTCCAAACGAGTTTGAATATGGAGCGGATGAGGTCCTAATAATTAACCGAAAGAGACGCGCGATGCACACCTGCGGCTAGGGCGAAGCTTGGGAAGGGAAGAGCGAACGGAAACGCCTGCTCGCAAGTTCGAGGGAGTTGAGAGAAGGAGTGCAATTCCCGCCATACCGTCAGCTCGATCTGTAAATCCCGTTAAATCCGCCGAAACAAATCCGGGATTTATCCCGATTTCCAGATTTACCGGATTTACGGCACCAAGGATTTACTAAATCCTCCGATGGTATTTGGAAGGATTTACGGGATTTAAGAGCTTAAATCCGAAATAAATCCGTTACCAAACACCCTTGATGCGCCTCCGGATTTCCTATTCAGCGACCAGGTCCCCGGGTATCCCTGTCTTTTGTGGGATTTGGGGGAGTATAGTTGAGAGTTTTCTTGTGCAAAAATTTATTTAAAAACTATTTTTTTTTTCAAAAAATCTGTCTTAAAAATATAATGGTGAACTGTAATTATTATATATCACGTTATCGATTTAATAAGTTATCAAATTTTTGAAACGAGCTCAAGCTTTTGAAATGAACTCGAGCATTTGAGTCAAGCTTGAGCTTGACTTTCTTTAAATCGAGTCGAGCTCGGCCGAATTGTGCTCGAAGTCTCGAATGACGGGTTTAAACAACAAGCTCGATTAAGTCGAAATTCGACTTCGTTTATCTACATCAGCCATGGTTCACTCAATCAAAACATGCAGCGTGTATAGCACAAGCTTCGTCAACTACCATGTTAGATTAATTAGGAATTTAGGGTTAAAATATTTAAAAAATCCATTCAAACTTCAAAAAATTACTAACAATTCAATATAATAAAAGTAAACATGATCCTATTTGAATTCAACATTGAGAGAAGAATGATAAAAAATAATAGCCTCAAATTATATTAAGTAATTTGGGGATAATCAATGATATAGATTAATTTTAATTATTAATATTAAAATTAAAATATAAATCAAAATAATATGAAAATTTATTATAAAATCTCTCTAGTTTTTTCTAGCTCTAGGACTTTTCTTAGGAGATTTTAATAAATATATTACTATAAATTAGAAATTAAATCAAAAAACTAATGAAAATATATACAAAATTAAATTAAAAACAAAATTATAAAAATTACTTAAAATATTTAAAATATTTTATTTTCTTCTCTGAACAAAGAAGATCTTAAGAAAATTTACTAAATCTTTCACCTTTAATAAATCTAATTAAATAATAAAATAGTGAATTAAATCAAGCAAAACTAAATATCAAACTTAAAGGGGCAATGTTAAGTGATGTAATGATACTTAAATCAAACAAATTTATTCATAGGTGTTTCTTAAACTATTGTAAAATGCTTAAAGTCCCAAAGTGTGACCAATAAAATTGGTAGTTTGGCACTTCAATATATCAAGCATTCTATAATGTGATAAATATTTGAATGATTATTTATTTTGAATATACCTATTGAACTAAAATATATGTTGTCGATGAAAGATTTTAATTTTTGCTTCTATAAATATAATTTTGAAGTCTAGGAAGTGTTGTATAAGCCTATAAGATTTCAAAGGACTAAAAAAAAGGGAAAGAAGGATGAGCCTCTAAAAGGTGAAGCCTTATAACCTTTAAAGTGTGAAGAACTAGAAAATGAAGTGGGAAACCCGAAGCAATTTAGTAGTTGTAGGTCTAAGCCAGTTTGTATAAGGTAGAGCTTAACTATCACTTTTATTTTCTTTTTTTGGGATTATATTCTGTGGACCCAACTACATTGGCCTCTCTTTTATGTTTTTTTTTTATTATTATTTTTATCAGTTGCTTGAATCATTTGATGTGCGTTTATCTACACATTAAGTGAAATGAAATGAAATGCTTTTTTTTTATCTATTGCTTTTGTGATTGGGATCAGTTTCCTCGATGAGTCATATTAGGCTTAGAAATAAAAAATTTTCTACTAATAAAATATTAAATAATTAACATAAGAAAAAATCAAGTAGGATAGCTAAGCTATGTCATCATAATTACATTCATATTACTTCATAATTCTTCTAAGAGCACTTTATCTCCATTACACAAATAGGGGTTACCTCACCTTAGAGGGTGATAATTACCTATAAAAGATAGGTATGTATTAGATAGACCTAAATTAAGACATCACATTGCATTACATATTAAAGTCATGTTTAATTAACAAATAAATTAAAATATAATATAATGCATTTTGTATAGGAGTATTGCATATCCATACTTAGACTTAGGGTCTGTTTAGGGCAGCTGTGACTTTTTGAAAAGCTCGTTGTAAAATTATTATGGAGAAAATAACTTTTTGAAAAAGTTATTGTGTGTGTTACAAATATTTTTCTTGTTAAAAAATTCAAACAATAAATTTTTGACAATCACTATAGTCTAACAGCTCTAGCTCTCAAAACAACTTTTTACCACAAAATTTTCTAAAAAAATAGCCAAAAGCTGGGAACCAAACGAAACTGTTTTGCTTTCTCGTTGCTTTCTAAAAAAAATAAAGCTGTCAGAAAATTGTCCCAAACTCACCCTTAATGGTTTGGACAAAGTTGTAAGTATCTTTCTTAATAAACAATAGTCTTCTGCTTCAAGTGAAATTGATAGCTACAAGTCCCATGAATGTAGTTATTAACTTAGTTTGAGATTATATGTCATCATCTCTTAGGGATATTCATAATTTTGTGCTAGTAAATTATTAGTCTTGAATTTCTAATAAAATAAAAAAATTAAAAACATAAAATAAGTTCAAATACCAAGAATTAAAGTTCAAACTTAGAATAAATTAGAAAACTAATGAGCTTCTCAATATCGTGTACACTCTACTTTTCTTCCTTTAGATTCCAAAAAAAATTGTTCCAAAGTTGGGCCTATCATATTTAAAATTTCAAAAATCATCAATTCTTGAATTTAAACTTTAAATAAATCATAAAATTCTTTACCACTATTTTAATTAATAGTGTTCTTAAGAGTTTATACTCTTAAAATGTAATGAACTATAAGGGATTGCCTATATAGGATAATTATAACCTAGAATCAAAATGAAATTAAAATTTAAACCAAATATATACTAATTAAACTTTGAAACTTTTTTCTATTATTGTATTAGAATCTATAGTCATATGATATTTCTATCTCTCGAAATAGTATATTATTCTCTGTATAGTATTTAACTAGAATAATAAGAAACCCCTCTTTACTTTAGTTTTTTGATTCATTACAAGATAGTATTTCAATCTTTTGAGGTAGTATATTATTCTCAATGACGTCTTCAATCACAAATAAAGTTTAATTTTAAGGTTGTGGGTTTCCTTAAATTAGTTCATAGATTATGCTTTAGCATAGTTAACCACCAACACCACTCATTTCATGACCTATACCGAAGCTACACTTTAGAAGCATAAAGCTTCATTATAGAGACAAAAAATTGCCACAAGAATATCATGTTTTAGCTTAAGTAGTTGTTCCAATAGTAAGACTGAAGTAATTACTTTGAATTACAAAAAATAGAAATAAAAATAAAAAATCATATAGGCTAGGAGAGTCTTAAGGCTAAACAAGTGGAAGAAGAGAATCCATTAGACTAAAAAAAAAATTAAAGAAGGCTAAGGCTAAAGATAATGATTTGAAGAAGATTGAAGAAAAATTGCAGCACAAGTTCAAATTATTTTGGGATAGCATGTTGCCTTATATCCCATCATTATTGTATCCTCAAAGATTTCAAAATAAGAAGCATTTCTAAAAATTTCAAAAATTCTTAAAAGTGTTCAAAAATCTTCACATTAATATAACCTTAGCAAGCTATAATAGATGTTGAGATATGTTAGAGAAATAAAGGATTTCCTATTTAAGAAGAAAAGGTTTGAAGGATTATAAGATAGGGGCCTTGACAAAAGGATGCACAACTATGTTGTAGAGAAACTATCTACAGAAATAAAGTATCCAACTAGTTCATAATCTCTTAAGCTATCAATGGAGAATGGTTTGATAATGCTCTATGTGATCTTAGGATAAGCATACATCTATTGCTATTATCAGCATTTTCAAAAATAAGGCTAGGAGAAGTTGAGCCCACAATTGTATCCTTACTACTTGTTAATAGCTTAGCCAAGCTTCAGAAGGCATGTGGAGGGCATGCTGATTAAAGTCAAAAAATTTATTTTTTCAACACACTTTGTGATCATAAACACGGATGATGATGAGCCAAAATATCTTAGCATTCTAGCATGTCCATTTCTAGCATTGGTAATGCATAAAAAACATACAAAATTGCAAGCCACAATTATGGTGCATGATGAGAAGCTAATCTATGAAGCCCTAAAAATTTACCATAAGAGAAAATTGTAATAATGTATCAACCCTTATAGCAAGTATAGTTGAAACCAAAGTTGATGAATAAGATGGCAACTAGGAAGCAATATAGAAGGGAAAATATTTTTCAAGAAGATCAAACATACCCCTAAGCTTAAGAAAAAGAAAAAAAAATTCATGCAAATTATGATAAAGAAGAATAAGCTACAATAACATTTAAAGGTGTTGTGTGGTTTAAAACAATTTACAATTCATAAAACATAATCTAGATTAAGGTCAATTATTTCGACCTAAGAATGTTAAACCCAGCATTATTAGGAGGCAATTAATTTTTTTTTAGTCATCTTTATTTTAAAAATAATATTTAAACCCAGCATTCTTATGGTGCCTATTTAACCGTGTGCCTAGGCATCAATAAATTATGCTCACTAAGAGAATACAGTTGAGCAAAATTATTGCTTGCAGCCTAAGCACCAAACCAAGAACATAAGCATTAATAGCATCATATAGCTAGAATTCCAACAAATGAAAATTTGTACTTTCCACCTTAATGGTAGGTACTTTTTATATTTTTTATGTTTTATTTGAATGAATTAGTTCTTTCCTATTGTGTGGGCCGATGAAAAAAAAATTGATAATTGATTCCTTTATATTAGATGCTTTTGAATAAAGAAATTGAGATTCTTGCTAAAAAATATAACACAAATCAAGCTTGAATCTAGAGTTAGTATAGAGATCATCCTTGTCCTTACATCAACCACTAAATTTTATAGATTTATATAAATATGGGGATGTGGGAGTACCTTCAACTCACTCCAAGCATCCACATTTCTCTCTCTCTCTCTCTCTCTCTCTCTCTCTCTCTCTCTCTCTCTCTCTCACACACACACACACACACACACACAACAAGCATAAAATATCTTCTTATGGTAATGATTTCAAAGATGACCCTCCTATGTTGCTTCCAGATCTTATGATGTAAGAAAGTTTTGTTTATATGCCACATCTAAAAGGTTTATTAAAATATTTGCCTTAAATCCCTTCACTCTAGAAAGTGGCTTTAAAGAGGCAAACATGCTCATCCAAGCAATGATCAATTCAAAGGTGGCATGGAGGGAGGAGTGGGTTAGTTACATGGGTGACCCCTCTTCAGCCAACCATTCTCTATCTGCCTACTTATGTCCAAACATTTCCTTCATGTAGTGTTTTTAAAATATATTAGTGTACAAATTTAAGAACTATTTTCTATATTATAAAATTTTTATGCTAGTTTTAGACTAAATTTTGGAGAGCATTCCAAGAGATTTGGTGGCTCAGGGGCTAGCTATGTGAAGATTAAGGAAGGTTTGGTGATCCCCTTGCAAAGGACATTTTAATGAGTGATCTTTACACTTACATGTTATCTAATTTTGATATTCTCATTGTGGTTGTGTGTTATTCTCTTCAATCAATCTCAAAAAAAATACATTTTTATGAGTGATATTTGCACTTATATGTTATCTAATTTTGATATTCTTATTATGGTTGTGTGTTATTCTCTTCAATCAATCTTAAAAAATTGGTTCCACGAAACAATTCCCATAAAATCCCTTATAAAATCTCTTGTGGAGGGGTTAGCCTCACTTCATTGTAAACTGACCTAGTTTTATTCTAGAGATTGTTTAATGCATCTGAAGAAATCCCTCAACATTAATTAGGTCACCCTAAGTAACCTAACCACACATCACATCAAGTTTGGTATTAGAGCTCACATTTGGTGGAGAGTATTGGTGGGTAATCTATAAATTGGAGTGTAAAGCTTAGAAAGATATTTACAAATGATGTAGCTAACATTTTAAGAGTTTTATCTCTGATCTTTACACTTTATTAATTTATCTTTATGATATTATTAGTTATTACAAAAATATATGATACATTTATGTCCTAATCAATTCTATGAACTATAACACAAGTTTTAACTAGTTGGCTCTACCTTTCTCTAGCCTAGCCATTTTCCATAAACCTACCCTATCCTATTTTCTTGAGTAACTCTAAATCACCAAAGGGTTCCATAAATATATTTAAACTTTTATCTTGATTCAAATTAACATAGGAAAACTTGCATTAAAGGACTTAAAGTTTGATTTAAGTTACAATTAAGTTGTTTTGTAATGGTTTATTTTAAATTATATTTGCACTTCATGAAGGTCTGAAGGAAACATTTTATTTCAATTATAAGCATCCATTCACAATGACTTCAGCAAGAATTCATTGAATGTTTTTATATGTTTATCTAATGCACTTATTCTATTCATGAGATTAACTAATATAATCATAAAATCTTATATTAGTAAATTTTTAGTGGTTTATTTTGATGTTATTATCCTTTTTAGCCCTAATGAGAAGGTGCAATTATACCCCTTGAAATTAGTATTGAGCAAACTCAATGAAATTAAATTATATATTAATCTTAAAAGATGCTTCTTTTGTCAATCAGAGGCTACCTTGCTTAATTCATAGTGATTGCAAATGGCTTGAAAGTAAACCCTACAATAATCGAAACTATATTAAATTAGCCAACCCCTAAGAATTTTACTTATATTCAAAGTTTTTATGGTTTAGCTATTTTATATAAAAAAACTCATTAGGAATTTAAGCATGATTATATCTCTTGTAATATATATTTTAAAGAAAGATAAGTTTTTTTAACTATATTAGCACAAAAATCCATGAAAAAAAAATAAAATCCATAAGATCTCATCACCAATTTTTAAACACCTAAATTTTAACAAAATACTTGAGGTCACTTGTAATGCCTCTATTGTTGGCATAGAAGGTATATTTTGTCAAGAAAATCATCCAATAGCCTTCTATGAGAACTTAAATAATGTAAAATAAAGATACTCTATATATGTTAGAGAATTTTATGCCATTGTTCAGACCTTGAAATGCTGGAGACATTACTTATTGCATAAAAAGTTCATCCTTAATATTGATCATCATGCTCTTGCATTCATCAACACTTAAAGTAAGTTGAACAATAGACATGCCAAAAAGATAAAATACCTTCAAAAGTCTTACATTTATTCTTAAGCATAAACCTGGGGTAAAAAAATAAGTTTGTAGAAGCCCTTTCTAAAGTTACTTTGGTAATCACATTCTTAGAAATTCAAATTCTCATATTTGAAAAACTAAAAGATTATTCTTTATCCAGACTTCTATTTAATAGACTTAGAGAATGCTCAAAATAATTTATCTTTTTTATGGTATATGTGATGATTGTGCACTAATTTATGGATATCTATATAAAGAAAAAAGATTATGCATGTCTAAGACTTCTATGAGGACACCGCTTTTCAAGAAATTATAATCATGGGGAGTAACGAGACATTTCAAAAAGTTTAAAACTATACATCTATTAGAACATAGATTCTTTTGGCCTTCCTTAAAGAGATATTAAGAGGATAGTCACTAAGTGCTACACCTTTAAGAGAGCCAAAAGTACTAAACAAAAGGTAGAGAAATATTATGCTTTACATATTCTATTCGGATCATAGAAAGATATTTCCATGGACATTGAACATAAGCACCCTAGATCTCCAAGAGGACATGATAATATGTTTATTTTGGTAGAATTTTTATCTAAAATGACTCACTTTGATGTAGCACAAGGAGATCCAAATACAATAGCTAAAGCAAGACAAATAAAGGCTAAGTAATATGGTCCCATTATAAGGAACAATAGTTCCTTATGAATAAATAAAGCTGGAAGAATTTAATATCATTGAAGATTTATTAAGTGTTAATTTTGTCAGGTTATATGTCATAATTATGTTGCAATGTATATGCAGTCCATGTATTAATTACTTTGTATGGGGATAGGGATATAGTGTCATGTAGGTGAAACTTAAATTTAATTATAATTAATTAATTTTATATTTATTATTTATAATTCTTTATACTAGAGGTTGTTGTTGCCATCTTAGATATAGAGGGAGTAGTTTCTCGACTTGTGGCCAAACACCATCGGTGATTCGACTTTCTAGATTGTTTTAATGAGTAATCCTAATTTTATGTACTTCCATTTTCAAAAAAAAAAAAAATCCTTATGGTGTGTGTTTTTGATATTCTCTCATATGTTAACAAATTATTTTACATTATTTTCCTCCACTAAAAAAATCATTTTCTAATTCTTAAAAGTGGTTGGCCAAGATTAGAGTGAACTGACCTAGCTTTGTTGTGTTGTTTTTTTTAGTGTATATAAAAGACATGAAATTATGTAAAAATCTTCATAATTATTCTAAATACCATTTTTTAAAAATTCTCAAGTGTTAACTTGATTTTAGTTCTATTATTCTCTAAAGTTTAATCAACCCTTGTTGTAAATATAGTCAGACAACTATATAATTTTCTTAATGATTAGTTTTGGGAAAAATTCATGAAAAATTTTAGATCATAAATAATAATTCCCATCTATAATAGCCTTTTAATTTTATGAAATTTGGATGTCAATAGAGGGAGTACTAAGTGTTTGAAGTAGGATGCCTAGAATTGAGTTTATTTTTCGACTATAATTGAGTTTATTTTCTGCCGTGTGTTGGTTGATCCTAATCACATGCATGATTAAGTATGTTTTTTAGCTTTTTTTTTTACCAAAAATAATCACTTTCATATTTTTATTGGATCCCATTCCATAATTGTATCCAATAGAGATGTGAACTTCATATTATCCTTTTGGAAGATATTGTAAAAGTCAATGACACAACTTAAAAATTCTCTTGAGCCTTTCAACCCCAAATTAATGGAAAAGCTAAAGTAGTGAATAGAACATTAAAAAGTATTTTAAGGAGTTTAGTATGTAGGAGTTTAGAAAATTAGGTTCTTCGCCTTCCTACAACTAAGTATAACACTATTAGGGTGTCAATAAAATACTATTTTAAATAGTATATGGCTACAATCTAAAGAAAAAAATTGATGGTACTCGCATCCCCTCATAGGTATCTTCACAGTCAGTATATACATTTACAAAATATTTTTAAAACCTTAATAAAATGTTAAATAAAAATAAGAAATAATAAATAAAAAATATGCTTAAGCTAAGAACAAGAAAAAAAAACTTTTAAGTATTCAATATATGGAATCATATGTTAATAAGAATATGCCCTAAGAAGAATACTTCCACCTAATTTAGAAAATTACAATCTAGGATATGTGGGCCATTTAAGATTATTAGAGAACTTGGCACAAGTGCATATATTTTTGAATTGACAAATGATATTGATTGTGGTGGGTAGCCTCTTGGTGAGATTAAGTAGTAAAAATTGCTATGGATTCTTAGATTAATGTCTCACTATGAGATTTAGAGTTTTTTGGTGAGAATTTGAGGGGAATAGTATGGACTTTTAGTGGAACTTGCAAGAATAACTTAAATTGAGCTAGTTTGGGCAGATTTCAAAGATCTCTTTATAAAAGAGATTTAAGATGGGTTAAATAGCTTGAGAAAATTATGGGTAGCTAGTTTAAGATATGAACTAATTATTTGGGGTAGATGGATAAGTTTGGTGGAGTTTAAAAGAGTGTTGATGGGTATGAAATAAGATTAGGTCTTAGTTTTGCCTAATTTTGCAAGAGATTTAAGTGGACCTTTGGAGTGTATGTGAAGCATAGGATGAGTGATGGCTAGTCTTGGATAAAGGTAAGGATGTAGAAAAGGACTTATGTAAATTAAAAGAAAAATATTAAGAAAGTAAAAGCAAATATAAAGTAGAACAAAGAATAACTACACAATCTCACTAAAGAAAAGATAAACTTGAGCCACCAAGCACCAAGCTATAGAAATGAGTAATTCTTCACTCAAAATAATTCATTCAACCACTGAAGTTACAAAGCATTTCAGCCAATATTTATAAGAATACAATTCTTTAGGGATATAACTTGAGGAGGAAAAAAATAGAGGGAAAATGGAGGGAAAGGAGGGGTTGGTGGCCATTTCTAAAGGAAGTATTTCAACTACTTATTTTTAATGCCTCCTTCATATCAAAGCTAGCCATACATGGTTCAAGATGAGAAATTAAAATATAAAAGCATCAAAATTAAAAATACATTTAAAATGTTATAGAATATGGACTCTTTGTTGGGTTTTAACTTGGGCTTGTTTAATGGGGCTGATTGTTTGTTATCTTTCTTGGGTTATAGCCTTAGCTCTTGCAATTGGGTCTTTAATTTAATTTTCTTCATGATGTGTTGCAACAACTCCTCTGGGCTCAATTGAATCTAGTTCATAGAGTTAAAATCTTTGAAGTCTTCCACCAGTTATGGGGTCAAAGTCTCCAAATCAGTGTGTGTCAGCCAAGCATCATCAATAAGTAATATAATTTTTTAATAAACTAGAAATCTAGAAATAAATGTTCAATAGTTGAATCAACGAGCATTTCCTCAGTAATGTCCATCATAGCTCTCATCTTACCTGCCATCATCATAAATTGGAAATAAAAGTCCTATAAGTCACATGATGATTTATATTTATATTCCTCATTATAATTTAGCAAGAAATAACCAAATAATTTTTTTCATATCTATTAATAAAATTTCTTCTCATCCAAATCATTTAAGTCCAAGTAAACTAAAAGGATAGAAAATGAAACAACACCTACAAAAAGTGGCACACCTCTTACAATGAGGTGTGCCACATTTTATAGGATATGTCACACCTCATCTCCTTTTTACAATGAGGTGTGTCGCACCTCTTTCATATCTCCTCGGTAATAATATAATCAACTTCCAAGATGATGGATTCTATAGGTGAGAAATTATGTCTCCTACTAAAGAATTAGGTTGAACATGTGGAGGTTTAGTAACTCTCTCATATGATATAATATCTTCAATATTGAAAAATGGATGAATTAATATATCATCATGCAAATCAAGATGGTAAGCATTAGATCCAATCTTTCTATGTAGCTTGTATTGGTCAAAAGCTCTTGCATGTAATTTCTTGAATTTAGTGGTGCGGTATCACTTAGGATGAATACAAATTAAAACAAGTCACCTTTTTTAAATTCTTTTATTTATTGATTATGATTTACTTTAGAAGCATATTTATCATTACTTAGTAATTTATTATCTTATGGTATCGGGAGGCTTTGAAATTCTTTTGCAATGATAATGCTGAATTAGAAAATGCATAAGATAGGATGTTTGCCACATCATTGACTCTTTTAATGTTATGACCATAACTATTTTAAAAGGTGAAGTTTTGGTTGTTCTAAAGATAATGTTGTTATATGAAAATTTAGTTGTTGGTAGATGCAAATCCCAATTTTTTTAAACTTTTTCCTACAAGACATTTAAGTATGTTTCTGAAGGATCAATTTACTACTTTAGTTTATCCATCAATTTGTGGATGAAAAGCATATAAGAATTTTGATTTAGTGTTAGGAATTTCTATAAAGTTTTTCAAAAGTATAAAATAAATCTAACTTTACGATAGGATACTATGGTCTAGGGAAGGCCAGGTAGTCACACAATTTTGTTAAACAATAATTTAGTAATGTGAGAAGCATCACTAGTCTTGGAGCAAAGAAATGGATCATCTTAGAGAATCTATCAACTACCACAAAAATGTTGTCATATCCTTAAGTTATGTGTGATAATTCTAAGATAAAATTCATGGATAAATCTTTCTACGGTCTATAAGGAACAGGTAAATCATTATATTAGCCATATTTTTATTTAATGGTTTAGTTTTTTTGCATATTGGGCCACAAATTTTTGAACAGCCCTTTTAAGAATGGCCAAATAAAATTAATTTTTCATTAAACCAATTTTCTTATCTTAGTAATTCCTCTAGAATATAATTCAGCAATCAAAAATTTCCTAAAAGAGAATCTAGAGATGCAAAGTTATTTTCCTCAATAAAGATGCACAATAATGATAAAAAATATCCAATTTACAGTTATAGTTTTGTCTAAGTGCTTAGCATAGATTAATTGAAAATCATGATAAACTAGTACTAATCTTGAATTCATTCAAAACTTAGAATTTTAAGTTATAAAGAAGATATAGTTAATGCTACTCTTTATAGGAGCATCAATAAGCTTATTTTTAATTCCAAGTTTATGTTTAAGAATAAAAGAATAATCTTGAAGTTCAACCCATTTGGCATGTCTATAACTTAAATTTTATTGGGTTTTTATGAATTTAAGGGCCTGATGATTTGAGTTAAAGATGAACTCCCTATACACAAGTACTGGTGTTGCTGCCTTAAAGATTGAATGATAGCATAAAACTCCATATCATATGTCGAACATCATTGTTTAACCTCATTCAATTTTTTACTAAAAAAGTTATAGGATGATTTTCCTAACTTAAATTTCATAAATTCCAACTCCATATGTATTATAAGTCACTACAAAGGTTTTATAGAAATCAGGAAGCTTAAGAATAGGGGCAGAAGTCATCAAAATTTTAATCTAATCTAAGGCTTTTGAGCAACTAGAGTTCAACAAAACTTATCCAACTTTAGTAAGATAGTTATTAGAGCTAGAATAGTGCTGATTTTTCTTATGAATCACACTTAAAAATTTTTATGAATCTTCCATAAAAAGTGGCTAGACCATGAAAACATCTAATGTCAGTGAAACTCTTAGGTGTTGGCCAATCTAAGATTGCTTTAACTTTAGCAGTGTGATGTTTAAAAATGTGATGGGATGATTGAATACTATAACAAGGAATGATAGACTACCTCGAAAAAAGATATATCACCTTATTATAGACTCAATCATCTAATAATAACTCATAAGGTCGATGGGTCTATGTGTACCAAAGATTTTTTTCCCCTGTTTTATATGCATGAAGTAAAGCAAGATTTATTTTAAGCTGGGTTCTTAATTTTCCTATAGGGGTATTACCCCATAGTTAATTACATCTTATAAAATAAAGTTTTTTAAGAAAATTTTTGATTAAAGTGATGGCTAACATCTTTATAAATTTCAAAGTTTGATATCAAAGGATTAGTGATCATTGGTAATCAAATGGGAGTGCTGAAATGGGAAGAGTTATTAATGAAATCTAAAGGAGGATAAGTAAGAAATGTTTATGATAATTGGAAGCCTATTGAGCACTTCAATCTATCTTATAATGAGGTTTAATATTTTAAAGTATAGAATTATGATTATTATAATTAATATTTTATTAAAAAGCTAGGACTTATATTCTGATAGCACAAGATTATGAAAATACTTAAGAAGTGAGAATTTATACCAGTAGCAAAGGAGAAATGGGCTACCTTTGAACCTATGTCTAAAGTGCTCCAACACAAGCTAAGAGCTCAACTTAATTTTACTCAAAAAAAAGTTGGATATGTTAGTTCACTTCTACTAGAGAGAGTGAGTCTATCTTAACTCCTCTAAACTTACAATCACTTGGAGTGGTTACCAGTTAACACCTCTTATACATCAAAATCATGTGACTAAGTTTTATGAATACAAGATAGTTAGATTATTATTTATTAGGAAAGAGTTTGAGATCCTGAACTCACTCCATAAGAGCCTAGATCATGATTGGTATGAAAGTATGTTCTAGACTAATGCAATAAAAATTACATATTTTATTCATTTTGATTAATCAATTTGGCTCAAGTTGAGAGGATGAGTATGCCTGTATGTATGATGAAATTAAGTTATGAGTCAATTCAAGATAAGGGTTTTCTTTACTCAAGGGGTTGTTGTCAACCATCTTGCACTCCTCTTATCATGCAATGAATGAATATCCTCTATATTTTAAGGAGGCAAAATAATATGCATAAATGATGTTATCCACATTCATCATAAACTTATGACATCTAAATAAATTTTATTGATAAATTACTATAATTTTATTGTGAGGTTATGAGTTGTATTAATTTTAAGTTGAAATTATTTATTTTAATTGGATATAAAATTTAGAGTCTTAAAGAGCCTAATGAAATCAAGGTCATACATTGAAACATCACACTTTAAGAGACTTTGAAAAAATATATATATCATTTCTATTGTGCAATCAAAGTAAGAAAACCAAATATCCAATCAAACTAAAAGAATGATTATTGATCTCTTTTTTGATGAGGTTAACATCATTCATAATCCTAGCAATTAGGTCCCCTAATCTTAGATTATGAGTTTTCTAATTAGAAGCTTAGAATACTATGCTTAATGCCTAGGTAACCAAACCAAAATAAAATAAAAAATTGAATCAAATATTCAATTTGAAACTAAAATCAAATTTGACATCAAAACTAAGCATAAAACTAAATCAAACTCAAATACCTTAACGTGAAAGCTCAAGAAATCCAAGTAAATTCTTCTAGGGTTTAATATAAGCTAATTAGAATTAGAGAAATTAAAATCAAGTTCTAACTTAATATAATTAAACAAAATCAAAACCAAATATATTTGAACAAAAAATATAAATTCAAATGAGCCTGAATTGAGGTAATTGGGTTTAATTAACCCAATTAGCTCATTTAAGCTCAAAATTATCTAAATCCAAGAAAAGTCAAATAAAATAAAAATAAAATAAAATAAAATAAAAATCAAAAGCATAAAATCAATGCACAAATACAAAAAGACTCAAAAATAAATCTAAGTGAGGTCCAGAATGGTCAACCATACCATTTGACCTAAAGTTAACCAATATGGACCCCACAAAGTCAAAAGTTAAACTATCAAAATGTATCCAAATTGAACCACTCCAAGAATTCAAAATCATCAAATAAAAAATGTTTAAACATAACTCTAAACAAATCTAAATCAAAAGAGGTGTTAAGTGGGTTGATTTAACCACCTAACTCAAATAAACCCAAATATACCTCATTAAGCCAAATCCAAATCAAATTAAAAACTAATCTAAATCAAACATTTAAAACTAGTTGAAAATCATAAATGAACATAATCCAACCTTTCCTTAGATTCAATTTAACCAATTTGGATATTTGACTTAATTGAACCCAATTTAACCCATTTGACTCAAAATGAGTAAATTTGAGTTAAAAAAATCAATCAAATCATGCTTCAACCAATTAATCAAATACAAACATCATAAATGAATAATCAAACATAAATAAAATTAAAATTCAATTCTAAAATGGATAATTGAGTTAAAGAAGCTAACTTTACTCATTTAGGCTAAAAGAATTAAAACCTAGTTCAGATTAAATGAAATTAATTAATCATAAATATTATAAATGATCATTAAAACATTATTTGAAACTCAAATCTAAAATCAACCAGGCAAAACAAATACAATTAAACTTACTCAAATGAATTTAAATCAAATCTAAATTCTAATGGCATGAATTGAACTACAAGTAACTCACAATTAACTCAAGTAAACTTAATTTAATCTATAACCCATCTTGAGCCTAGTCTAAGTGGATGGCTTAACAAATCAAGTGGGATGAAGTGGAACAAAAGTTAATGAAAGGAGGAAGTAGAATAAAAATAAAGCTAAACTCATGCACATGAACTCAAAACTCTCATTCCTCTCTATATCCCTTCCCATGCCTCATCCTTAGACTTTGGAGAAAGGTTGCAATCAGTTAACCACCATTCCCAGCATACTTCCAAAGTTTCCAATACCCATGGCCAATAATGGTTGACTTCTCCTCCATCCAAACCCTAAGCCAAGACTAAAAGAAAAGAGAAGAGAGCTCCTCTCTTCATAGCATGCTCACTAACACATTTCAGAGGGAAGAGAGAGTGGAATCGAGCCTTTACCCTTCCCCTACCACCGGCAAGCAGGAAATAGGCCAACGTCAGTGACAAAGAGGTGGCTAATTGTGGAAATGAGAGATGAGCATCCCTATCCCATAATAAATCATCCCTACACCTTCACCATGATAAGAGGAGTCAAATCGATCCATTTTCCAATCCTCCTGACCAATCTAACACTGAGAAACATCAAGCTCGAAGGGTGGATGGATTTTCCATTTGAAGGGGAGGGGGGAAAGCTTTGTCTCACAAAAGAATCTCAAATGGGATTTAGAGGCAATATTTATATAAATTATGCAAAACATTTAATATTTAACCAAAATAGATGGTTTCTGGTGAGAATTGCTCAAAATCAAAGCTTATAGAGCTGAGCCCTCCCTCTTCATCATCCACGAGGAGGATTCGATCCTCCCAAGGACATACGAACTAAATGTTAGATGGATTTAATTTCAATCTTTAGATCACATGATTTAATCTAGATCATCAGATCTTTAATCGGACGGTCAAATCTATACCCACGATTTTCCCGCTCAATCCATATGGACCAATTCGTGTCTACCACATGTAAAGGTTTGCCCCGTCGGCACTGCGTGGCGCTGACTGGGTTAAGTAAGAAAATAAGGATTTTAAGAATTAAATAAATGCTAAAAAAGGCTTGAAACTTAAAAAAACCATAAAAATTAAAACACTCATAAAAAATTAAAAATAAGGCCTTGTTGGATTTGCATTTTCATGAAGAATCGATAACCTCAAAATCCCCAATTTTTATTAGGTATTTTGAGCTTAATTTAGGATTTAGTGAAAATCAAATTTCACTAATTAAATTAAAAAATATTAAGCAAATTGATCTAAAACTTTTAGGGAATGAAATTGAGGTAAAAATCCACCTTTCATAAAAATTTCAAATCTAAATAATAAATGGATTAAAAGGTATTGAATTTCAAAGTTTAAATGTCTAATTTCATGAAATAATTAATTTAAAAATCTAGAAAATTATAAAAAACATCAAAATAGTTTAAACCACTCTAATTAACATCAAATAACCTTAAGAAAATAATATAATCCTCTAAAGTTATATAAAAAATTTATTTAAAATTAAGGTTTAATAAATCATTAAAATTATCATTAATTGAATTTATCAAAGCTAAACTATAATAAATTTAAATAATCAAGCTAAAATCACAAATATCATGCTCTAAATTAAATCAAGTAAACATCAGATAACCTTCAATTGAAACTAAACTAAACCTAAGCTTAATCAAACATAAATTTAAACTTAATTGAATCTTTATTAAGTATCAATTAAATCCTAAATTAATCCGTAGTAAACCTAAATCATGAAATCATTAACCACATCATTAATCTAAACAAACATGAAATCAAATTAAAAGCTTCAATAAATAAATAACATAAATCAAATCAAACTCTACTGAGCTTGGTAAAAGGGATAATCAACCCATGATTAAACCTTAATTAAGCCAATCAACAAAATTAAATCAATTAAATAAAGATCAAATTAAATTAAATAATTGAATCAAATTAAAATGATCAACATATAAATTAAATACACTTTAAACAAACTAAATATAATTGATCAAATCAAATCAAATCATAATTGATTCAATTATGCAATCAAATTAAAATTCATTTAAGGAAACTTAATATAAATAAACTAAATCAATCAAATGCTTAATCAAGTGAAACCTAAGTTACAATGAATCAATTTAGATAGTGTAATCACCAATCAAGCTTCTATTAGCTAATCAAATCAATTATGAACATTCAATCATATTCAACTAAACTATTAATCAAAAGCAAATACTCAATTTGGTTAATCAAAATGACAAAGAGTTATAATTAAACTTTAATTTGATCAATCATTTACACCATATTTTAAACAAACAAATAAAGTAAACAAATCAAGCTTAAACTATCCAATCAACTTAGCTAATTATTTGACACTAACCAATTTAATTATATTCTAATTAAGCATTGAATCTCAACCATATGAAATCACTTAAATTCAATAAATAACAAAACTAAATTTAGCCCTAATTAATCATCAAACTTTAAATCAAATAGATCATAAATCATAATCAAATGAAACTAAAGTAAACCTTAAACAACTCAATGCATAATAAAATTAGGTTCAATTCAATCTATTTGAATTAGATGAACTAATTAATCATTAAACATACAAGTTTAATAATCAAATTACTCATGAACTACCATTCAAAGGCATTAACCAATTTCTAATAAATGAATCAAATTAAATGAAACTTTAAATGCCAACAATCAAATTTAATTGAACTTAAAATAAACATTTAATCCACTTAACCTAAGTAAATCCATAAACTAATAAAACTTAATAAATTAAATCAATAAAGTCAAATCCAAAAGAATAAATTAAATCAAGCAATCCTTAAACCAAAACCAATATATAAATCAAATCATCAAATTCAATAAACCAAATGATCAAACTCCTAATTATAATCCAAATAAAAAAGTTGCTTTGAACCTTAATAAAATATGAAGTTAATTAAACTAAAATATTTTAACTAAATCAAATCAACTTAAATGAAAAGATGAAATCTTTAAACTTAAATAACATTGAAATAATCTAATTAATATTAATCATAGAAATTTAAATCTTAAATTGAAACCAATGAGAAAAGAGTTGAATATTAATTCAAAGGATATTGAATTATCAAAATTTAATTAAATCAAACTTCTAATTCAAAATTAATTAATCAAGATATACGAAGTTAAACAAACTCAAACTTTGAAATCCAAATCAAATAAAACAAACATTAATTAAATCAAATTGATTCAGTTAAATCATTTAAATAAATTCAAATGGGCTAACTAAGATACTTAGGTTCTTAGTTTGATCCTTAGAATAAATTTTCACCTCAGAATAAAAATTTTATTATTAGGATCAGGATGTTGAATATATTTGGTTATGTTTACAATAAAATTTATTCTTCACAACAGAATTTATTCTATTCATCATTCTTTAAAATATAAACTCAACTTCAACATAAAAATAAACCTAAGATTGGAATAAAGTCCAAAATAAATTTAATTATTTAAATTAAAACCATATAATGGTAAAATTGAACAAACTCTGAATTCAAATCAAGATTAAAATGAAACAAAGCCTATAATAGACTTGCCACACATGCCATATTTTCATACACTAAAATACGAGGTCACCGACCCTAGAATTAGGTTAGTCCAATGTGCTGATGTGATGTGATGATTTTTCTTATTTTGTAGTGTACTATTTTAGACTGGATGGCTAGGATTGTTTGCTCGTTATTCTGGATGTTAGGGCATTCTTTTTAAGCAAACACTATTTTTTGTAGGGGGTTGTGCTTGAAAGGAATCATTGTAACAAATATAAAATAAATGTTATTTGCTTACAGGTGCTACTTAAGTCCCTAAGCATACCCTAATAGGACAGGTGGGCTTGGAAATCATTGATGCTAAGCCCGTATGTTTAAAATATAAACTAATGGTGTGTTGCATGTTTTTTCTAACATCTATTTTGTAAGATTTAGGATTTTATTTTAGAATTTTAAAATGTAATTTGAGCCTAGAAATAGGTTAGAATTTATAGGATTTATGATTAACAAGAGCTGACTGTACCTATTTGATGGTCCCCGGTGGAGCCTAAAGAGGTCCCTGAAGAAAGCGACGATCCTGAAGTTAATAAAGACCTCATAGATCAAACATTAGTTTTAGTCTGGGCTATATAAGGGTAAAGCTCGGCTGCCCACTTTTTTCTTTTTTTGAGGTGTACAGTGGTTCCCGGTTGCACCGACCTATTCTATTTATTTAAATTTGGCTTGATTTATTATGTGGTGCGCAATAGAATTGCCTGCTTTTTATAAGTTTATTTATGTAAGTGCTATGTGTTATGATGAAGCCTGGATGCGTTAGGCTCTTAGGAAAATTAGATTTTCTATCCTAATTAAGAATTTTAATTAAATTTTAATCAATTCATAGCCTCACTCTAAAGCCTATGATCTTTATTAAAAAAAATAATAGATTTAAAACCCCTTAGCTGAATAGTTATATGTTTCAACATCATGAATGCATATTATTTCACTCTTACAAATAGGGGGTCTCTATTCTCGCACAATAAAGGACATGTTTTACCTATGAGAGTATTCTCTTGTAGTGGAGAACACATCTTCTCTCTGATTTGGCCCATAATCGAATTTCATCATGCATTTAAGCATAAATCCTCCCAAGTCTGAGTTCAAAAATTGATGATTCAAAATGTTATAAAAATTTGTAAATTTTATAACATTAGTCTAAGTCATGGAATGTATACCACACATGATCAAGTTTCTTAGGGAGTGAGTTTAAGCTCTTAGCTTCCTTTTCTAAATATAACTACCCAGTCATATTGCATTTGCATAAGACTAGCCTATATGATTTTAAATCGCTTAGGTGGTATTAGTTGGCAACCCCTTCCAGGCAGGAAGTAAGCCCATAAGAGTCACGATTGGTTTATTTTCTCAAGTGAGAAAAAGAACTGATAATTCAATAATTTATAAAAATTAGACTAGGCCAAACCTCTAGCTTATGTCAGAAGTACTTTTAGACTCAGGTTTTGAAGCATCCAATTAGAATAAGTCTTTAAATTTTAGGCATTTCTATAGTCTTATGATGTTAGAATCTAAGTCCTAAATTTCTAATAAAATGACAGCTTAAGATTCTAAATAATTTCAATTTTAAAAATATAAAGCCCAATAATATGATAGTTGAAATACTTACTTGGTTTCTTAATATCTAAAAGCATTTCCTACTCAATCCCATTTGGCTTCCAAAAAGAACTCTTCCCCCTAAAGCATTCCTATTTGAATTTCTAAATTAGACATCCTTTTAATATATACATTAAAATCCATAGAGATGAAAGTTAATTTCTTTAATCAAGAGTATTCTTAGGAGAAATTCTTTTCCTTCTAAGATTCAATTAATTATAGGGGCTTGCCCTTATAGGAAACTTCAATCCCTGCAATAATATTAACCCTGTTCTACCTCTCCATGTAGTTTAGAGGAAGAATCTCTCGTACATCGAAGACGCATCAGCCTAAGGAGTCATTATTAAGTAATAGATTCATTATAGGGTAATATGATTATCTTTCAAGATTTTTTTAGCCCTTAATGACATATTTGATTTCTTAAATAAGTATCCCCAAGATCTACATTTTGTTCCAAATAAAATTCACATAATAATAAAAAGGTCAATGCGGCCGCATTCCACTATACACCCCATAAAAAGAAAACAATTAGGTTGCCGAGCTCAGCACTCATACAACTTAGATTACAATTAAATGAATAAAATTAAAACAAGCCATGGGGATCTTGATATTCACTTCATCTTCAAAATTTTGGATCCTTCAAGCATTACAAAGCCTCCCATGTCTATGCCTTCTAGCATTTGCTCATCCTAAATCACATGACTCTAATCCTATTTTATTACAAAATTTTATTTAAATTTTAAAAGAAATCCTAACCAAACATGTAATATAAAGGTTAACTATAATACACGTACTCACCAAATAGTTATATATCACGCATATGAACTTAGCACCAACAAGTACCAAGCCCACCTTTTTTGATGGGCTATGCTAAATAAGAAGCAACACCTATAAACAAGAACATTTGATTTATTTTTATCATTATAGCGTTCTCCTTTGATTAAGCATAGCCCACTACAAAAATAAAATCATTAGTCTAATAAATAACATCCTACCATCCAAATTGTGCACAAATAATCTAATATCCAATCTAAAATATTACATCACAAAATAATAAAAGTGATACATTACTTCAAAACACTATCTTAACCTAAGTTTAAGATCAGTGACTTATCAATCTAATGTGTGTGCAAAGGCTAGTGTGGTGAGGTAAATCTAGGCTATACTATTTAAGTTGTAGATTAAATGATAGGTTCAAGTAATTAACCAAAAGGGTGGTTCTATTCAAGTGATTAGTGATTTAAGAAGTGAAATTTTATTTTATAAATTCAAATTTATTTGAAATGGAATTAGTGTTTTAAAGAGTGTGAAGATTCATAAGTTTCACTTAGAGTGAAACTTACCCCTCTTCAATGCCCTACTTTAAGGTTAATCTTAAAGATGAATTTTATGATTTTTAGTCCTTTTTAATAAATCTTAAGACTTTAAATAATCCTTGTGTTTAGATTAAACTTGAATTAAATTATAATCACATGATAGACATCTTAAGGCTAATAGGAATAAGAGGTGACTTACTTAATGATATCATTTAACCCTTTATCACTTTAATTATTCATTTTATTTAAAATATTTATTTTATCATTTTAAATATTTCATTTTTGTTTAATTATATTTATTTTAAAGTAATTATAAAAAATTGACTAATAACTAACTAAAACTAACTAATAAATAAATCTAATAACTAACTAATAAAACTAATAACTGAATAACTATTAAAACTAAATAAACTAATAATTAATAAATAACTAACTAATAACTAATAATAACTAAACTAAAACCTAATAAACCTATATTTATTTATTTATTCTATCACTTTAGTGTTCTATTTTAAAATAATTATATATTCATTATATCTCTCTAATAATTCAACCTTAAATAATTATTTATTTATTTCATTATTTTAATGATTCATTTTTAAATAATTATGTATTTATTTTATCATTTTAATAATTCAGAATGACATATTTATTTTATCATTTTAATGGTTCATTTAAAAATGATTGCATGTCCATCTTATTTATTTTTGATAAATCATGTTAATTATATATTTACCCCATCATTCGAATAATTCATTTCCTTAAGATAACATACATTTCTTTTAATATGGACATCGATATTAATGAAATAAGTTTTTTTTTTAAATCTCTATAATATAAAGTCCAAAGAATGATTTATATTTCCACATGTATTTTTCTACACCACTTTTTAGGGATGTGCCATTGTTAAACCAAGAAGATAAGACATCTAAGAACTCCTTCGGACTAATAGCCTAGGTGTCCAAATTATATATCTTGAAAGAGTGTATATTATACACATGAATTATACATAGAAGTTACATTTATTTAAATTAATTTTAAATTTACAAATATTTTGATTTAGATAATAAGAATATTATTTTTGATTTAATAATAAAAATAATAATAATAATAATCATCATCATCATAGTACTTATACATCATGCACCAAAAGGATTTAACTTTAAACATAAGTATGAATTAGCTATACATTCACAAGAGATTAAATGATATCAAAATAGACATCATAAAGTGAGTCACTTATGCTATCAATCCTTGAAGTCCTTTATGTGAAAATAATACCATTTAAGCTTAATCAATGTCTCTTAACTAATACATATTAATTATACTTAATTAGACACATTAAAAAGAGATCAATTGATAGAATTTTTTCCCACACACCCTCTAGTTATTAATTAGATTAAGAGGTGAAATAGTAATTTTTATGAATTAATTAAATTTTATAATTATTTAATCCAATTAATATTTAAGAGACCTTAATAAGACAAAAATTATGAGAAAAATCCTAAACATGCACAAAAATGGTAAATATAAATAGAAAAATCTTAAATCTTTTGAGCTGATAAAAATGATTAATTATACTAATTAAGATTTCGATAATTACTTAATTACTCTAAGGATAACCCCAAACCAATTAGGGATTTTGATTTTTTGCTGTACTTATCACTTAAATGAGCCCATGAAAGGTTCAATCATAATTTTTGGAGTTATAGATAATTAATTATAAATTTTCTTTATTCTAAGTCAATTAAATGAATTATTTATTTAATTAAATGCCTTAAAGTATGATTTCCCAAAATAAGCGTGATCAAAAGTTTAAAATTTTTCTAAGGGACCTCTAATGTTAATCATTGATTATTGTACATTAGAGATCCATTCAATTATTTTTGTGATTTTTCTTAAATTAAATAATTAAGATATTTAATGATCTGGAGTTAAAAAAATCATAACCCTTAATTGGCTGATTAAATTAACTTGAACTTATAAGAGGTGAGGAACATCATTAAAAATGTCCCCCCAAAAATTTCAATTCAATCAGAGGAGTAATTAAGGGTTAATTTCAAAAATATCATTTCCATTAAAACCTGGTAAAAATTGGGGCTTTTATTTTTCCAAAATCCTTCCCTATCTAAGCACTCTAGTGAACATATATCTATATTTTTTTAGATTTTTCTATATTTAGTTATAATTTTTTTTAAAGTTTTATCCAATTAATTCTATTTTTAAATTTTAATTAATCAATTTATTCAGTTAGTAGTTGACTCAGCCGTGCTTTATAGGTGGCATCATGGTATTGATTATTTAAATCATTCATAGTGGCTACTAACTCGGCAGTGGCGGACGTGATTTCATTTAAATCATTCAATCAAAGATGAAATGAACAAGATTAAAGCCTCAATTTTAAAGGATTAAATCAAGTAATTTCTAGTGCAATTAATTGTGGTCATCCATTCTAATCACGTAAAATAGAGGGCGCGTGATCCATCATTCTCCTCCAGGAAGTGGCAGAGACAGTACACTTTTCATCGCTTGATTCGAGCTAATTGGGCTCAGATTTGAGGGGAGAAAGAATGCAAAATGATCAAGGGGAGATTTACTATATATTTTTATGACTTGATTAGCCAAAATTTTAATTCACTTCACAAAGGACCAAGAATTCACAAGCTTTCTATGGTTTGAGAGAGATTACCTCATCAAAGCTCAAGATCAACAGTTTGATGTGTAATGTAGATTTTCCTTGAAGAGGCAAAGCCCTGCTGAGAAGATGGAAATTTCCTCCTTAACATTTGCTCTTAAGACCAAACGCCACCTTGGGTTCACTAGAGTTTGATCAAATGCTTACTTCTGGTGTTAAAATTGAGTTGTTCTCTATTCATTCTTGCTTGTCAGAGTGTGTGGAAGGTGTAAAAATGAGGAATTAGGCTATGATTGAGTTTTGGTGATGTTGGGTGTTTGGGATGCTAGAGCTTAGGAATGGGTTGGTCTCACTAGTGATGGTGTGCATAGGGAGCTCGAGGAAAACTTGGGGACTAGCTCTAGAATCCTTGTGAAGGTTTGTGTTGAGTTTGGAGGGCTTGGGAGGTGTATACCTCCCTCCCCATGTGAACCACCCATTATGGTTGATTCAGTCCATGGAAGCCGGCCAGATAGTGAATAAGGCCATAATCAACTCTAAACTGATGAGTTGGACCTCCTCCACTGACTGGAGAAGGTTGATGGCTAGTGGTGAAGTGGGCATTTCATGGTTAGTGCCTAAGGTAAGAGAGACCTCACCTTGGTCAACGGCTAGAAAAGCCAACCTTATGTTAGTTGAGGAGAGCTCAAGGCATGCTAAGGTGGATGTCCTGGCCAATGGGAGGGGTTGGACCTTTTTATTTTGGGATTTTGTTTTGTCTAGATCCCTTAAATCACTTTTCTTAGCTAAACGGGTTCACCTTGGGTTGGGTCTATTTGGACAAGTCAAGGGATATTTGAGTAAGGGTCATGTCATGTTTGGTTGAGTTTGGACTTAATTTTGTCAGGTTTGGCTCATTTGGACTCATATAGGTCAATTTGAGTTGAATTGAGTCAAGTTAACCAATTGACCAACTTGGTCCCAAGGGATTATTAAGTTATGTTTAAATGATGATTTGGGACACATTGGTGTAATTGATTTAATTTAAATAATTTAAAGTGGATTTGAATTTAGCTCATACGAGTCATTTAGGCCAAATAGGTAATGGTTTGGATAATTTCTATGATTTCGAGTGACATGTAATCAAATGAGTTTGATATATAGGATTTGGTTTGAAGTTGTGGTCATTGGGTCTCACTTAGGTTGAATCAGGGTTTATGAATAGGATTGAGCATTGTAAGTCTTCTAGGCTTTGGGTTGGTGTCCCCATAGCCACTAGAAGTGCCTTATCTCCAGGTGAGAAAACCTTAATGCCTAAATCGAATCTTAGGTTTAGCAATGATGATTGTCTACCTCACTAAAAGTGAGGTCAAGAAATAGGATCAGGTTTTATTCTAGTTGTGGAAATAATGAATCCTAAGAAAATCGTCCCAATTTATAAAAAGAAACACTTCTTTAAATTGATACATAACATCTCTCTATTAAGGATTTCAAATATTTTTTGAAGATGATGCAAATGATCTACTTTGTTTATGCTAAAAACTAAAACATCATCAAACTATATAATAAAATTTTTTTCTATAAATGGCTAAAGATTTGTATCCATTAATCTGATGAATGTAACAGGGACATTTGAGAATCCAAAATGCATGATAAACCACTCATATAGTCCATAAGGAATCTTAAAATAATATTTCATTAATCTTCTTATCATATTCTAATTTGGTGGTACTTTTCAAATTAATTTTGGAAAAAATATTTGTCCCAAAAATCAAATGTAACATATCATCTAATTAAGAAATAGAAGATTTATACTTGATTTTAATTTTAGTAATTGCTTAACTATCCACACACAAGTGCTACATTCCATATTTTTTAAGTGTAATTAAAGCAGGGATGGCACAACGACTAAGACTTTCTTCTATAAAACCTTTCTTAAGACTCTCTTAATTTTAGTATGTTTAGTAGGATTTATCCTATAATATGGAAGGTTGGAGAGTTGACAGTTGGGAATTAAGTTAATAGCATGTTGGATGGTTCTAAGGGGATATAGTTAATCAGGAAGTTCATCATGCGCTACATTACTAAATTTAGAAAGAAGGGGTGTGATCTCATTAGGTATGTGATCATTACTGAAATTTTGGGTGACTTCTTTTACATGTAAAATGTGAAAATTTGCTAGATTAAAAAACTCTTTTTTTAAATTCTCAAGTCATGCAATCCTTACCTCAAAGGTTAAGGAAGAAGATAAAGTAGATTAGCTAGAATTATGACTAGAAACAAAAATATTATTCCTCCCAATAGAGCTTCCTATCAAAATCAATTGAACTTTAGCTTTTTTTTTAATAATAGATCTTGGTAGAAGGTTAGAACTAGACTTATGGGGGGTATTATAAGTGGTGTTATCTCTAAAAGCTTGACTGGAAGAAGTTTGATAGTCTTGTTACTATGTTTTAAAATATAAGTATTATCTCTACCATATTGAATTATATTCAAGTCGTATAACAAAGGTCATCCCAGCAAAATATAAGCAATGTCCATAGGGAGGACATCTCACAAAATTTGATCTTCATAACTAACGATCTTAATGGGAACTATACATCTATAGGTAAAGTGGAGTGAGGTATAGTTGACCCAACTAACATGAAAGGGTTATGGGTGAGGTTCTACTTTTAAGCTGGCTTTAGTAATTGCGTGTATAGAAATAACATCATTACAATCCCCCTATCTATGACTAACATACATTTTTTCTTACTACGTACAACATACATGTTAAAAAAAAATTTCTTCTCCTATCTTCAGCTTCATTCTTCACAATTGTAAGGCATTTCATCACATTGATATGAGGTTCATCCACAAATTCTTTATCAAATAATAGGGTGTCATCATAAATTTCTTCTAGGTCATCATTTACTTATTCTTTAATTTCTTCTCTGAATAAAATTTGAGCTTTACATTGATTTTTCATATGACCTCTCTTGTGACACTTTAAATAAATTATATCATTATTTTTTGAGCTCACATCAAGGGGAGCTTTGGGTGAAGGAATTGTGTTATCAATTAGAGCGGGTCTAATAATAAACTTATGATTTGGATTGGATTGAATCTGAATCTTTGGACTTGAAATAAAAGCAAATTTATATTATTGTTCAACTAATAAAACATAATGAAAGGCTTCCTATAAAGTTTTGGGAGTCAAATAGTTCAACCTCATTTCGAATTTTAGGTTCATGTACAATGACAAATTTGTTAGCTAATTTCCAATTATTATCAGTGTAATTAGATCTAGATATTAGGTCTTCAAATATATTTAAATACTTAGTTATGTGAAGGGAACCTTGTCTTAAATAAAGTAGCTGGCTATGATGTTTTTTATCATGAGGCCTAAGACAATTATCTCCCATGTTAGGTTCATCATACCTAACATTTTGTTCTTTGGCTAGTGTATTCATCTAATAAATTTAAGCATGTCCAACTAACTTCATCTTAGTAAAAGTTACTCTTTGATAATCATCAATTTTATGTCATTCAAAAAATTCATCCATTTAAACCAACCAATCTACAAATTTATTTGAGTCATGAATACTATCATAAGTGCGTGCTTCAATTTTAATTCTTTGAGATGGGTCATTAAAATTTTCAATACTTTTGTGATAATTGTCTCTTCTACCTATATTTTAATGGATTAGTAGTCTTTTGATGGGTTGTTCATCCCCTAAATTTAGGTAGGATTCTTCTTCTTCAGGTTGGGGATGGTTCAAGAAGTGGGACAAAATTTTTGATATTATATAACTAATTTATTATGACTTGCATTTGTTCTTTAATTTCAAGCATTTGTGCATTACTCTTTTCAAACATTTAACTAGTTTATTACTTCATTTTCATGGATCCTAAGGTCTAGTGCATCTACTAATCGAGTCAAGTTTTTGAAGTGATCTTGGGTCATTGATTTGCGTGCCGTGAGATAATTTTAAAATATGAAGAGAAAGATGAGAGAAAAAAGAAAAATAGATAAGAAAGTAAAAAATTTATATATAAAAAACAAAGTGAGATCCAAGCTAAAAGAACTTCCACGTGAGGAGGGGGACATGAAGACCACTTATATTCCAAGCTCTCCTTAGGTAGTTTAGGATTTTTTGCCAAAGTACTTTATTGCCTTAAAAACATCAAGTTTTATGCACGAAAAAAATGCTTATAACTACTAAGCCTCAAGTACTTAAGATAACAAATTATTTAAAGTTTTGATAAATAAACAATTAATTTTATCCTAAATAACTAACATAAAAATAAATAATGTCATAAAAAGTTTTGTTTGCATCAAAATAGGATTCAATTTTCTCAAAATGGATCACTCCCTTACTAAGGTTTTCACTCAAGAAAGTATGCTAACAACATAAATTTGCAAGAAATGTGCTAAAAATCCAAGCAATTAATATGAAGTAAAACTATTAGAAAAAGGGATTAACTAACCTCAAATTTTCTGGAGTAACTCACAAGAATTTTGGAGGCAAGTGCACTACACAAAATTCCTCTTGCTAAAAAAAAAAAATCTTGACAAAATTTTGCTTCTTCCCAAACTTTGATCTTATACTAATTATGATGGTAGTGGATAGCCCTTTGATTAGATTAAGTGATAAACATTACTACTAATTTTTAGATTAATGTCTAAAGATGAGATCTAGATTTTTTGGTGAGAAGTTATGGGCTCTAGTATGGACTTTTGGTGGATCTTCCAAAGCTAGCTTAGATTGAGCTAGTTTGGGCTAATTTCAAAGATCTTATTAGGAAAACGCTTTTAGGTGGGTATATGGCTTAAGATAATTATGGGTACTTAGTTTAATATGTGAACTAATGATCTAGAGAATATGATTAAGTTTGGTTGAGTTTATAAGGGTGTTGATGAGTATAGAATGAGACTAGGTCTTAGTCTTATCTACTTTGGCCAAGTGATTTAAGTGGGACTTTGGAGTTGATGTGAGGCTTAGGATGGGTGATGGCTGGTTTTTTAAGGAAGCTAATGTTGTATAAAAGAACTTTAGTAAATTAAAAGCCAAAATATTAAAAAAAATAAAAGCAAATATAAACTAAAACAAAGGATAACTACCCAATCTCACCTAAGAAAAGGCAAACATGAGCCACCAAGCACCAAGCTACAAAAAAGAGTAATTATTCACTCAAAATAAATCACTCAACCACTAAAGTTACATATCATTTCACCCATATTTATAAGCGTGCAATTCTGTAAGTATATAACTTTAGGAGGGAAATGGAGGAAAAATAAGTGTTGGTAGTCATTTATGAAGAAAGTGTTTCAATTATTTATTTTTAATGCCTCCTTCATATCAAGCCCAGCCATATAAGAATCTAAATAAAAAATTAAAATATATAAGAATCAAAATTAAAAATACATTTAAGGAGGTCTAGAATGTGGGCTCTTTATCATGCTTTAGCTTGGGCTCTTGTAGTTAGGTCGATTCTTTCTTCTCTTCATTGAGCTTTAGCTTCAGCTCTTACAGTTGGGCCTTTAATTTGATTTTCTTCATGATTTGCTACATTAACTATGTTTATAGGTTGTATTTTTAAAAGTAAATATCTAATATTATTTAAGAGAGTTAGCAAACCTCCAAATATCAAGATAATTCTTTTACAAGAATATTAAATTACCTTTTACATGTACTTACCTAAAATTCATTCTTTGAAGTAAATCACATCATCACATGTGAAGTAGATTAGATAAGAGACCACAAATTCTTGATGAGAAGGGAAGACAAGCCACCCATAGCGCATACTAGGCTAACTAGGGATGACTTAGAGAAATTAGCACTAGAGCTTACAAAAGATTACCTAGACTATAACTCTTTAAAGAAAAGTTCTATGGGACCCTAGGTGGAGCACAAAAAGGTCGAATCATAAGGAGTAAGTAAAATAGAAAAGAATGAAGATAATGGGATAAGTTATGTAAGTGTTTTTGGATTTTCTTGTGTTAAGTGGCTATGTATTATTTTCATTTCAGATTATGTGTCATATATGCTCTCTTATATAACAATTTATGTAGTTGTGTAATTTTAAAAAAGTTTGAGGCTTATTAAGAAAAAGTATAAAATAAATAAACTATTTTGAATTTGAGATATGGTGGTTGGCCATGGAGGGAGGAGTTGGCTAGTTACAATTGTGTCCCCTCTCTGACCATGCATTCCTCTCTTCCTAACCCTCTCCCCCGCCTCCAACCATTCCCTCAACTTTGTGTTTTTGAAATATCCTAGTGTGAATCTTATCTAAGAACTATTTTCTCTATAATAGAAGTTTTGTGTTGATTTTAGACTAAATTTGGAGCGTATTCCAAAAAATTTTATGGCTGGCCAAGTGCAGAATAACAGGGATTTGATTATCTCCTTGTAAAGGACACTTTGGTGAGTAATCTCTACATTATATATTATCTAATTTTAAAATTTATTTTGTGGTTTTCTGTTATTTTCTACCATCAATCCCAAAAAAAAAATCATTCTTTAAAAGATTTCCCATAAAATCCCTTCCAAAATCTTCTTAAAGGGGTCAACATGTAAATTGGCCTAGTTTCAATCCAGATATTGTTTTGTGCCATTGATCCTCTTCAATTTTCTTAAAACTGTGTAGTTGGGTTCTAGGGATATTCCTCTATCCACATTTAGTGTTAATTTGAAGTTCCCTCCACTGAAACCTACTCTTTAACATTAAACTCCCACTTGAATCTGGTCGATCAAAGAGGGGCTCACATAACCAATCTTGGGAGAAAATCTAGAAAAAATTGCTTAAAATTTTAAAATTTTGTGAAACTTTTTAAATTGAGACTAGACATCATTCACTGAAATTTTTTATTTTAACTCAATCCATTTAAGTTTCTAGATGGAGTACTAAATTTGAGAAGTTATTACATCAAATTTTGCATTGAGCATAGCTTTATATTGGTCTACCACATTAAATTTCTATCTTAAACTCCACTTCAAAACTATCCTCTGCGCACCCATCCTCGATTTTCTAAACATCATAAAAAAATGCTTAGTCATTCAAAAGTAACCTAAACATGGGCCACATTTATGTTAGAAGTTTCAATATGTGTTTAACATATATATTTTTTAAAATTAACACATTAATGTTAGAATAGGTAGTGTGATATTCCCATCATAGCCACAATACCTAAAGCCACTATTCTATGATCAAAGAAGAAGAAGAAGAAGAAGAAGATAAAGAAGAAGAATAAGAGAAATATGAGGAAGATTAGCTTTACCTCATAGGGAAGTCTGTATCCCTTTATTTTTTTTATTTATGATCTAGGTTATCTATGTTTTATTTTATTTTTATCTTCATTGCATTGGGGTTAATGTAACGTTTTAGGTATAAGTGTAGCTATCAATTTATATCTTTGTGAATGACTCGCTTTATACATGTTATATATTCTACTTTGTTTTTTACTGTTTCTTTTTAATCCTTTTTGTTTTGAAATATATTATTAAATTAATTTTTAACACTAGATTCTTTATTAGTGTATTTTCACCTTATTTTATTTAAAAATTTGGGGCTTACATTTCTTCAATACAAGATTAAGAAAATGCTAAAGAGTTGATGACTAATAACATTATATAAAGTAACAATTAGTCTATGATCCTGCAACTAAGGTGAGAAATACCATCATGATAGTTACTCAAGCATAGTTCTAATGAAATGCATTGGACCTATAGATTTCAATTCTCTCAAGGACTATTACAAGCTCAACTTTGCTAACCAAGCTAAACCATTCTACATGTTTATGCAAGAAAAACACTTGCATTGTAAGATAGGTAAGGTTATAATAATTTAAGGAAGAAAATGGTACTTACAATTTAATAATTGAAGTTATGCCACTCAACCATGAATGGCTTGGAAAATGCTTATAACTAATGGTGATGTTCGTTATTAATTTATTTGTTTGGATTTTATTTTGAGTGTGTATATTTTGTATTTGATTTTAATGTAAAATTCATCATTATTATGCAATATTTTTTTAAATGAGAAATATTATTGATTTTTAAAATTTCTTTTTGTAAATAAAATTATTTTTATAAAAGCTAAATACTTCTATGAGACATTATATATATATATATATATATATATATATATATATATATATATATATATATATACATCCTCGAAAATTAATCGATCAGCCGAATCTCAAGGCATTTTTGAAATGCTTCGATCTAATCACCGATTTCAAAAAACTTTACTGGCCAATACGAATATCAAGCATTTCCGAGCTCGAATCGACTTCAAGCTATCGAACATGAAAATGGATCGATCGCCAAATGGTCACCAAAACTAACATATTTATAGTCAGATCGAGCGGCTCGTCAAGATGAATCCAACGAATCCAAGATCACCCAATTCCGACATCATTAAGGCACCCAGATCATCAAAATATACCGTCTGATCGGGGGGATCGCACTGGGCCGTCCGATGGGAGTGGTTGGAGTTTTCCACGAATTTACAAGGCCTGCCACTCCCAAAATCTATAAATAGAGCTTCATTCTCACCTTAGAGGGGACCAGAATCTGATTTGAAGACCAGAGAGCTCGAGAACCCGACGACGCCAGCGATCTATCACCGCAGTGCCACCAAGGTAATGAAGATCGAGCTTCTTAGAGATCGCCCCAGAGGACTAGAAAAGACCAGTTGTCGCTCCTTTCTCCCGAAAATCAAGAGGTTGCTCCCAGAAGATCAGTTCCTGCCGCTTTTTGGGAAACTTCTCCCTTGGGTTGGAGTTGGCCAGATATTATTCTACACACTAATATTGTTTCCTTGTAAACACCTTCTTCTCATGAGAAGCGGTGTATCTTTGAACACATAGTGAAAGTTCTCTGGGCAAGGCCCCGGTTTTTTTCCTTAACGGGTTTTCCATTATAACCCCGTGTTCATATCCCCCCTTGTGTGTTGGATAATTTTTGGGCTACTGACGAAGATCTCATCTACCGAATAAAATTCTCTATACGCAACATATATATATATATATATATATATATATATATATATATTTTTATAAAATAAATAAATGTTAGTATAAAGAAAGATCCTTTCAAGCAAAACAAATGTTAGTACAAAAGATCATATACATTCAGTTTCATTTTCATTTATTTATCTTGCATTTTTCAATACAACAACCACAATCAAAATAAGAATACATCTATGCTAGAAGTTCTCAAATAGTCATATCCAATATGAACTAGGAGGATGCAATCCAATTATGAATTGATGTTTCATTATTGTACCTCTATTTTTTTATTATTATTTTTTTTTACCATTTGAGCTATTTTCATGGCAAACTCACACACCGATGCAGTCCCCAAGATTCGAACCTGGGATCTCTGAGAACAAAATAAGGCTTAAATCAACTTGTTGAGACAAGGAACCCTAAATTAGTTAATTTACTTCATGAATGGTTTCATGTTTGTTTGATCAATGAATTAAGTTTTTTTTACTAATTTGTATTTTATTATTTTATTTGATTTTAGAGGGTTTATAAATACACAAGAATATACAATCTTCACCATAATGGTGAGCCTTGCCATCCAATCCATCCTAGTCGTAATCCCGTGTCTACCTCACCTGATGTGTTAAGGTAACCCTTCACATTGTCTTCAACACACACACAACGATAAAGGTTATCCAAAATTGAGTAATTTTAATTTTTTTAATGTTTTTTCTTAAGTATTTATAATTACTTTATTCAACTTTTAGTTTATTACTATTTATATTTTATGTTCAAATAAGGTGTAATTTTTTACGATAATTCTCAAGAATTAAGAGTAATTATTTTGACTTGTTTTGATTTAATTTAAATTTTTTATTATTTTAAAATTATTTAATGATCAAATTTTAGTTTTCGTAATCAAATGAGCTTTAAAAATTATTGAAAATAAGTTGATGAGTTATTTTAATAAATTTTTCAATGAAAAATCTAAGAATACGATTGATTTTAGTAATCTTAATAATCTAAAAAATATACATTTTTATTCTTATCGTCGTATTAGTAAATTTGAAGTTGGAGAAACTTTAAATAAAATGAAGTGTAAAAAAATAATAGGACTTGTTGATATTCCAATAGAAGTGTGAAAATGTTTAGGAGATCAAGGAATTTCTTAGCCTATAAATTTTTTTAATGTTATTTTAAAAACTAAAAAGATATCAAATGAGTAGAGAAAGAGTTCGTTTGTTCCTATATTTAAGAGTAAAGGTGATGCACAAGAGTGTACAAATTATAGAGGAATTAAGTTGATGTGTCATATATTAAAATTATGGAAGATAGTAATTGAGCATAGGTTAGGAGATGATACAAAAGTTTCTCAAAATCACTTTAGTTTCATGCTAGGTAGATCTACTATGGATATTATACATTTGTTGAGAGGTTTGATGAAGAAGTATAGAGAAAGTAAGGAGGATCTACATATGATATTTGCTGATTTAAAGAAAGCTTATGATAAAGTTTCAAGAGAAGTCTTTCGAAGAGTTCTAGAAAAGAAAAGAGTTAATATTGGTTATATTCAAGTCATTAAGATATGTATACTAGAGTTGTTACTTGCGTCGAAACACAAGGAGGATTGACAAAATATTTTCTTATTTCGGTTGTATTATATCAAGGATCGGCTTGAAGCCCTTATCTTTTGGTTTAATTATGGATGTTCTTACAAGGCATTTATAGGAAGATGTATCTTAGTGTATGCTTTTGCTGATGACATTCTTCATATTCATAAGACTAGAGAGGGAGTCCAAGAGAAACTTGAATTCTGAAGGTCAACATGAATTTAAGAAAAATTTTATAAGTTGGCAATAAGACTTACAATGATTTATGGTGCAGAATGTTGATGAGTAAAAGAGAAGCATAAGACTAAGTTAAGTGTTATAAAGATTTGGATGCTCAGGTGGATGAGTGGCTTTACTCATAGAGATGAAATGCGAAATGAGTATGTTTGGGAAAAAGTTGGAGTAGCTCCGATGATAAGATTAGAGAGAGTCCTTAGATGGTTTGACCACATCCGTACGTCCATGACTCGTTAGGAGAGTAAATGCATTAGATTTGCCTTATGTTAAGAAAGGTAGAGGTAGACCTAAAAAGACTTGGTTAAGATGTATAAAAAATGACCTTAGTATACTTGAATTAAATGAGAATTTGGCACATAATATGACACAATGGAGAAGAAGGATTCATGTAGCCGACCCCACATAGTGGGAAAAAGGATTGTTGTTGTTGTAATCAAATGAGCTTTGAAAATTATGAAAATATCCGACTTGCTAGGAATGATGAGAGGGACTGATCATAATAATTTCAACATGGATTTAATTTGAATTTTTTAAAAATTTCTATTAATCTATATGGTTAATTTTACTAATTTCCAACTATATTAAAATTAATCTTATTGAAATTTTTCAAAGAGACCTGAGATGGTCTCTAAAGGCTTCCTTAAACTGGGTTAACTGGATATCATTTAACTTATTATGATTTATTTGATTCAAAGACTATTTTTATCTGTTAAATTTAAACTATATGCTTTATGATTTCTAAAATTTGAGAACTTAACTACTTCTATTTCAAGAGGTCATCAACCTTCCATAAAAATACATTTTAGATTTTTTGCAATTTTTATGACTTTTTAAAGAATTTTGGTCTTATGCAAATAATTTGTATAAAAAAGTAAAAGATATTAAAATAAAAATGGCTGCATTGAACCTGAGATTGACAAAGTGAGAAGGCCAGCCTCGACAATAAAACCATTCAAAAGAGGCATAGTTCCAGACGACCCTATAAAGAAAAACGAAATGAATGAATCTGCATGGATTCACTTGAAATCATCTAGCTTAGTTTAAATTCATTTGAATGAGTGGAGAGAATCCAAACATGAAGGAGGTGACCTTCTTCTTCCATATTCTAGGTCTAATAGTTCCAAATGAGTGAGTGGGATTGTCAGGTAAAAAGGCATCCAAATCCTTTACTCCCTTTTGATTGCATAAAATTAAGGAAAAAAAAAGAAATCATTGTCTTACAATTAAATATATAAGAATAATATAAGAATAATAATTTCATCTGGAGTAAAAATTCAATCCTATAGAAATAGCTCAGTTTAAACTCTCGCATATAGTTTAAAAAATTTAAAAAGACAATGAAAAACCACTTTAAAAAATTCTAAAATCTTTAAGTAGTGTCAATAAATCATAGCTATACAAGAAAAAGCATATCCGTGGGAGAAACTTGCAGCAAACCCTGAAAATATTACAGATGAAAGAAAATATATTTAGGCAAACAAATTACTAGAGATAATTAAAAATCACCATATTCTTCATAGCCTTCCATTGCAAAAATTAAAATTACCAAAATATATGAAGATAAATATTTTTCACAATTTAATAAAAATAAAAAAGCAATTAAAAGTTAAGTAATAATCTAATAATCTTTATATGAAAGATCAAATATAGGGGAAACCAATTTGTCATCAAATTATTGGCTACTATTTTAACCAAAAAAATAGCATATATATCAAAGAAAAATATGATTTTTTGTAAATTATTATAATGTGACCTTTGACCAGGTGGTGAATCTAGTGACCATCAAGTATAATAGAGAACAAAAAATCAAACAACCCCATGCAATATAAGTTTTGGTTGTATTGAAGCAATTGAAAATACTATAAAACAAGTTCAAAACTTTTGTTGTTGTTGTTGCAATTACACCAATTATAAAACACACTACATTTCTTCCTCATGAGAACAATGTTAGCATTTAGATGATAGATGGAAACCTCTTCTTTGCAAAAAGAGTCAACATAAACATAGCCTTTGTGAATTCTCCAACATAAAAATTGAAATTGTTATAGGAATACTTTTATACCAAATATTTTTCCAATATGAGAAAATGAGTTTTTAGTTCTGACAATCTTCCACACCTTTATAAAAAGTTTACCAAAAGAGGATAAATTGAAGAGGAAGATAGCTAAATATTTCTATTTATTAGGAATTTTATTTATTTTAGTAACAATGGACTTAAGAGAATTTTAGATAGATTAAAATAGAAAACTTTCATAGTTGTGGTAGAAAAAAATTAATAAGGTGTTTATCGACCACCCTTCACCAAAATAGTTATTTTACCAAAAAAAAAAAAAAAAAAAGAGTTCCAACATCCAATGCCCCATTGAATTAAACACTCACTAGTTGTTTTAACATTAGAAAGTCCATTTCGTATAAAGAAATCTTTTATTTCTTAATAGCAGATAGAAGGGTATTTCTTTAATACTATTTTTCTTTCATAAAAGATGCCCAAAAAATTTTTGCCATATAAAATGACCACCATAATATGCATGAGAAATAGAACGCCACATCATAAACGCTTTAGCAACGTAATTTACCTTTTTCCAACATGCCACATAAAGAAATCCAAGATGCCTAATAAAAATTAGCATGATTACATTTAGAACCCCAAAAATATTTATTGAACATTTTTTGTATTCTAATGCAAATTACCTCATTAGGGTTGATAGTTTGAATAATGTAAATAGACATAGAAAAAAGGTATGAGATGACCTTCTATAGAGAGAAATATACATTTTGAAGATGACAATCATTTTTTTGTATCTAGCAAATAAGTTAATTAAATAAGAAGGCTATTTTTTCTTTCACAAAATATGGTCCATGGATATTTGAAAGATAAAGATAATAAAGAGAATTGATGAGAATAATAACTTATTGATCTTGTTTGCTGGAACATGCTTACTTGTAATAAATCCATTGTTCTTATTATTTATAGATAATCCACTTTCCTCTTCAAAAATTTGAAGAAAATCCCTAAGAATCTTAATTATAAAAATACTATCATTAGAGAAAATGATAACATCATCAAAAAAGCTATGGTGTGATATAGAGATTCCTAGGGTTCTATAATATAAGGAAGGGTATTTTATTATATGTTCTCTAGACCTTTAGAAAAATTTCTATAGTAAGAAAGAATAGACAAGGTGATAAGGGGTCTCTTTATCTTCAGCCTTAGAGAATTTGAAAAAAAAATCATAAGTCATACCTTGACCAACATAAAGATCCATTCATTTTAATGTTCGACCTCACTTTTAGTGAGGTTGACACTTACCCCTCTAGTCTTAGAATTTCCATCTTGGCACTAGGACTTCCTCACTTAGAACTTTAAGACATTGTTAGTGACTAAGAAGACACCAAACTCAATCCCAATAGTTATAAGATTCAACCCTTGGGTTGGTTCCACTGAACTAGTATGTCCCACCTAGCCTGAACTAACCCAAAAGCTGCCCCATAGGTCAAACCAAATCAAATTAAATCAATCTTAACCATAAACCTAAACATTATAAACACAAATAAGCACAATTAGTCTCCAAATAGGTTAATTTGGCAACCTAACCCATTTATCCCATTTAAGTCACTTTGACCCCAACTCAAGAGAAAATCTAATAACCCCAATCCAATCAACCCAATGATATCCAAAATAATAATCATACCCAAAACTTGCCTAATTTAATTTCAATTTGATTGATTAACTCATCTAGCCCAATTTAACCTATTTGGATCTTAACTGACTAATTCCAAATTAAACCAAAGTCATTTGAAATTGACCTTGCACAAAGCATTAGTAACACTAATTGAATATGATTGAAGCTTGATTGTGGGTCAAATTGGTCCATTAGTCTACTTAGCCTAAGTTGACCCAATTGCAACCTATAGTGTCAAAATCAAATTAAACCCCAACCAAGCCAAATAGGATCAATTCAAAACCTTAGAACTCGTTGAACTCGCTTTTAGTGAGGTTGATAATCACCATCTTAGTCATAAGATTTGATCTAAGCATTAAGATTTTCCTCACTTAGGGTTAAGACACTTATAGTGGCTAGAAAAATATCAACCCAAAGTCTAGAAGACTCACATGGCTCAAACCAAACCCCATATATCAAACTCAATTGATTGTACATGAGCCAAAATTCCAAACCATGCCAAATTAACATTCAATCTGACCAATCAGTCAAGTTGACCCAATTTGACTCATTTGGACCTAAATGGGCTAAATGCAAAATTGACCTAAATGACCTAAATTTGAACCTACTTAAACCCACCAAAACATTGATTAAATATGATTGAAGCTTTATCAAGTTCAATTTGACCAATTAACTCACCTAGCTCAAATTGACTCAAATGAATCCTCTAGGGTCAAATCAAATCCAACTTGATATAAGCCAAATTAAGTCATTCCAAAGCTTTACAATCACTACAATATAATTGAGTGTCCCTCGTGATTAGTTGCAATCTAATTTGGCCAATTGACTCATCTAACCCAAGTTAGCCAAATTTTACCTAAAGCTAAAAATTAATTCAACTAAAATCAATCCCCACGATCACTTCCAAATGAATAACTGATCATATTCCAACTCTAAATTGAAGCTAATTAGCCCATTAGCCCAATTTGACTTAATGAATCAAATTGGACCAAATCTTAATCCAACCTAAATTAGATCAAACCAATTATTACAATTAATCTTATGATGACTATTGATCATCACTCAACACCCAATTGAGCCTAATTGAGCTAATTTAATCTATTAACCCTATTTGACATAATTTGGCTTAAAGGGCCAAATTAAACTAAACTTTGATCCAACCCAAATTTGATCAAATCAAAACCTACAATAAACTCCAAATTGTCAATCAAACATGACCTAACCTTTAATTGCACCCAATTTGGTCATTTTGATCAAATTGATTAACTTAACCCATTTGACCTATATGAACCCATATGAGTAATGATTAAAATTTACTCCAATTTAAATCAAAATATTACACCAACACATTCCAAGTCATCATTGGAACATAAATCAATAGCCATATGCCCAATTTGGTCAATTGGTCAACATAACACAATTGAACCTAAATTAACCAATACGAGTCCAAATGAGCCAAACCCAACCAAATTTAGCAAGACTTATCCTTGGTCCTCTTTACTTGCCCAATTGAGCCAACCTAAGGTGAACCTAGTTCAACCTAAATCAAGTGAACCATGCCACCCATAAGAAACAAAATCTCAAAATAAGATGGTTTCAATCACTTTCTTTGGCCAAAATAGCCTCTTTAGCATGCATTGAGTTCACCCTAAATAAGCTAGGCTGACCCAAGGCTAGCTTGCTCAACCATTGACCAAGGTGAAGTCCCCTTCACCTTAGATAGCCCTTGGTTCACCAACCATGAGCTATCCATTACACCATTGGCTACTCCTCCAGCCACTAGAGGAGGTTTACCTCATCATTCCAAAGCCAATTCTAGCCCTGCCCACTGCATAGATGGTTGTCATGGAGTGAACCCACTAGAAATAGTGGTTCACATCAAAAGGAGGGTATACATCTCCTTACCTATTTAAACTTTACATGCACCTTCATTCAAACTCTAGAGCTAGTCCCTGAGATCTCTAAAGCTCCCCATGTATCCCATCACTAACGAGACCAAACCACCTCTCAACTCAAACGTCCCAAACACCCAACCTCGCCAAACTCATCTCAAATTGGAATTGAGCTTCCTCACACTTTCCCACACCCAAGTGAGTCAAAACAAGTTGAGAACCACATAACTCGAGCACGTGAAGACCATCTTAGAACAACTTTGGTGACCTCACGGTGGTGTATGGTCTCCGAAGCAAATGACAAAGAAGTAGAGGGGGACTTCAGCATCAGGGCTTTGTTTCTACTAGACAAAGCTATCTCAGTCAATTTTGCCAGCTAGTCTCAGCTCCAACAAGGTAATCACTCTAAAATCATAAATCAGACCCTAGGTGTTGGTCTTCTATTTTGTGATTTGGCGTCTCATGTAAAACATACCATAGGGAATCCTATATTTTCTATTTTGATCTAATGGAGTTGATTTTGCTATGAAATAAATCATGATTGGCTTGAATGAAGCAGCGAGAGGCAGACTATCTTCGTCTCTCACCGGAGGTGGAAGATGAAACACTTGCCATCCATCTCACATGACTAGAGTGGATGGTTGTGGTAAATTACAATAGATTTTTTATTTTAATTCTTTAAAATTGCAGGATTAATCATTGAATAGCTCTAGAAAAAATCACTTTGATCGCCGCTAAGTCGGTAGCGACGGAGATGGTTTAAATAACCAATCACGTCATGTCATATATAAAGAGTAACTGACTTAGCACTAACTATGTAATCTGATTTAAATAGGTTTTAAAATGTGATTAATTACATAACACTTTCAAAAATTATAACTATTTATAAAAAATCTAAAAAAATACAAATAAATACTCTTTAGATAGGTTAAACAGAAGAATTTAAGGAAAATAAAAACCTTAATTCTTATCAAGTAGATAAAGACTAACTTGGTTTTGAATGTTTTCATTAATGCAAATGACTTAAGAAATTAGGTGAATATTCATTGGAATGACATCTACCTCGCATAATTATTTGAAGTCAATTGGATGAGCACATTTGGAAATTCATATTTTTAAATCATAATTAGCCATTTTGGCTATTTAATAAATTTATTTAAATATTAAAATTATTATTGATGGCTAAATGAGTATTAGGAGCTTAATGGTGACTAGAAAATTTTATTTGGGCCTCTCGTCATAATTAATTTTAAAATCACTATTAAGGAGTATTTATTAATTAAATAATTCATTAATTAACCTAAGATTTAGAAAATTTATAACTAATTGCATAAATAGCTAAAATTACAAATGAAACCTTTATGTATTGAGCTAATAGAGAGTTAATCAATGAAATTAAAATCTCTAAATGATATTTTAAGAGTAATTTCTTTATCAAGAATTTTCTTAATTAATTTATTAATCATAAAATATTAGCCAAAATTCCTTGGAAGTTTAATGTTTATTTCTCATATTATTTTGCAAGTTTATAAATTTTCTCTTAATTTTTAGGCTAGAATATTGTGATTTCTTAATTTTTAAGGTCTTTTGGCCAATAATTGAATTAAATATTTATAAATTTAATTAATTCATAAAAATCACAATTTCACTTTTAAATTTCATTAATGATGAGAGGGCATGTATATGATATTTTATTAATTTGTCTCTCCTCATTTAGGTTAATTCACCTAAATCTAAAATATGTTAAATAAGAAATTTCATAAGCTTAAGTGATTTTCGGATCATATAATTTACAATAAGATTAATGATTTGAGCAAGCCTTCTTAAGACATTTATTGATCTTTCTCATCAAGTTATTTATGTGTTGGCCATCAATCATATGCATCTCATATTTTAATAAAATCAATTGGTTGAGTTAATATGGCCTAATGATATTATTGTTAATAAATCTTAAATTTAGTTTGTCTTTATATTCAAAACATACATGAACATGTATTTCAATTACAATAAATAGCAATATTTAAAATGTGTTAATTATATACATTATCTACACTCTTTAAGGTATATAGTTTGGACACCCAGGGGCGTAGGGCTATTGGTCCGAAGGTCATAAATACCTTGTCTTTCTCATTTAACAATGACACGTACCTGAAAAGTGTGTAAAATAAAATTCATATAAAAATTAAATTAACTCTCAAAGTCTATTATTTTAAAAGTCATAATTTCATACATTCGTGTCTATGTCTATATGTATACTTATATATGTGAATCCTTGTTTTCCTCTAAATATACATATTCATGGAAATGTATATATTTAAAAATTTATGTAAACCCTTTTATTAAATTCTAAAATGGAGTACACATATACATACATACATACATGCATTAAAGTTTAGGATTTTCAAAATTATGCATGTAAATTAAATCCAATATTTTTCTAACCCACAAAAGCATATCATTCATAAAGTGATCATTATAGGGAAGAGGTATGTTGGATATATGCCATGAAGAAATTTTAACTCTAGTTCTTGGTCTTGAGTTACCTTTTCTAATGATCTTAATGTTATTTGAGTTTGATTAAAAATTTTGAAGTAATAAAAATCTTAACACTTCATCGAGAATTAAAAGTCATATAAATCTACCCTTAGAATTTACCTAAGGTCGGGGTGTAAGAGAAAAATGGATCTTACCTAAAGTGGATCCTATGATTCTTCTTACGCTCTTTAAAACACTAAACTCAATTTTAACATAAGTTAAATTTGTACTAAAATCTGCACTTGAATTGATTATCATGTAAAGAGTAACCACCCCATTGGTTAATAAATTAAATCTTTGATAGCTTGGTGCAATCAAGTACTAAAACCTTTCTTTTGTCTCACCATATTCATCCTTCCACACACTCTATATTGAAAAGTCACTAACTTTAGAATTAAGTTAGGATGATGCTATGTTGTGGATTTATGTTTTATTTTGTGATATAATATTTTAGACTGGATGTTAAGATTGCTAGTGCATAGTCTCAATGATAGAGTATTATTTTTTAGACTAAAGTTATTTTTTTATAAGGGGCAATACTTAATAATTAAAGGGCAGCTATAATAATAAAATAATTAAATATTTTTCCTTATAGGTGTCACTCTTTTAAGCATATCCTATTAGGACGGGTGGGCTTGGTACTCATTGGTGATATGTCCAATTGTGTAATACATTACTGCTTAGTGTGTATGTGTGTTATTGATAAGCTCTATCTTGTAGGTTTAGATAGGATTTCTTTTTTATATATATAATTTTTAAATGTAGTTTTTGTATTAGTATTAAGATTAGAGCCATGGAGTTTAAAATAAGTAGATGCTACAAAACTTTAACCTAGGAGTCCCTATGATGTCTGGAGGATCCAAAATTTGGAAGATTAAGAGAGGAAGAAGACCAAGAGAGAATGAAGACCCCTATATGTTATTTATTTATTGTAATCCAAGTTGTATAAGGGTTAAGATCGATAACCCACTTTTTTTTCTAGGGTGTATGGTAAAACCTAGTCACACCGACCTTTTCATCATTCTTTTAATCTAATCGATTGTTTAGTGTGTTTACTTTATGGGTGCATTAAAATTACATGCTTTTTTTCTAACTTTCTTAAAGTATAATGATTGTTGTATTGAATTTCGGTAGCTCTTTATAATATAAATTTTCTACTCTAACTTATTAATCAAATTAATAATTATCACAACTCATAATGTCATCTTAAAGCTTAAGAATTAATCAATTAAAATTTTAGAAACCACTATGTTTATGATGAAGGTATAGCATCATGATTGTATTTTATCTTCTCTCCTTGAACATAAGTAATCTTCACTTATTACATGATAAAGGGGAGTGTAGGATCATTAACTAGAACCCTCTTGAGTGAAGAACGCCCTTCTCGTGGATTGACCCATAACTTGATTTCATCATGCATATAGGCATACTTGCCCACCGAAACTTGAGTCAAATTTGAGAGTCCAAAATTATAAACTGATCAAATTTATTGCATTAGTCTAGGTCATTATTTCATATCAGTCATAATCTTGAATCTAAAGAGTGAGTTTTGGCTCTTAGGTTTTTATTCTTAATAAACAACAACCTAGCCATCTTGTGATTATGAGACATGGCCATATAGTTTTAACTCATAGAAGGTGTTAGCTGGCAACCCTTTTAGACAGTGCTAAGCTCAGAAGAGTTGAGATAGATTTATTCTCTCAAATAAAAGTGAACCAACATAGTCTAGTTTTCCTCTCGTTAAATTAGGCTTTGCTCTTTACTTGTGCTAGAGGGCCTTAGTTTTAGGTTCAGAAGCTGCTTGTTTCTCGCTCGTAGTGAGTGAAAGTCCTCAAATTTTATGCCTTTTATAATCTTATGTTGTCGATCATAAGCCTTACCATTATAATAAAATATTAACTTAAATAATCATAATTCTCTACTTTTAAAATATAAATCCTCAACATAGGATAGATTGAAATGTTCACCAGGCTTCTATTATCACGAGCACTTCTTACTTATCCTCATTTAGAGTTAATAACTCTTCTTATTCAAGCTCTTCCACTTGATTTTTATAATCACCAATCCTTTGCTCTAACTCTGAAATCCCTAAGGATGTTAATCAATCACTTTAATCGAGAGTTCTCTTATTTGACCCATATCCGTGAGTTGTAATTAATTATGGGGACTTACGCTTATAAAAAACTTAAAGGCTTTGCTTAAAATAATCAAGGCAGGGGAAAAATCTCTAGTACATAGACCCATCAATCTTAGGATCTTTATTAGATGATTTAGTCTATCATAGGATGATATCTCTATCTTTCAAGGTAGTATATTATTTTCTAATGCCATAATTGATCAATTCAATAAGTATTCCCTAAGATTTGTGTAGTATCCCATCATATCTTTTTAAACACCACAAACCATCACATACATATGATTGAACCTAGCCCATGCAAAATTGAGACTCAATTTAGCTAATTGGTCAACTTGACCCAAATAGACCTAAATGAATAATGTTGAGCCAAAAACTCAATCAAAGCCAAGTTGGGCCAAGTTTGTCATTTCAATGCATTCCAAACTATTTATTGAACATAACTCAATAGCCATTTGGAACCATTTATCCCAAGTTAACCTAAAGAGGCCCAAAGGAACCATATTAAGACAACTTCAAATTCAAGCCAAATTAGATCAAGCTAAACCCTCCAACACATTTCAAATTAATACTTGAACATGATCCAATAGTTCCTTGGGCGCAATTTGATAAATTGGTTCACTAAACATATGACATTAAGCCAAACACAACCAAATTAACCCCAAACTAAGCCAAACATGGCATGGCTCATCCTTGGGTCACCATGAACTTGCTCAAATGGACCTTACCTAAGGTGAGCAAAGTTTAGCTCAAACCAGTGAATCAAGGTTCCAAATGAAGATAAAATACTAAGATAGCTAAGTACAACCCATAATTTTGGCTTTGGCAGTCACCTTAGCATTCCTTAAGCTCACCCTAGTTAACTTAACCAAACCAAAATTGATTTGTTTAACCATTGACCCATGTGAAATCCAAATCACCTTGGATAGCCTTTGGTTCACCCACCATATCCAGTCCACTTTACCTCATTGCACAAAACTTGGCCTACCAATAGAGGGGCACCACCTCAATGATCCCCACCCATTTTGAGATTATACCACTACACAACCATCTCCCTATGGCTAAACCAAACCAAAATAAGAGTTCACATGAGGAGCTTGAAGGAATTTGAATTAGAGGGACCCAAGGCATTCCAGAGCATCACTTCATCTTTAGAGAGAGTTCTTAGAGCCCTCGAGACCTCTTTAACACCTTAACCCTGAACACCATTAAAGTCTTCAAAAGTTGGCCATCTCAAAGCTCCATCCTCACCAAAACCATCTCAATTCCCAAATTAACTCACCCTACACTCTCCCTAACCTCCGGTGATACAAGATGAATAATTCCCACTTAATTTGAGCTTGAGCAAGAAGAGATAGACCAAACTCTGATGACCCATAGTCGTGTTTTGGTCTCAAGAGAAATAGGCAAGGAGGTAAGTGGTGAGCTTCTTAACTGAAGCTTCTTCTCTTCAAGACGTGGCTATCTCTATCGATGAAATAAAAAAACATTGGCTCTAATAAGGTAAAATCTCAAAACTATAGAAAAGCCTTAGGATCCAACCGTAGGAATGCATTGCATTTCTTCTTTAGATCATTTGTAATTACTTTACATAAAAATCCATGCATTATTGACTTGGATTAAGTGGTGAAATGTATATAATTTCCATTTCTCACTAGAGGTAGGGGATGAATCATATATCATCCTTTTTTCTTTGAATAAGATGAATGGCTATGATCTCACTGCACAGTAGAAATTGATTAATAACTATGAAATTAATGTTAGACATTTGATCTTTCATTGAATGGGTCGAATCAATACTGATTTGCCATCATCTATGTCAGCACCATTGGGGACAATTTTAACAACCGATCTCATCACCTCACGCATAAAGCAAGGCTGACTTGATGTCATATGTGTAATTTGATTAATTAGATTTAAAATTAGTTTTAATCAGACCTTTAAAAATCTTAATAAATCATAAGAAAATGAAAATATGTAATAAATACTCTTTGGAATCAATAAATAGAAAAAAAATCAATGAAAAAAATGCTCTAAATTTTGTTGAATGGATAGAGAGTAAATGTAGATTATTTAAAATCTTTAATTATTGAATTATTTCTAAATTACTTATCCAAATAACTTGAAATTTTTAGGGAACATTAGTAATGCTCACTCTCTCCTATAATAATTTCATGAAATTTGGGTGATTAGATTAGAAGTTGCATATTTTAGACTCTAAATGATGTAATTAACCTAATAATTAACTTTAAAAATCATGGAAATAGCCAAATTTGTATCTTCAAACATATTTATTCAGCATAAAGACATTCAAGGAAAATTTATAGAAGCTCTAGTCATGATCACTTAATGAATTGAGGAAATCATGGGAAAATTTTCAAACACTTGAAATCACATTTCATTGCATAAACCACCATTATTAGGCTTAACTACACTTAGGGTGCATTTGGGATATTGGTTTGGCTATGTGTATTTTCACATTACACCACATTTATCATTTGAGAAACTGTGATGTGGGTGCATTTTGCAGAGTGGTATGGTGGGAAACTATATTTTCCAACTTGACCTAATAGAATGTGGTGGCTACTAAAAAGTTGAGGTCTATCTTTATTTTTTTAAAAAAATTTGTAATACCCACGACACTTTTTTAGACATCAACTTCTTTAGCAGGAACTCTGCCACTATTTTCTTAAGCCACTACAGCTATGCCAAACAGAACCTTAATTAGCTATTAGAATTTTCTTGAGTTGCTTAAGTTTAGTTCAAATAGCTTAATTTTATAATTAGTGAGAACCTTTCGAAGAAATCTTTATAACATCTTGTGTTAAGTATGTGTGTTTTGGATATTACACACACACACACACCCACCACCACCACCACCACCACCATCACCATTTAAATGATGCTTTGAAATTAACAAAATAATATAATTTTTTAAAACTAGGATCTAAATTAAACAACATATTCTTCTTGAAGTTAATGATCAAGAGGGATATCCTTGTAATTTTACTTTTATTAAATCATCTTTGATATTATTCATACTTCCATATAAATTAAATTAATCAATCATTTAAAATTAAATGATTTGAGAGAATTCTCCAAATACTTATGGGATGCTTTTGAGATCCCCATTGATCATAGAAATTAATCCCACGGTGTTTGGAGTTGATTGAGTTAAGTGAATCTAATTTTAAATGTACATGCATGTATTTCAAGTTCTAAAATTACATTAATTACTACTAGATTTATAGAATTTATAATCAATAAAATAAGAATGAAAGAATTCTTAAATTCTTATTGTAAATTCAAATGAACAAAGAAGATAAAAATAATATTAATAAAATGTATCTACTTTGAATGTTAACATATTTTCTATTATTTAAATATGTAAATAAATCAAATAAACCATGAAAATTTTAATTATGCTTTAAATGATATGAAGATTTTAAAGGAGTGTTAGGACTACATCCTTAAGCCCCTATAAGATTTCACAATTTTATGAATTTTATTTTAACTTAAATATTGTCTAGATCATAAAAATATACAAAAATAATTAAAGAAATATCAAATTAATTCAAGCTTATCCTAAATTTCGATGAAATGTTCCTTTGAAGTTTCCCAACTTCGGAGAATACTTAAATAATTTTGGTAGTTATATCTTTTATCATTAATAAAGAACAATAGACTCAATGATGACCTAAAATTAATTAAATACCGTAAAGTGACCTCTAAAATGTCTCTCTAATCTTAGAACATGCTTCATAAGATTATGATAATCATTTGAACTTTAATAGGTTTTAACTTAAAATTTAATTAAAATACATCATCACTATTCAAGTTTGTGGTGTTTAAAATTGTGATGGGAGGACACTTCACAGATCTTAGGAGGGGCACTTGTTGAAATAATCAAGTGCGACATCAAGGGATGACATGTTATCTTGAAAGATAGAATGATCACCCTATGATGAACTTAGTCACCTAATAAGGACTCCTAATATTGATGGGCTATTGTGTACCAAAGATTTCTACTATCATAGATGGATGAAGTAAGACAAAGTTGATTTTGAGCTTGGTTATAAGCTCCCAATAGGGGCAATCCCTTATAATTAATTACATTATGAAAGATATGAATCTCTTAATAAAACTCTTGAATAAAGTTATTGGCTACAATCTATATGAATTTCAAATTTAGAGATCAAAGGATTGGTCATGATGAAAATCAAGTGGGAAAGCACAAATAGAAATAATTCTTAATGAATTCCAAAGGCCAATGTGTATAAAGTGCTTCGATGATATGAAGCCTAGTAAATACTTTAATTTATTCTGTAGTTGGGTTTTATATTTTTAAAATTAAAATCATATTAAATTCAAAGTTAAAAAATTATTAGAATGGTAGCTCTTATGTCCCAACAACACAAAATTGTGAGAATGCCTAAGAGGTGAAGATTTACACCTCTAGTGAAAGAGAAACAGACAACCTCAAATCTTAAACCTAATGTGATGTAGCATAAGCTTTGAGCTCATTCTAATCTAGGTAGAGAAAATCGAAGATTTGTTGGTTCAATTCCTCTGAGGAATGAACTTAGACCAACTCTTCTGGACTTATAACCCATATGGATGGGCCACCAGTTAACAACACCTATGCATTAAAATATTATGGCTAAGTCTCATATAAAATGCAAGATGGCTAGGCTATTATTTATTAGGAATGAAAACTTAATACACATCTTAAGATTCTAAGATCATGATTAGTATGAATGATGTCTTAAGCTAATACAATAAAACGTATATTAGTTATTAATTTTAAACTCTTGAATTTGAATTAGGCTTAAGTATTCAACATTTCTACATGCATGATGAAAAAAATATATGAGAAATCAGTGAGAAGTGTGTTCTTCACACAAGGGGGTTGTTGTCAATGATCATGTACTCCACCTTATCATACAACGAGTGAAGATCCCCTATGTTCAAGAAAGGAAAGATAAGATGACTAGGAGATAATCTTACATTTATCGTAGACCTATGGTTTCTAAATCTTCTAATTGATAAAGTCATATGCTTTAAAATGAGGTTATGAATTATTAGTTTTTTTAGTTTAGTTCTTAAATCAAGGTAGAAAACTTAGTCTTTAAAAAGCCTACTAAAATTTAAGTCAGATACAATAAACACCACACTTTAAAAAACTAATGTAAAGCATGTCAATTTTATTGCACAATGAAAGTAAACACATTGAAACAATCAAAATAATTTAAAGTAATTGAATGATCGAAGTGCTCGGGTTCTACTAAACACCTTAGAAAAAGACAAAAAATAGACAATTAAGATCTACCCTTATATAGCCTAGTTATAGTTAATATTATAATAAAAAAAAGTCAATGGGGTTTGGTCGGCGGGGGTAATGGAGGGGGAGGGTCTTCATCTTTTCTTCACTTCTAAGTTTTGGGCACTCTAGGCTTCATCAAAGCCTTCCAAGACAAAACCTTCTAGCCATTATTAATTTTAAACCCCATGGCTCTAATTTTAATTCTAATATAAAAATTACATTAAAATTTTTAAAAGAAAATCCCATCTAAATTTGTAAAGTAGATACACATACATATCGATTAATTATAATTCACACAATAGGGCCTAGCATCAGCGGGTGCTAGGCCCACCTGTCCTAATGGGTCATGCTAAAGGGGCAAGTAGCACCTACAAGTAAAATCATTAAGCTTAATTTTTTTATAATGACCCCTTTTGTTAAGCATAGCTCACTACAAAAAATAATATTAGTCTAAGAAATATCATCCTACCATAATACTATGCACAAAAAATTATAACATCTAGTCTAAAATATTACAACACAAAATAAAAATAAAAATTAATCACATCAAGTCACCAACCTAACCTAAGTCTAAGATTAATGATTTAATATTCTAATGTGTGTGTAAAGGCTAGAGTGGTGAGACAAGGCTAAGTGTTTGAGTTATATTTCAAGAATGAAGTTCAATTTATTGTCCTTGGATGATTTCAATTCAAGTGATTTGTGATTTGGGAATGACCTTTAACCATGTTTTAGAATCACCATTTAAGCTAAATTAATGTTTTAAAGGGTATGGAGCTTGATAATCCTTATAGTCAGAGCCATCTTACCTCTTGCCCAAACCTAAAGAAGCTAAGGACTTAAGTCAAATCTTGTTTCAATTATGCATGATCCTCTTTGAGATTAATAAAAATAAATAAATAAGATAGCTTTATGGCATGTGAACCAACCCTTTGATGACATGTATGCTTATAACTTAGATGAAGATGAGATTTTTCTTAAGTGGGATTAAATTTACATTTAATAATTAGTAGAAGTTATGCATACATGAAAATCCTATTCTAATGTCTTACAACACATGGGTATGTAACATTGTTAATCTAATGGGTCGAGATAACAAGACCTTCTTCAGACTAGTAGTCCTGCACCCTCGGGTGTCTAGCCTATTTACCTTATAATTATATTAAGCATATGATTCTATATGAATGGATAAAACATGTTAAATTGAATAAGCTGGTGACATGGAAAGAGATCTTTTGCATTTTCTAAATCACATGCTATGTATGTATATATGTATCTTTTCTTTGAAAATTAAAGAATAAAATTTGAAAACTCTTAACAACTAAGTATATATGCATGAAATCATGTGAGATGAATTTGACTTAAGTATAAACAAGAAAGATCACATACCTTAAAGCTCATCCACATGCTCATCAAACTCAAGACTAGCATGTATAATCAAAACTTGATTTAAGCTTAAGTCATAACCTTAATTAAAGGCTTAATTAAAGTTAATTATAATGAATTAATTAAGTTATTTATACTTAGGTTTGATTAGTATTTTTCTAATGTTATTCTCCATCTATTAAAGAGCCTAAGTTAAACTTTTAATTTTTCCTGGTTTATATAATTTATTATTTATTGAATTCCAAAATTAGGCTAAGTAACTCCTAAATGTAGATAATCACCAAATATAAAACAAAAAATTATGAAAAAATTTCTAGACATGCATAATAATAATAAAGATTAACTACAAAAATTGTAAGGCATTTTGGCTTACAAATAGTGATTAATTATACTAATTGAGATTTTGCCAATGAAGCAATTACTATCAAAATACCTCAAACTAATTAGAAATTTTACTTTTATTTATTAATTATCTATTAAACAAACCCATAGAAGGTTTTTTCTTATTTTTTAGAGAAATATGTAATTAATGGTAAATTTTAGAAGTTCTAGATCAAGTAAAGCAATTATTTAGTTAATTAATTACTCTATAGTGTGATTTTTTTTTAAATAACTAAGCTTAGAGGTCTTGATAATTTGCCTTGGCATCCATTAGGTTGTTTCAACATGTTTGATCATTAGAAAGTGGATTTGGTTATTTTCATAGTTTGTTTAATTAATAAATGGTTAAAATAGCTAATGGGGTTAAAAATAGACATCTCCTAATATACTTTGCTAAACACCCTAAGAAAATTGTCAGAGGCAGAGGTCATTCCAGGGAACGTTCTCCACTAATCTTAAGTAGGTGTTAATTATAATATTGATTTGTACATTGAAGCCCTAATTAAACTCTATATAATTAACAAAAATTTGAGCTTTAATTTTTATTAAATTCTCTTCTATTGATGCTTTCTAATGAGTCCATATTTATATATATTTTAAGCTTTTTCTACAATTAATTATGATATTTTAAAGTTTTGATCATTTAAATTAATTTTAACCCTAATTAATCAATTCACAGAGTCAATGCTAACTTGGCGTTGTGGGATTAATTATTTAAATCATCTTGCATGGTAGCTGATTCAACATCATTGGATACTATTTCATCTCAAGTCATTCGATCAAAGATGAAACAACAAAGGGTGCAGGGCATGTATGCTTTTCTTCACTTCTAAGTTTTGGGCACTCTAGGCTTCACAGAGCATTTAAAGCCAAAACCTTCTAGCCATTGTTAATCTTAAACCCCATTGTTCTAATTTTAATTCTAATATAAAAATTACATTAAAATTTTAAAAGAAAATACCATCTAAATTCGTAAAGTAGATGTTAGCCATAATAAACATGCATACCGAGTAATTATAATTCACACAATAGGGCTTAGCATCAGTGGGTGCTAGCCCACTTGTCATAATGGGTCATGCTAAAGGGGCAACTAGCACCTAAAAAATCATTAAGCTTAAGTTTTTTATAATGACCCCTTTTGTTAGCATAGCTCACTACAAAAAATAATATTAGTCTAATAAATATCATCCTACCATAATACTATGCACAAAAAATCCTAATATCTAGTCTAAAATATTACATCACAAAATAAAAATAATAATTAATCACAACAAGTCACCATCCTAACCTAAGTCTAAGATTGATGATTTAATATTCTAATGTGTGTGTAAAGGCTAGAGTGGTGAGACAAGGCTAAGTGTTTGAGTTATAATTCAAGAACGAAGTTCATTTATTATCCTTGGATGATTTTAATTCAAGTGATTAGTGATTTGGGAATAACCTTTAACCATGTTTTAGAATCACCATTTAAGCTAAATTAATGTTTTAAAGGGTATAGAGCTTGATAATCCTTATAATCAGAGCCATCTTACCTCTTGCCCAAACCTAAAGAAGCTAAGGACTTAAGCCAAATCTTGTTTCAATTATGCATGATCCTCTTTGAGATTAACTAAAAGAAAAGATAGCTTTATGGCATGTGAACCAACCCTTTGATGGCATGTATGCTTATAACTTAGATGAAGATGAGATTTTTCTTAAGTGGGATTAAATTTACATTTAATAATTAGTAGATGATATGCATACATGAAAATCCTTTTCTAATGTCTTACAACACATGGCTATGTAACATTGTTAAACTATGGGTCGAGATAACAAGTCCTTCTTAGACTAGTAGCCCTGCTCCCTCGGGTGTCTAGCCTATTTACCTTATAAATATATTAAGCATATGATTCTATATGAATGGATAATACATGTTAAATTGAATAAGCTTGTGACATGGAAAGAGATCTTTTGCATTTTCTAAATCATATGCTATGTATGTATATATGTATCTTTTCTTTGAAAATTAAAGAATAAAATTTGAAAACTCTTAACAACTATATATGCATGAAATCATGTGAGATGAATTTGACTTAAGTATAAACAAGAAAGATCACATACCCTAAAGCTCATCCACATGTTCATCAAACTCAAGACAAGCATGTATAATCAAAACTTGATTTAAGCTTAAGTAATAACCTTAATTAAAGGCTCAATTAAAGTTAATTATAATGAATTAATTAAGTTATTTATACTTAGGTTTGATTAGTATTTTTCTAATGTTATTCTCCATCGATTAAAGAGCCCTAAGTTAAACTTTTAATTTTTCCTGATTTATATAATTTATTATTTATTGAATTCGAAAATTAGGCTAATTAACTCCTAAAATTTAGATAATCACCAAATATAAAACCAAAAATTATAAAAAAAATTCTAGACATGCATAATAACAATAAAGATTAACTACAAAAATTGTAAGGCATTTTGGCTTACAAATAGTGATTAATTATACTAATAGAGATTTTGATAATTAAGCAATTACTATGAAAATACCTCAAACTAATTAGAAATTTTAATTTTATTTATTAATTATCTATTAAACAAACCCATAGAAGGTTTTTTATTATTTTTTTAGAGAAATATGTAATTAATGGCAAATTTTAGAAGTTCTAGATCAAGTAAAGCAATTATTTAGTTAATTAATTACTCTATAGTGTGATTTTTTTAAATAACTAAGCTTAGAGGTCTTGATAATTCAACATGTTTGATCATTAGAAAGTGGATTTGGTTATTTTGATAATTTGTTTAATTAATAAATGGTTAAAATAGATAATGGGGTTAAAAATAGGCATCTCCAAATATACTTTGCCAAACACCCTAAGAAAATTGTCGAAGGTAGGGGTCATCCCAAGGAACAATCTCCATTAATCTTAAGTAGGTGCTAATTATAATATTGATTTGGACATTTAAACCCTAATTAGACTCTATATAATTAACAAAACTTTGGGCTTTGATTTTTATTAAATTCTCTTCTATTGATGCTTTCTAATGAGTCCATATATATATATATATATATATATATATATATATATATATATATATATATATATATATATATATATAAAGGTTTTTTACAATTAATTATGATATTTAAATTTTGGTCATTTAAATTAATTTTAACTCTAATTAATCGATTCACAGAGTCAATGCTAACGTGGCGCTGTGGGATTAGTTATTTAAATAATCTTGCATGGTAGCTGACTCAGCGTCAACGGATACTATTTTATCTCAAGTCATTGATCAAATACGAAACAACAGAGATTAATATTACAATATAAAAGGGATGCAATCAATTCATCTATGCTTGAATAATCTTAGTCATCCTTTCTAATCACACAAGATGGACGACAAATGATTCATCTCTAACCTCTAATAAAAGACAAACATCGTTTATCTTTTGTCACTTGACCTAAGTTGAATAAGGCTCAAATAAAGTGGGAAATTATTCCAAAACCATCAAGGGATGAGAATTTATCAATCCCTTTGCTTGATTTGCATGTCATTCACATTCTCTTCATAAGAGACCATTATCTAGGGGAGATTCTATTGTTTGAGAGGGATTACCTTGCCAGAGGTAAACACCGACAATATGAGGTGTGAGTAAGCTTCATCTTGAAGAGGTGAAGACTTGTTGTTCAAGTCTCTGGTTACCTCTTCTCTAGTTTCTCTCGAGATTGAACTTCATCACTACCTCACCGAGTTATTCTAGCTATGTACTATGGTGTTTTAATCAAGTGTTTTTCAATTTATTTTGGCTATTTGGAGTGTAGAGTGTGTGTGAGGAAGAGATATTAACACTTATAGAGTTTGAGTGAGGTTGAGTGTGAGGGATGGATGAGTTTGAGGTAGCTTGGTGTCGTAGGTAACTGGGGGCAAGGGGGCTCTCTAGATACCTTGGGACTTCCTCTTGGATGTTATGAAGTGTGTGTGTGTTGAGTTTGAAATAATGTGTTTGAGTATGTCCCCCTCCATATATGAACCTACTAGTCAGCCTTGGTCGATCGAGCAAGCAGTGGGGCAGGCCAGGAAAGGGCGTGGGTAGATAATCTAGCCTACCTTTAAGGGCTAAATACATTTAGTGGCTTGAGGTGAAGAAGACAACCTATGATTAGTGAACCAAGTTCTATCCAAGAAGAAGGTGACTTCACTTTGGTCAATGGCTAAATCAAACAGCATTGGGTCAAGATTAGCCAGTTGAGGAGAGCTCAAGGCATACCAAAGGTGTTATCTTGGCCAAAGATGGAGAGTGGGCTTTACTATTTTAATTTTTATCTCATATAAAACTCTTGGTTTACTTGATTTGGGCTAAAAGGTTCACCTTTAGTTTGGTCCACATGGTTAGGTCCAAGGGAACCCAAGGATGATTCATGCAAAGTTTGGTTGGGTTTGGACTTTGTTTAGTGGGAATTGGCTCTTAATAACCAATATTGGTCCATTTATGCTCAATTAGGCTAAGTTGATAAATTTAAAAAATTGAGCTCAAGGAACTATTATGTTATGTTTACATCATTATTAAATACATGTTGGTGCACTTTGTTTGATCAAATATGCATTGGATTAAAATTTGGCTTATATGGGTTCATATAGTTTAAATGGGCCAAGTGGACCAACCTTGGTCAATTTGACCAAATTTAGTTCAATTGAGGGTTGGTCATATTTGGTATTGAATTTAGAGTGGACTATAAGCTTTGGTTGGGTTCAATTTAGATTAGATTAAGTTTTGGTTTAATTTGGCCTTTTAGGCTAAATTGTACTAAATTAGGTTAATTGAGTTAAATTGACTTAATTGGGTTTAATTGGTTATTGGGTTGTGTTTAATATTTAATTTAGAGATAATTGTAGTTGGTTTTGATTTAGTTTAAGGTGGATTGAGTCTTGGCTTAACTTGGTTCTTCAGGTCAAATTGGACTAAATGGATCGACTTGGTCAATTTGGCCAAATTGAATTCATTTGATGGTTAAGACATATTTGATGATCAATTTGGGGTTGATTATAGACTTTTGGTTTGATTCAATTTGGGTTGGATTGAGTTCTAGCTTATTTATGTTAAGTGAACTAATTGGTCAAATTGGGTGCAATTAAGCATGGGGTAGGTTCAATCATGTATTCAGAATGATTGTAAGGCTATAGGCAATCTTAATTTAGTTTGATTAGATTGAATTTGATTTTAGCCTTTATGGTATAATTGAGCAAACTTGGGCCAAGTGAGTCAATTAAGCAAATTTGGCCTTGATTGGGCTTCAATCAAATCCAAATGATGTTAAGAATGGTTTGGGGATGATTGGTTTCAAATGGCTTGGATCAATCTTATGTTTATGCCCTCTAAGTCAAAATAGCTCAACTTGAGTTAATAGGGTCAATTAGACCAATTGGTTTATTAGACCTCAATTGAACTCAATTTGGGTTCAATTAGTGTTTCGTATTGCATTGTTGTCAATTGGTTGTAATCAATTTTATTTTTGTTCACTTTGGTCATGGTGACCTAAATGGAAAAAATATGTTAAATTGAATTAGATGGGTTAATTAGCCCATTTAGAGCCAAGAGGTTTAGACCTATGTGATTGGGTTGTGTTCAATGTTAAGTTTGATTTTACTATTGATTTGGGTGCAATGTGTAGATTTGAGTCTCAAATTAGATGAGGTATACTAATCTAATGGCTTAACCCAAGGTTGGGTCCCATGAGCCTTTAGGTTGATTTTGGGTCTCCACTAATCACTAGATTAGTCCTAGTATCTAAGTGAAAGAAACCTTAGTGCCTATAATGGATCCTTGGTCTAAGGAATGATATATGTCAGCCTCACTAAAAGTGAAGTCAATAAAGTTAATTAAAATTTTAAAAAAAACATTTAGACTTTTAGATTAAACCTTCACCTCTTGATGAAGAGTTCAATCTATTAGGATCAGGGTAAAAGAAAGAGTGTGATCTACCTTAAGTGGAACATGCTATTCCTCATACTCTTTAAAATAGTAAATCTAACTCAAACTTAAATTAAATTAATATTCAAAATCTATCTCTAAATTATTAATCATTTGAATTAGAATCACCCAATGGTAATAAATTGAATTTCATTCTCAAGTTACAATTCAAACTTTATGGCCTAGCTTTATCTCATGACACTAGCCTTTACTTATTTTGTGATGCATTATTTTAGGCTGGATGTTGGGTTGTTTGCTCGTAGAATGGATATTAAGGTGATATTTAATAGACTAATTTTATTTTCTGTAAGAGGATGTGCTTAATAAAAGTATTATAATAATTTTAAATTTTGGTAAGTTTGCTTGTAATTGTTGTTTGCCCCTAAGCATAACCCATTAGGACAGGTAGGCATAGTACATGCTAGTGTTAAGCCCCATTATATGAATTATGATTTTTTGGTGTGAATGATTGTGTTTCAGTTAAGCTCTATTTTACAGGCTTAGTTAGGATTTTATTTTAAAATTTTAAATTGTAATTTATTACTAGAATTAGATTAGAGCCATGAGGTTTATAATGAGCATAAATTATAAGGTATGGAGGCCCTAGTGAAACTTAGAACACCCAAACCATAAAAAAAATGAAGACCCCACAGGCTTTATTTTTTTTTAGTTCTAGGCCTGACTGTATAATGGAAAAGCTTGACTCCCAATTTTCTTTTTTTTCTTCTTAGGTGTATAGCAAAAGCCAGCCACAACAACATTTTATTATTTTAACTTGATATGATTGATTATTTGTTCACTTAGGTTTATGTAATAGAAATGGCATGCTTTTATATATATTTTTTTTGTATAGTGATTTGTTGTTTACCTACCTGGACCTCTCGTTAGGCTCTTAAGAAAAATTAATATTTCTGCCCAAATTGATTGACTAACTCAAATTAAGTAAATACAACTCATAACTTCATTTGAGTTAGATTAGGATGTCCAATGCAATATCACTCAATGCACCCATTTGAGAGATATAGATCTTTTGGTAGTATAAAACTTGATTAATATTCAATATACAACTAATTATTTTTATAAAATTTAGATTGTTGAATAAATTAAAAAGAACTATGAAGAATTAATCACACCTCAAAGGCTCAATATGTGAAGTTTATTTTAGTTTATGTTATTTATTTTAGTTTATTTTTTAGGTTTAGGTTTACTTTTTAGTTGAGTTTTTTTAAAAAAATTTTATACTTTCATGTCAATTTCATTAAAAGTGTGCCAATTAGTAGTTATTATGCTGTACTTTAAAGGTAAACTTTGTATTTCAACTTATGTTGCTTATGTTTTTAATATAATGTTGATATTTTGTACTTTAAATACAACTCATAACTTCATTTGATTGAAGCCTTAAGTACAACTCATAACTTCATTTGATTGACCAACTCAAATAAAAGTATAAATATTAGAAGCAACCAAAAACTTGTAAACCATATTACATATTCTTTTAATCTCCTTGAATTGGGCTACTCACCCATTTCACATAAGGGACATCAGTGAGAATAGCCACCATCTTGGGGAAGTCTACTTCTATTATGATTTAGCTTATTATTACCTTTAGATTTACATGCATGTAGGTGTTATTGCATACCAAAGCCTTATTAAATAAATTTTATGCCTAAAAATACTAAAAGTTTAAATTTTCTTGTGTTATTTATGAGCATGTTTATACTAGTCATAATCTTAAAGTTTAGGGAGCGAGTCTAGCTTTTTAGATTTTTTTCCTAAAAATATTAGCCAAGCCATCTTACATTTCATAAGACTAATCTCATATATTTAAAGCATAGGTGGTGTTTAGCTGGCAGCTCATTCAGAAAGTAATAAGTTCAGAAGAGTCAGGATATTTTCATCTTCTTTAATGAGAATGAACCAACAAATCCTAATTTTCCTATTAGATTAGGTTGAGCTTTTAGCTTGTGATGAGGCACCTTTAGTTTTAGGATTCAATGCTACATGTTTCTTCTTTGTTGTGGGTATGAGTCTTCATCTTTTAGATATTCTCACAATCTTATGTTATTGAGATATAAGTCAGAACATTCTAATAACATGTCAACTAAAATTTAATGTAAATCTAAATTTAAAAAAAATATATAAAACATAATTCTATGATAGATTGAATGGCTTATCAGGCTTCCTAATATCAAGTCACTTTCTACTTACCCTCCTTTAAAATATGAAAAGAACTCTTCTTGATTGAGCTTTCCTATTTGATCTCCAAATTAGTAATCCTTGATTCTAAACTTTGAAATTCTTAAAGATGTTAGCTGACTACTTTAATTAAGAGTTTTCTTAGGAGATTCATATCTTTAAGGATGTACTTAACTATAAGGGCTTACCCTTGATTAATTGGCTATTATTATTAGATGATGATTAATCTGATTGCAAAATATAGTAATTGTAATTATATTTCATATGATTGATTAACAAGGATAATTATCACTTTGATTCATTTTAAAAGTGATAGGTCTTAGAATGTTTGAGCTTCTATAAATGACTTAGTTGGATATGTCATTAGATTATATGAGTTAATGCTAAGATACACTGACTTTTACATACACTTAAGTGTTTTGATAGCCTACAAGTTGTTTAGCCGCTTAGAATAAAGAGGATGAAGTTAGGTCACTTAAATATACAAACTCTTTGATGCTCTAATTGAGGTTGCTTGAATGTTATTAAAATTATAAATTATTTTTTAGTTTATTTTGTGATGTGTTGCTTTATTTTGATTATATTGTTGCATTTGGTTAGAGATATTCTTCAAAAAGTACTTAGTGTATGGAAATTGATTTTATATTATTATTATAAGGGTAGCGTGTCAAAATATAAAGACTATCATATTATTAATTTGTGATATTTATTTTGAGTTATGATGGTTCCTTTAGTTTAGAAAATTTTTCTTTGCTACAATTCTTCTTAGAAATATGTATGTAAAATAAAGTATAAGTTAAGTTTTTTGATCTAATACAAACAAAACATATAATGCATAAGGGTAATTTTTTTTCCAAAGAAAGGACCAAGAGTAGATGAAAACTAAATCTTATACTTTATTATTTAAAAATCTTAGATTATAGGGTTGAACTCAGCTACCACTTTTTATATTTATTTTAGGTATGTATATGAGGAGTACCCAGTTGCATCCATCTATTACATATTTTTTTATATCTATCACATCATAATGATTATTTATTTTTCTTTGATTATTCATAATTATTTTTAAAAGTTTTCTTCTTGTAGTATGATTATTTTGTATTATAAATGCTCTTATGCTAGGCTCATAGAATAAAATATTTTCTTTCAACTTTATTAAAATTAAAAACATATTTTAAATTAAAATTAAGGCTATATATAGCTAAGTAATTTAAATTATCTTAACTCTCTTATATATATGAGTGGAGATATAAGTTAGAGTTAACCAGTGATCAAAATGTATAAGCGTTGGTGAATATTCATAATATGGCCAAGTCGAGCATGCATTAAAGATCTTTACTTAAGAATGAATAACTTACATTGAATATCATATCCCTTAGGATAGAACCTCAAGTAGGTATAATTTTACTTATGCCTAGTCAATCTTAGCACATTAAGGAGTGGAAGCCTCGCCTATATAAAATTATAAGTCCAACATTAAGTAGCTCTAGTTGCATATAACCAATATATCTCATTTTCTATCTTTATAGAAATTTCTTTTCTATGTAGAGATTATAGGTCATGCATCTTTCCAACATTTTTTCATAGAAATCATTTATCTAGGTTGGTCATAAGACTAACTCTAAAGACACAATTCATAGTTGCTAACAAAGTATTTCACAAGTGGGTTAGGATGACTAAAATCATATGTTAAATGATCTTGGGCTTAATAGCCTAGGATGATGGATCCATGAAATCCAGATGATTGTTGTTTCTATCTTATTCTTGATCTCTTTTCCTTACCCACTTACCATCATACTTCTTATTGAGTTTTTGGTGTTTCAATGACTATCACTTAGTCTTTCTACATAATGAGATGTCGTTTTGCTTGGTTATGTGCTTCACCCTTTGTCTTATAGATTAACACATAGTCTATAAATTGGCTTATTGTGATACTAATTATTAAATCATAACTCATCCTTTGAAAACTCAAAAAGCATAATAAAAGCCAAAACATGTTTTCACTTATTGAGAATTTTATTTGAAGGTGTCTTCAGGTGTTATTAATCATAGAAAGCCTAATCCTTATGAGATATCAAGTAACCCACTATCTTAATTTTTTTGTTAACTTGATGATTTATTTATGAATGAATATTTGTCATAAGTTTGGATGAAAGATGAAAGCTATCACTGGATCCTCTTCTCATCTCCTCTTGTGAAATATTTTATTTAAAAATTATATTATTTTGATAATACACTTTTTTTACACCAACTATAATGGAGAAACTCACCAACTACTTGACCAATGAAATATATCATCAAACCCATGCAATGAACTAATCACATGCTTAGGCCTCAATGAATGTCATGGAATCCAAATCAACCAAAGGAAACACCAATAACTACATTAGATTACTACACATGTTCATGCTAGAGTGGCTCAAAGAGTTTGTATATTTTTTTATTCATGTGGTGTAGTCATTCTTATATCCCTTAAACCCTATAAATAAAGGGTCAAGAGACATATTTATGATCTTTTTGGGACCATTCTATAACTTTTTGAAACATTAGATTGATAGCCATTTATTGAGGTTAATCTTACTTAATATATGGTGTACTTATTTAATTATTTATGACATATAAATATTCACTCTCTCTTTACTCGTTTATATGCTAGTCACCCCTTCTCTCTCTCTCTCTCTCTCTCTCTCTCTTCTGCCCCCACTTATCTAATAAGTCTCATGTATAAAGTCTAGTGCCATTCAATCGATATACCTATACCAAGCTCCAACATCATATTTGGTGTGGTGAGCATGGATGGATACCATAGACAAGAAGTTGGTTACTTCAAAAAGTAAAACATCTAGCTAAAGATAACTTGGTCAATATAGAGTAGCATGTTCAACCATTGATGACTCAATAAGACTTAGATAAATTTGAATGGGTCATGGAGCAAGTCCACATTGAGAGCTTATGTGAATGAGCTTGAAGGGTCCTTACTGAATCTGGCACCACTAGGAGCATCTACACGAGCATAGATGATGCCTTATTCAACATTATTGACAAGAAGGCATTACCTCCCCGATGAGAAGAAAACCTAGTCTTGGTTAATGCCTTCTCCAGAGAAATCACAGAGTGAGGTTGCTACCTAAATTTTTAATCCCCCACCTTCAAGCCTACTATGAAAGGAGTCTAGTAGGACATGTCACTTATTTCAAATCGACAACTTAACTACTTGACCTTGACACATTAAAGTGTTACTTTTTATTCACTACTTTTAAGAGGTTGGTTTAAGGATAATTCTCGTGTCTTCCTACAAGCATCATTACTTTTTTTATTGAGTTTAAAAGAATAATCATTACCTAATTCAGTAGTTCTTAGATATCTCTCAAGAGCTCACAAGCATTTCTTTATGTGCATTAAAAGCTTGATGAATCCCTAAGAAATTTTATCACATGTATATAAAAAGAGATGTTTGAAGTTATAAATCTAAAGCTTGCAGCTACATAGGTTGCACTTACCAAAGGCTTAAGAGAGTTTCTATTCAAATAAGTCCTTAGATTTTAATTGCTAAAGACTTTGGCTGAGATGCTAAAACTTGTCAATAGTTACGTAAACATGGAGAATTATAATGAAGTTGCTTAATCCTTTAGATTGGCTTATCAAAGAGGAGCATTTTAGAGGCAAGATTGCTGCTACTCACTACACATTTTGGAGATCATTTGCAAGTGCAAACGATAGAAAAAGTCACATATGTCTTGCAATCACCAATATCATTAATAGTAAATAATGTCAGTCCATATAAGATTGATGTTAAGTGTCACACCTCTAATTATCCACCAAGAGGTGTCATAACTAACTCACATATATTAGAGCGAGTACAAACCCTACATTAGTTTCTTTCAATTACACCATTGCAATTTTTAATGGAGTTAGTGGAGACCATTTAAAACAAGGACTAAATCAAGTTCCCAACCCTTATGAAGGTTAGTGGGCATACTTGAGATTTCATAAGATATCTTGCTTACCATAAAGATCACATGCACGATACTTAGGAGTGCCACCACCATAAAAGCAATATTGAAGAGCTCATTAGAATAGAAGATAAATAAGTTCATACTAGCCAACCTTGTATGATGATAAGGAAATGAACCAATAAAAGATTATGGAAATTAACCCATACCTACCAAAATTATCCGCATCACAATAGTGGTCCTTGTAATCTGCAGAAGAGTTGGTGTAGAGTCATCACAATGAGTTAGCCTTAAGCAACGAGGGTCTAGAGAAGTTAACTCGATAGCGATGGTCTCTGCACCCATTGCTAAAGTAGTGTTAATTAGCATTGCAAGGTGTAATAGATTTATGATTGGTGATTCTTTCAATGATATGTCATCATCATAACATTAATCATTAATTATCATATCAACAACATATTGACAAACACCATTAGTTTTGTCAAAAAAATATTTAAATTTGAATTTGATATAATGAACTTTGTGAGTTCAAGACTTACCCCCACTACCAAGATACTTTATAGATTCATAGAAGAGTAGCAAGAAGCTAAAGGGATGATCACTCTCCCAGTCATATAAGGAGAAGGAGAGAAGCAATTCACACTCATGGTCAATTTCATCATTATGATTCCATGGTTCATTTATGGGTGAACATTACTAATTACCTTTAGGGCCATGGTATCAACTTACCATGTGGCCATCAATTTTTTAGTTGGCTTCTAAGATATCACTTTGAGAGGGGATCTCCTATAACCAAGCACCTATTATTTGAAGGTAGTGAGCAACTCAAGATGAGTGAAAGAAGAGGTTTTACAATTAAAAATAGAAAGGCTAAAAAATGACAATTGGGATTATCAAAGAAGTTAAAGAAATAACTTCTCAAAATATGCTCCTTGTATAATCTAGAGCATAGAGAAGAGCTCATTCAAGTCTTGTGTGTTGACCTTACATATTCACTTGGATAGCCACTAAGATGTTGGGATATTAATGTTGCCTGCCATAGACTCCATGTCAAAAAAGATGAAAGGACCATAAAACAAAAGATAAGAAAGAGAGCCACACTACTCACTGAGCCTATTAAAGAGGAGGTGCATAAGCTACTAGATACTCTTTATTAATGAGGTCTAATATTTTATGTTGATATCTAATATTATGATGGTACAAAAAGCTAATAGAAAGTGGAGGTTGTATATTAACTTCACCAATCTTAACTGAGAATGTATGAAGGTTGGGTACCCATAAACTCGATAGTAGTTACCGACTTATGAGTTTCCTTGATACATTCTTTGGCTACCATCAAATTAAGATGTACTCAATCGATTGTAAGAAGATTGTGTTCATTGCAATAGAAGGATTATACTATAAGGTGATGCTCTTTCACTTGAATGATGGAAGAACCTACTGGAGAATGTTGAACAATATTTTTAAGGAGGAAAAGGTAAGAGATATGGAAGCATAGGTCAATGAAATATTAGTAAAATTAAGTTAGTGGAATAGTACACACTCAACCATAAGAAAACCTATGCCACCTTAAAAGATATAACATGTGACTTAACCCCCCTAAAGTCTACATTAGCTCAAAGTCCGAAAAATTCCTTTGATACCATCTTAAAACTTAGCAAATCATACTGAACATTCATCACATCTTATCATTTCTTCCATACATAAAGTTATATGTAAATATGAAAAAGTGGAGTTACAAAATAAATAATATGATTAGACAAATGTATATAAATCATAAAAGATGTGTTACAATAAGATTGCCATTTATTTTTGATTAACACATTATGATATAACTTATTAAAACTTTAAAGTAGATTAATATTACTCAAATCATAACATATGGCTTAAAGATAACTAAACAAATTTTTTTTTAACTTCCATACCTTGCAAACATAGCATAGGACCACCAAACCCTAGCTTTCTCCCACTCCCTTCTCTTAGTTTATCTCACTCTTCTTATCTTCTATGCTTTGTTTTAAGTAGATACAAACCAAGTGCTTCAAATGATGTTGGAGAATGTTTAAGGGTTTGTATTTAAAAAATAAAACTAATGTTAATTTTGTAATAATAACAATTGCTTTATTTTATATTTAAATATTGTTCTTAAAAGTTATAAAAATTAATAAATATTATTATTTTTTCAAAACACTCAGATTAATCTCAAAGTAAGTTTAATTTTACTTGTTTTGAGCTTATGCAATTAAGGAATTCACAAGTTGCATGTCCTCTTAAGGGTGTAATTTTGTCTGAGTCAAAATTGTCAACTCAAGCTCAACTCGATAAAATCAAACTCAGTGAGCTAATGAATTAAACTTTTGCTAGCCTTGATTTGATTTGTCAGCTTATAAGTCTACTTATTTAATATTTTAGGTATAAAACAACTTAAAAATGTTAGAATTAAATAATTTAAGTACAATGTTATTTAAAATATTTAAAAAAATTCCTTTTAAATTTAAACTAAATTCTTAATATTCTCACCTAGATTCTAGTTTTTTTTTATCATTTTGTTACAATAACTTGAACAAAATAATCGATTCTTATTTATAATTATGAGTTGACTCATTAACCAATTCAAATTTATTGAATGAGCTTTTGTTTAAACTCGATTGTTTAGTCAAGCTATAGTTATGAGTGATTTAAGCTTAATTTGACTATGTTAAAATCCCTAAATTATTCAACAGATAGACATCATTACTAAGGATAATGTTGAGACTTGGTGACATTTGTTGAAGGATAAGGAGGCTTAATTATAGCGTGGCAATAATACAATCTTATATCTTAATATATTGTCCACTCTAGTTGCTGCCTCCATCATCACATCTAGTGCCAATAACCAACTGTCTCATTTTTAATGGAAGTAATGACTGTGTTAAAGACTTCTTTATTATATTTTGAACATATTGTGTACATAATGCTTGAAATTTGACTATTTACAACACTACCACTCTCTTCTCTCTATTTTTCAAATTCCACCTACATATTAAAATTTACAATAAAATTCTAATTTTCTTTTAAGTTGATAGTAATTTAACTATGGCTTACACAAACACATTAGCATGATAGTAAAAAAAAGATGTAGGTTTTAATTTTTAAATATATAATATTTGAATATTATGTATATAATTCTCTCAAAAATTTTAATAATATATAAAAATAAGTATGCTTTACATATATACTTATAGAATAATTTTGAGGTATGATAGCTCCCAAAATAGTAATATTAAAGTTTGATTAATATTTATCTCCTTTGAACTAATGGCCTAGTCTCCTCAATAACTTAAATAAGAAAATTTTATAGGCATACAATAGAAGTTTTATGTATTTACATATGTAACATATAAAATTTCATATATATATATATATATTTTATGCATAAAAATTATATTTATTTTAAAAATTAATGATAGTAATATTTTTGATGAAATATTAGATTTAAGTGTTATGTTGTAAATATAAAATTTAAGAGACTATTTTGAATCACTTTTATTTTTATATTTAAATTTGAAATAAAATATTTTGATAATAATAATTATTCTTAAAATATTAAAAACATTCAGAACTTATTTTAAAAATAACATGATTTTTTAAAATAAAAATTAAAAATATTAAAAAAATATATTTTTGAAAATAAAAAATAAAAATAAAAATTGATTTCAAATAAAATTTAAATATTAAATATGTAGATAATAAATAATAATTATATGTTATGCAAAATTTCTAAAGCCTTCTCGGCTTCTCTTTTGCTGCTCTTTGTTCCGTGAGCCCCGATCCCTAATCCCTAAATCGTCCGTCGCCGTCGCGATAAGTTGCTTACTCTGTTTCTCACGTTCGTCGACTCCTTCACTTGCGCATCTAGACGGCCAACAGCTGCGTTCCAGTTAAGATCTTCATCTGCGTTTTTTTTTGTTTTTCATCTTATATATGCTTCTGCTATCTTTCCTTACGCTTGTCTGTCAATCCATAAGGTTGGTAGCAAATTGATTTGACTGGTTGCCATGGGAAGTAATGGTCGCATACCACTTAATATGCGTAGGCCTATTCCAGGCTCCGGAATGTTCCATCACCCAGAGCCCTTTGGTCCTGGTGTCCGTCCGCCACTTGGTGCCTTGCCTCATGATTTGATGCCTCCCCCAGAAGTTATAGAACAGAAACTTGCTGCGCAGCATATGGAGATGCAAACGCTTGCCACGGAGAATCAAAGACTCGCAGCTACTCATTCAGCTTTGAGGCATGAATTAGCGGCGGCTCAACATGAGCTGCAGAGGTTGCAAACGCACATGTCTGCTGGGAAATTCGAGCATGAACGGAAGTTGATGACGATGTTAGATAAACTTGCAAAGATGGAAGCTGACATGAGAGCTACTGAGCCTCTTAAGGTGGAGTTACAGCAAGCGCATGCAGAAGCTCAGAGCTTGGTTGTAGCTAGACAGGAGCTGATTTCTAAAGTGCAGGAACTGACCCAGGATCTGCAGAAGAATCATGGAGATGCACAGCAGATTCCTGCTTTGATATCTGAATTAGATGGTCTAAGGAAAGAATATCAGCATTGCAGGTAACTAGTTTGATTAATGTTAGTCATATTTTTAATGCTGTTTCAATGTGATGATGGGATGCTTTAACTTCGTGTAACCAATTCTCATGCAGGGCGACTTATGATTATGAAAGAAAATTGCGAATTGATCATTATGAGTCACTTCAAGTTATGGAAAAGAATTACGTTTCAATGCTTGGGGAGGTGGAAAAGCTTCAGAGGGAATTGGTGAATGCTGCTCACGCAGATAAGACAGGTACATATACCTGATTACTTTGTTTTTTTGATATTCTAATAACCTGTTTATTGTAACATTTAAATGTTTCACACCTCAATTTTTTCTTGATTCACTTAGGAGCCCCATATGGTAACAATGTGGGTTATAAGGAGAATGATGCATCCGGACAACACTCTGTTGGGCAAAATGCTTATGAAGATGGCTATCGCGCTCCCCAGGCTAGCATATTTTTTTTTGTGCCTTTTTGTTTTTCCCTTCGTAAACTTTTTATTCTTTGTCAGTGGTAGCTATGTGGTGATTATCTTGATTTAAGAACCATACCATAGTAGTTAAATGCAGCGCTTACCTTATAGATTTGTGATTTGTTGACTTATTTATAATAAGTATTTATAGGATATTTATTGAGGCATGGATTCTTAAAGAAAGGAGCTTTACAATTTGTGCTATGATTGATGTTAGCTTCATGTTGGATTTTTGCCATAAATTTTTTTCTTGAAGTTTAAATTTCTAGGTTGTACATCCCTGTTCTCGTTGAGGTTTTGTGAGTCGCACTCAAACTATCACCTTGATTTAAACAAAAAACCATTTGCTTTACTCATGTTATTTAATTTTAATGTTAGTTCTATTTTCTTAGAAAAAATGATTTGATTTACTTCACTCTTTTGTTGTGCTCACTCCATGATTGGCTCTAACTATTAGGAAGAGTATTTTAGTTAATTTCCATCACCTGTTGCAAATGCTACAACATTTTTTTAGTTGTCTTGTTGGAATAAGGTTGATAATGATGATTTTACTTCTGTCACTAATTGTGATGAATGATATTTTTCTTAAGGAATCATAACAATATGGGATAAGAGTGTAATCTTGCAATTTACCTTTTGGATTCTATGAGCATTAAAGGGAATGAAGGAAGATTAAGATATCTACCAATTGGGTTTTACAAGTGCCATTCTCATTCATGTTAGACAACTTTTAAATGGTATCATAAAAATTGAATGAGAATTTATGTTTTAGAAGGAAATGAGAGTTTCTATTCTATGGTGAAAATAATGAATATTGTATACTGCAGAAAAGAGGAAGTGGCTAGAAAGTTTGCTTTGTTCATTAATTCAACGGGTATTTCTACGCAAAATTACATTGAAAATAATTGAAAACTTCTAATTATAAATAATATGAAAAATAAAAGTGGTATCCAAGACTTCCTCTATTGGTGGGTGGGAGAGGGAACAAATCTGAGGTAGTCCTTTTTCCATTGTAAGCCCATGAATCCTTGTTACTTATTTTCTATGTTAAACACATGAACCAACGACACTCCTCTTTTCATTTAAAGTACATAAAATTGCAGCACATTATTTTTCTTTATTTAGTACATGAATCCATGGTTCTTTTCATTCTTTTATTAGTAACCCTAATATTTTGAATACTCTATCTCAAATTGGATGTTAGAGATGTACCATTTCAGGTTTGCTTGAGTTATTTTGAATGTAGGGCTGTAAAGTCCTTTTGTAATTGTATTGGTGAGTTCACTTCTCGCTGGAACATATGCAGTGCAAATTACTTACTTTTTAGTTTTTCTTTTCTGAAATGCTTATCCTCCTTCACATATTTGGTTAGATCATATTGTATTGTATTGTAGGCATTGCTGATGATGGACATATTGTCATAATATATCCTCATGGGTCCTATCCATTTATTATTTAATTCTTTTAATATAATTTTATTTATAAAATTCACATATATCTTGAGCTATTACTCTCAACTTAGATTTAGTACTTGGTCTTGAGGTAATATGCTATTTCTTTTCTATGCTACCAGATTCCTCCTAGTATTGTGCAATATCTCAAGTGAATCTTCTATCAATTTGTCATCCTGCATAGTTAGTATTAATATAGTCTTTACTTTGTAGAATTTCTTGTTTTCTTTAAGGATTTCATTTTAGATATCATAGAACGTTGTAAGCAACTTGAATGTGAGATTTATTTGATTTATAAATAAACTAACTTATGAGACTTATAGCAAAAGTGATCTCAGGATGAGTGTAAGATATATTATTTTCTTAACTATTATTATATGTTGTTCAATGCCAAGTTCTGTTTCTTCATCTTTATCCAATTTTTGATCTAATTCAGTTGGAGTTTTATAAGACTAACATCTTATATTTTTTCTTTTTTGGTAACTCAATGATCTCTAAGGTGTGATTTTTTTAAGACATTCATCTCTTCTCTCATGATATTTTTTTAGATCTTATTTTTTAATATATCAAAATGGTTTATGATATTTTAATGATGCTGGGGTTGATATTTGTAAGAAAGGTTTTATGTCAAGGTGAAAGTTTTTGAAATAATGTGTATTGGGTTATGGGGCTGCATAAGAGAATGTGTAGTAATAATTTGATCATTATTGTAGGAGTTACACGACAACAATACCCTTTTAGTTCTTGTTTCCTAATGTCTTAAAAGGGTTTTGGTATTTAAATGATGCTGGAGTTGATGTTTGTAAGGAAGGTTTTATGTGTAGGAGAAAGTTTTTGAAATGATGTGTATTAGACAATGAGGTGCATAAGAGAATGCGTGGTAAGAAGTTAATCATTATTGTGGGAGTTACCTAACAACAATTCTTCATATGAGTTAATAGAGATTGTGGATGGGATTTACCATTATATATACCTAAAGTGGTTTAGTAATAGGAGTAATGTACTATTCTTGTATTTGTATAGTTGGGATGTTAAGAGAGAAATATTATTTTCATAAAATTTTTTCTACTTAGTTATTCTCCCTTTGAAGGTAAGTCAAGTGAAGAAACTTATATTTTTTTTTAATCAAAAATGTTACTCTTGAAGTGAATAATTTTGTGATGGTTAGATAATAATATTTATCTTATTTTTTATGTGGATGAATATTCTATAAAAATATACTTTAGTGCTTTAGGATTAAGTGTGCGTTTTGGGTACTTTTTGGATTGCTATGTTTTTTAGAAAGCACCATAATTGCGTTTGACTATCAACTTTTTGATTATTTTTCAGATATTTTTGTGGAAAAAAAGTTACGTTTGAGAACCATATCTGTTAAAGTATGATGCCTGTCAGAAAGTTATTTTGATTTAAAAAATAAATAAATATTTGTAATACCTATAATAGTTTTTTCAAAATGATATTTTCCTTACAACAACTTTACAACTATCTTTAAAAAAAAGCTATAACTGCCCCAAACGGACCCTAAGTGTATACTCAAAGGTATATTCACTTATTCAATTAGTAATTGAAGCTCATCTCGTATCAAGTTACAGCTTGCCCAGTGACTAAGGGATCAAGCCAGTCTAGGTATAGCATCGAACAAGGAACTTGCCACCTTATAAAAAGAGCTTACTAAGACTTGATAGGTGAACTCATCAACAGTATCCACTAGAGATACTAAATCGGGGAACTTTCCAACTATTTTGGACTTGACAGGTCCTTGCATTTGGAAGGCCACATCAATAGAAGATCGTCTTCACAACTATACCATATTACCATGCAAGTGCTTGTATTTGGGTAGTCTACTATGTTTGTGCCCATCACAATTATTACTTTATTTGTGGTATAGCTATCTCTATAATCTTCCTATTCTAGAAATAAGGGGTCGAGAGAGATATTTTGGACCTTTCACATACTTTTTATTAGACATTTTTGAGCTCATATTTTATACTTATATTTTTTTTAAGATATTAATAAAATACTCTTTAGAATTTTTTTTTCTTAATTTATTAGCAAGTATTCTTCACTCTTTTTTGTTTCTTTTTTCCCTTACTATCTCACTAAGCTATTCTTGTAAGTAAAGTTTGGCCTTATCAATAGACAATCCATGATCCAACATGTTGAAAGATGCGGTGAGTGTGTATTTGACGCTTAGGCAAGACTTCGAGCACTACGAGAAGTGGAGCGACGAACCAATGAGACTTTAGTTAATATGGAGGATCATAATTTTGCTATTCATCAAGACTTAAAGAAAATGGAGAAACAAATCACTTGCTTGATCTAAGGAGCTATGAAACGGGAGAGTTGAAGTGATTGAGAACTCAAAGGATCTTTTGATTTCTCCAAATGACGAGTTAAGTGCATTAATTAGGTACTGACTTTGACGCCTGGCATAGATGACACTTCGCTCCACCCTAGTGGTGAGGAGACATTGCGTCCCAAGCAAGAAGGAAATCTCGACCTGACTAACACATTATCCAAAGGCTTTGTTGAAGTTAGGCCACCTCTAAAGTTCAAAATTCCATATTTGGAGTTATATAAAGAGAGATTTGACTCAACAAATCATGTCATTTACTTTGTGCCGACAACCACATTGATGGACCTTGATGATACTTTGAAGTGCCATTTCTTCTTCACTACTTCAATGAATCTCAATTGAGATGATTTTTATGCCTTCTTGTAGGCATAAGTTCATTAACTAACCTCAAGTGAATATTCATTACTCAATTCACAAGCATGTAGAGAGTGCTTAAAAGCTCACAAGCACTGTTGTAGATTCCCTGCGTAGTTTCTAGAGTGCTTCTAAAAGGAGATATTGGAAGTGAAGGATTTGGAGTCACTATCGCACTGGCTACCCTTTTCGTTGGAGAGTCCTTGTGTTTGCTTGGGTGTGATATGTCACTTTGAATTAAGAAGTTTCAAAGATGCCAAATGGATGTGTAAAAGGAAGGAATTAGGGCTTGGGTGGTGGGATCAAATGAAAAATACAAATTAATAGTTGGTCATACTAGATGTTGGCCCAAAATAGTAAACTTTAAATCTGAGTTTAGGTCTTTAGTGTGGAGAATATATGTATTCATATAGCTTGAAAATAGTTGAAAATTTAAGTTGAGATGTATATAGTAGAACCTGTCTAAATTGATACCCGGACCTGCGTTAACTTAAAGGATATTAATAAAGAGAGTTATTTAATTAATTGATTTTTACGATGCCGATATTCTACAATTCCACGACATTCACGGAGCTAAATAAAGGAGATTACTCTCTTAGCCATACACAAGGAGGGAAGCTTCTAGAGAATTATAGAAAGATGGGAAAAAATCTTGAGGACTCCAGAAGGTTCCACCATATTCCAGAAGGTGCTGGAGGAAGCAAGAACTCTAGATAATGTAATTCTGTAACCCTCAGTATGAGTGGAATGATCTAACCATATATATATTATCAGTATTCTAATATTCTTTTCTAGATTGTTCCTAGGGATAGGGGGAGGACTATAAATAGGGGACCTCACCCCTCATTTGGAACCAAGCAAGGAAGCATTCAAGAATCGCCATGACATCAAGTCCTACCGCCGTTTTGACTGCCAACATGGACGTGATTGAGTGAACCGCCAGATCCGTTGACATTGGACCGCCAGCTTTGAGCGGAACAAGCTTTGATGCGCAAGATGTCGCCGACATGCATTATCTCATCCGTAAGACGGACAAGATGTCGCGCGAAGCAATTTCCCAAAGATTTAAAGTTTAAATAGCCGATGTCAAATTTTGTAACAAATATGTAAATGCTTTTACTAGTTATCAATATAAAAAATTTTCTGACCGACCAGTAATTATTGATTTTGGGATGTTTATTAATAAATGTATGAGAAATGCCCATTAGTAACTATTAGTATCGACTTAGAAGATCAACTTGTTCTAATCAGATATGTGATTTGAAAATTTTATATAATTTTATGGAGATTTGATATTTTTTTGATATTTTATTTAGAAACTAGATTATACAAGAATCAAATATGGTAGCTGGCTTGTGGTAGATGTTGACCTTGATGGAGGGTTCTGGGCTTGATAAAAATTAGAAAAACTCATGTTAGTAATAGAAAAATATGGATTAGTTTTGGAGCTTTTCATAATTTATCAAATACTTTAAAGAGATTAATCTGCCAAATGAACATGATAAGGTTAGATTTCAACGTAGTCTTGGTCGACCCTTCAAGGTGGGATTTGGAAGGGGTTTTACGAGAGATTTAGGGATGAAATTTTGTAGATGGTAGGGTGGAGAGGGAAGAAAGATCCTATATTCAAGTCTCCAAGTCTTGGACAAATTTTCAAGATTTCTTTCTCAAAATCAACCATCTTACATTCAGCCAAAAATAATAAATATATAGTTTCATATAAAGCTCTAAGTTAAAAAAAGGAAATAGAAAAAGAGAGGGGAAAGGGGTGGTCGCTTCATTTGAAAGGAGGGGGAAAGGGGGGAGGGGGTGCCCTCTTTCATGAAAACTCTAAAAATATTAATTAGTTAATTAATTAATAATTTATCTCATGAAAAATTGAATTTTTATCCAAAATTAAAAAAAATCTAAACCTAATGAGGTTTACACTTTCAAATTTTTTACATAAATCTAAAATATTAAACCTAAGCAAAGTTCTTATAATTTAAAATAAAATTATAGCAATGAAAAAAATTAAGTTCATATTTTAATTAAATATTCTTCACACTTTTGTAATTTCTCTAATTTTCTTGTTGCGTTGACTCCTTGTGATTAGTCCTTGTTTTCAAATTAACTATTCTTCATTCAATCAAAAATAACAAATATATAATTTCTTAGAAATCCTTTAGTTAAAAAAGGAAATTAAAAAAGAGAGGGAAATGGGGGAGTGATGGCCCCTTCATTTGAAATGATAGGGAAAAGGGGGGTGACCCCTCTCTCTTGAAAATTCTAAAAATATTAATTAATTAACTGATTAGTAATTTCTCTCATGAAAAATTGAAAATTTTCTCCAAAATTTGAAAATTTAAACCTCATTTGGTTTAAATCTTTAAAATTTCTATATAAGTCTAAAATATTAAACCTAAGCAAAGTTCTCATAAGTTAAATAAAATTACAACAATGAAAAAAAATTAATTTCTTATTGTAATTAAATATTCTTCATGCTTTTTGTAATTGATCTAGTTTTAATTTTGCTTTGACTCCTCGTGATTAGAAATTGTGCTGTATCTTTTCCCTTGGCCCTTGAAGAACTCTTCTCTAAAGAGTTAAAAGTTTAGGCAGTTCTCCATTAGATTTGGTGTCGAACTTTTTCAAGTCAGCTTTTGAAAATCTTGTATTATCATTAAGTGACTTGTCCTTCTAAATCGCTAAGAACCCGTGCTCTCCACTTTCATCAGCAAGTGTGTAATCTATCAATATGCGCTCTCCACTTCAAAATGTTGGCCTGCATAGCCACTTGCATTGATTGCTCTCTCTAACTTCAAATGAGTTGGTCTTCCAATCCCTATTTAACAGATTTCTCAAAAATATTAATATGTCTTCTACATTAAGTTATAGGGCTTATATATGACTTATGACAATTTAAGAAAATATGCATTAGGTACAAATTTTTAAGAATTTTAAATAGTCCATATGTTCTTGCTGGAAGCTTTTTGAATTTGGAGGTTCTTTTAGAGTTGATACGAATCATCACATAATCACCTTTATATTTTTTATTGATTTGATTTTTATTCATAGATTTGGCCTATTTAATATTATTTTGTTCAATTTGTTTCTTAACAATTTCATATTAGTAAAATCTTTTACAATGTGAATGTAGAATCTGAAAATGCATTAGTAGAAACATTAGTTTGGGATCGAAACCATAAACAAAGTTAAAAGTGGCCAAATAATTCCTAGATGGTGGTGATGTATGTAGATATTAGTAAATGATGCAAGCAAGGATCCAAGGAAAAACTTATAGCATGTTCTTAATGGTGAAAGCTCATCAGGTAAGTCCTTATGATATATATTTGATTACTAATCTAAAAGATTAGTGGTAGGTATAGGGATGTGATTCTTAGTGGAGTCAGATGCGGTTCCTTTGAGATAGAGTAAGTGAATGTTGGATGTATCAATAATTTCTCTACATAAGCTCTTAAAGATCAACATCCTCAATAATGGCATTTGGCACTAAATTTGGTGCAGTGGCATGCTTGTTAATATCACATTGGGCTTTCTAACAGTAGGTTGCCCAATTCTTTATCAACTAAATTTTATCATTTTTTTATTTTGATTTATAAGCTATAAGTTTGATATGGGTCTATGAGTAAGAGAATGGTTGACCTTATAAATTGATTTTGTTGGATAAGGTTCAATAGTGGTGGGGTTTTGGGGAACAGGTAGGGTTTGCAAGTTAAGGTTCAATTGTGTGATCTGTTCCGATATGTTCTCGATTAAAGTTCGCATTTTATTCTCTTTCTTCTAAATTATTTTGAATTTCTTTAGCTTATCTTCATTTTTATTTTCCCTAGCATTAAATCCTCAACTGTTTTGGCTAACCCCACATGTCGCTCCATGTTAGTTGATTTTTGTGGCATGTTGTGTTAATAATTATGTTATGCACAAATAATGCAAAGGTAAAAGCAAATAATTACTCTAAAAGTGTATGTTTTAGTGAGTGCTTGTTCATTTGATTTGATTCAAATGATGCGCATAACAATAAAATTTAAATATTAAACTGTAGGCTTACATAAAAAGATAAGAGACAATCTAAACTAGTAACATAAATATGTCGAATTGAACTAGTATAAGCCAAAGATATAAATTAGATTTTTATGTTTATATAAATTTTATAGATGGAAGACCTTACAATTATTTTGTGGAACTCACAAACTAAAAGTTCATGTCACTCGTGTAAAATTTGATGCTAGGATGCTAGGTTAAGGTGACTGGTTATGTCAATTTGGTGGTGTCAGCTAATTGGGGGGAATGCCATGAATTTCATATAATTGCCAATAAACAAATTAAGACTATGATCTAACACGAAAATAAACCACATTAAAGAGAAAAGTTCAATAGAAAAGGTTTTTTTTTGCTAAATGTCAAATATAATCTTGCAAGTAATCTTTCAATGTTTCATCCTTGTCCAACCTTGTGCTTTGATACCCAAAGTTGGTGGAGGGTCCTTGGGTTTGCTTAGGGGTAATGGGTCCCTTTAAATTAGGAGGTTTCAAAAGATAAGATACGTATTGAAGTAACTATGTTTGGTGATATCAAATGGATAACACAAATTAATCGTTGACTCAAAATTAGCTTCAAACATAAAACCCTAGATATGAGTTTAGGCCTTTACTATGGAAAATATATGTATCCCTAAGGCTTAAAACCAAATAAAATTTTGGATTGAGATGTCTAGATGTGATCTGAAAAATTTCGTAAGATTTTATAAAGGTTTGATAGTTTTCTATATTTTATTTGGAAATTAGGTGATGCAGGAATTGGACCTTGCATTAGGCTTTAGGTGGATCTTTGGCCTCGGTGGAAGGGTTTGAGGTTTGATAAAAATTAGAAAAACTCTTGTTAGTAATAGCAAATATGTTTAGATTAATTCTGGAGCTTTTTGTAATTGTTCAAAGAGTTTAAAAAGATTAAATAGTTAAAGGAATAATATTAAGTTAGATTATAGCCTAGTCCTAGCCAACCTTTCAAGTTGATATTTTAATTTGGTTTTGTAAGAGATTTAGGGATGAATTTTTGTAGGTGGTAGGGGGAGAGGGAAAATTGATCTTACAAAAAAAAAAAAAAAAAAAGATGACCTATTACCCGCCAAAACAATAGGGTGATGGAAATCATTGAATCCTCACCGCCTTGGCTGGCCATTTAAACTTTGAGTTTTGGATGAATTTTCAAGATTTATTTTCTCAAATTAACAAATTTCATTTAGCCAAAAATAACAAATATATAGTTTCATATAAAACTGTAAATTAAAAGGAGAGGGAAAAACATAAAAATAGGGGGAGGAGCCCCCTCCATTTGAAAGTAGGGAAAACGGGGGAGCATCTCTTTTTTGAAAACCCTAAAAATATTAGTTAATTAGTTATTTCTTTAATGAAGAATTGAATTCCCTCCAAAATTTAAATCTAATGAGGTTTAAATTTTCCAACTTATCATGTAAGTCTAAAATATTAAATGTAAGAAAAGTCCTCATATGCTAAAAGAAAATTACGACAATGAAAAAATAATTATTTTCTAATTAAATATTTTTTTATGTTTTTTGTAATTGGTTTAGTTTTCTTGTTGTTCTAACTCACCAAAGCCATCCACATCACAAGGGTGGTACCCATCATTTTTGGTGGAGATAGTGTTTAGTCTTCATGACTTGTTAGCTTCAAACGACTAAGATTGGGAGAGGTAAACTCAACAGCTATGTCTTGAGCACCAATATTGAAATTTTACTAGCTAGCTTTGTTGATTGAGATACATTGGCAATTGATAATCCTCTAAATGATGCAGTGGTGGTCATGTTGATGATTTGTAACTATTAGTTTGATAATATATTGATAGACATTGACAATTATATCAATATTTTTTTAAGTCTGTTTACAAAAATATATCTGGCAAGTTTAAAGCTTACCCCCTACAATTGATCCACTCTATGGATTCCTGGGAGAGCGACTAGAAGTAGAAGCATGATTACTTTTCTAATCACTTGGGTAAAACATAAGAAACAATATACGACTATATTTGACTTCGTCATTGTCGATGTGTTGGTTACATACAATGTCAAGTTTAGACAATCTTTGTTGAACACTTTGAAAGCTATGGTATTGACTTATCATGTGTCCATCAACTTTTCTATTGGTGGCCAAGAGATTACATTGAGAGGTGACCTCTTACAATCGAGGACTTACTACTTGAGAATTGTGGGCGAGTTAATGCGAGAACCAAAAGAAGTACTATAACTTGAATTTGAATAGGCAGAAGACAACAAAAACAATTGAAGAAGTCCAAGCAACTGAAGGAGACTCGTAGCGAGCTTTAAGATTAAGCTCCTGTACAATCTAGAGCACTAAGATGAACACATCCAAGCTCTAAGAGATTACCTCGATGTGTTCACGTAAATGGCATTTGAGATGCCTAGAATTGATATTAATATCGCCTTTTATTGATTAAAGATGAGGAAGGAGACAAAGCCCATTAGGTAGATGATGAGGAAAATGAATACTTGCTCAGCCAATAAAAGTGGAACTATAAAAATTGCTAGATGTTGATTTCATAAGAGAAGTTCAATATCTTGAATGGATATGTAATGTTGTAATTGACTTTACTAATCTGAGTTGGTATGCCTAAAGGACGGGCACGTGTTACCTTAGATTGATGCTTTAGTTGACTCAGCAGCAGGCTACCCCATCATGAGCCTCTTAAAAGCATTCACCAGTTATCATCAAATAAAGATGCATACGACCAATGGCGAGGAAACAACATTCATCACTGGAGGTTTATTTTACTAAGTTATGCCGTTATGTTTGCCATTTGACATAAAGAATGTTAAGGTGACTTATGATGAGAGAATGATGTATTAAGTATTTAAGGTGCAAAATGGGAGAAATATCAAAGTATATGTTGATAATTTGTTGGTAAAAAGCAAGTTGTCAAGTTGTCATGACAAAATATCTAAGATCTTAATGAGACATTTGCCATTCTCAAGAAATTCAACATGCAACTCAATCCATTGGAATGTACGTTTGACACAAGGTGAGACAAGTTTTTATGATTTTTCATTACACTTGAAGGAATTAAAGTCAACTCCAACAAAGGCAATATTGGAGATGCCATCATTGAGAATGGCTAAATAAGTGTAATGACTAATCCAACGAATCATCAGACTTAGTTGTTTCATCTTTAAAGTAGGTGAACTCTGTTCGTCATTCATTAAAGTTCTTAAGAGCGCCAAGTGATTTGATTGGACGGAGGAATGTAAAGTTGCCTTATAATAATTGAAGAATCTTCTCATCTTGCCACCACTACTTCAAAGTTCATGACTTAGAGAAAGCTTATTGCTCTACATGAGTGTTGGGGAAGATGCGATGAGCTCGGTCTTAATTCAGAAAGAAGGGAAAAGTAATAGCCAATCTACTATGTTAGTAGAAACATGTAAGAAGTTTAGTTTAGAATTGAGATACTCAATTATGGAGAAGTTAGTAGTCGCCTTCATCATCACAACTTGCTGACTTCGACTTTACTTTCAAGTCATTTAATTCAAGTTATTACCTACCATTCGCTCATTGTATAATTTGCCAAGCCTAACCACTTTGAGAGATTACTCAAATGGGACTCAATTGAGCTAGTTTGATATATTTTACATGCCATGAATAAAGATCAATGCTTAAGTGCTCAGTATTCCCAATCTTGAAGGCACAGTGAGTCAAGAATAAATGTGGACATTATATGTAGATGATGCATCCGACAAATTAGGAATGTGAATTGGAGTAGTTTTGAAGAGCTTAGCCAAAATAACTCACGCTTAGTCTATCATAATCATGTTCAAAGTAACTAATAATTAGAGGCTTCTTTACTCATCAAATCAATAATCAGATAGGGATTGGGGCTAAACACTTAATGCTGTACTTTGACTCAAAGTTGATGATAAATCAAATCAATTGTGATTTTGAAATGCACAGTGAAATCTTTAAATATACTTTTTCAATGTGAATGTAGAAATAATTAAGTTAGAGCATTTTAAGATCATACAAATTTTGCACGAAGAAAATCAACTTCCCGTCCTTTTATCCAAGTCAAGCAACTTCGGCTATTGACTACCTTTAGAGCAGACATGTTCCAACATTAGAGAGAGAGAGAGAGAGAGAGAGAGTAAATACAAGTAGCTGAAAATCATTCGCCCAATTGGATCAACATCTTTGTTAAATGTTTGAAGATAAGGCAAGTTGCATAGAGCTTCAAAAATCTTAGGCTGTTCAAGATTAATGCTACTCAATACATATTTGGAGGCAAGTTGTTCAGAAGGTCAACCATTTTTTTGAATCACAAGTGTATCAAATAAAATGTGCATGAAAAAATATTGAGTAAAGTACATTCTAGAGGAAGAATATTCGCATACAAAATCTTCCAACGAGGCTATTTCTGGCTGACACTGCAAAAAGTCTCAAGAAGGTGCAAGCAATGCTAGAAACTTGCACGATGCAGTTGCAGCTGTCACATAAGTTACAATCCACATAATTTATGTTCATTTGCCATTTTGGGGTGTGGACGTAATTGGCCCTCTACTACTCATTAGTGGGTAAAAAAAATTCATTATGGTCATGTTCAACTACTTTTTAAGTGGATCGAAGCAAAGCTATTCGCCAAGATCACTGCATAAGTCATTCACAAATTTATTTGATTCACCAACATTGCCTTTGCTGGGTCCCAAGTCCTCGATGTGAAAAGTGGATGGTTGCATTAAGTAGTTAACAACCAACATAAAATTTATCAAAAAAATCATGACATGAATCTTTTAATACATTGTGTTAATGCTAAGGCATTCTTAAGAAGCGGCGTGCTATATGGCCTGAATACGATGAAAAGTGTTCAAAGGCTGCTGCATCGGTGTCTAAGTGCACTGTTAAATAAGCAAGGGTTCTCACTTTATGGACGGATGCGGGCAAAGGAATTAGTTTATAAAACTAGTATTAGGTTGAGAACTTAGAATATAAGTACTCTTATAGGTAAATTAATGGAGTTAATAGATATTATGGTCCATAAGAAGATTAATATTTTATGCATTCAAGAAACTAAATGGGTTGGGAAGAAAATCAATGGGATTGATGGTTTAGGTTTTAAACTATGATATTCAAATAGGAGTCAAATTAGAAATATTGTAGTTGTGATTATAAATAAAAGTTTGAATGATAATTTATAGAATAGATTGAAGATAGAATTATAGCTTTAAAGATTATTATTGATATTAAGATTATTAATGTTATAAGTGTTTATGCTCTTCAAATAGGTTTGGATGTATTTAAAAGAAAATTTTAGAATGACTTAGAGATTAATACAAAAGATGTCTCTAAAAAATGTATTTATTGGAGAAAATTTAAATGGATATGTTGGTAGAAGATTTTCAAGTATTCATTGTAGTTATGAATTTAGAGTGACTAATGAAGAATGTAGGATTATATTAGATTTTGCTTTTTTATGATTTTATAGTTAATACTTTATTTAAAATAGATGAGAATAATATTTTTTATAAGAATGGATTTGTTATAATATAGATTGATTATTTTCTGATTAGAAAAATAGATTGTTTAGATTTTAAAGATTGTAGGTCTTTCTGAAAGTTTAAGTACCTAACATTGACCGCTAATTTTAGATTTTAAAATGAAAGATTGAAAGATAAAAAATAAATTGAATCATTATCCTATGATTAGATGAGGCACTTAAATAATACAAATAAAAATATTTTTAAGAGCAAGTTACAAAATCTTAGAATTTGGCATGTTCATGAGGAAATTAATGTTATATGAAAAAAAAATAACAAGTGAAATTAAACAAGTAAAAAATGTGTTTGAAGAATAAAAAAGAAATATTTTTTAGTAAAAATAGTTTGTGGTTGAGTCAAAATGTGCAAGAAAAGATAAAAATAATAAACATTGTTATAAAACTTAATTTAAAAGTAAAAATTCAGATAATTGAAAAATATATAAAGTGGCCTGTAGAGATTTTAAGAAAGTAATATGTGATGCAAAAAAATTATCTATTAATGATTTATACAATAGATTGGATGTGAAAGAAGGTTAAAAATGTATGTATATGTTAGTCAAGCAAAAAGATAGAAGAAGTTAAGATCTAATTCAAGTGAGGTGTATTAAGGATGAAAATCATAAAGTATTTTTCTTAAAAAAAGATATTGAACTTAGGTGGATGAGACATTTTGATAAACTTTTCAATGAAGTATCTGAGAATACAATTGATTTTAACAACCTAATTAATCTAAACAAAAATGAAAAATTTTATTTTTATCGTCATATTAGTAAATTTGAAGTTAGAGGGGTTTTAGAGAAAATGAACTGTGGAAAAACAGTAGGACCTAATGATATTCTAACAATCTTTAATGTTATTTTAAAGATAAAAATATGCTAGATGAGTTGAGAAAGAGTTTGTTGGTTCCTATACTTAAGAATAAAGATGAGGCACAAGAGTGTGCAAATTATAGAGGAATTAAGTTAATGTATCATACATTAAAGTTATGGGAGTAATTGAGCATAGGTTGTGATGTGATACAAAAGTTTCTCAAAGTTAATTTGGTTTGATACAGGGTATTTGATGGAGAAGTATATAGAAAGTTAGGAAGATCTACGTATGATATTTGTTGATTTAGAGAAAGCATATGATAAAGTTTGAAGAGAAGTGCTTTGGAGAGTTCTAGAAAAGAAATGAGTTAATATTGGTTATATTGAAGTCATTAAGGATATGTATAATAGAGTTGTTACTTGTGTACAAACACAAGGAGGATTGACAATTTTTTTTTCTATTTTAGTTGGAAACGATCGGCTTTAGCTAATATCTTTTTGCTTTAGTTATGGATGTTCTTACTAGACATTTATAGTTGGATGTACCTTGGTGTATGCTTTTTGCTGACGACATTCTTCTTGGTTATAAGACTATAGAGGGAGTTTAAGAGAAACCTGAATTATGGAGGTCAACCTTAGAGTCTAAAGATTTTTATTTGAATAGATCTAAAATTGAATATATGGAGTATAATTTTAGTTGTAGAAGTTCTAGCAGTAGTGTTGTGATATTGGATGATCAAGTCATTAAAAAGAGTAAACTTTTTAGATTACTCAGTTTTATTGCTCAAAATGATGGTGAAATATATGGGGATATTATTAGTAGAATTCAAGTTGGATGGTTAGAGGATTGCATCCGATCTATTGTGTCATAGCAAAGTACCGCTTAGACTTAAGGAAAAATTTTATAAGATGGTGGTAAGACTTGTAATGATTTATGGTGTAGAATGTTAGCCAGGAAAAGAGAAGCATAAAACTAAGTGTTGTGGAGATGAAGATGCTCAGGTGGATGAGTGCCTTTACTCTTAGAGATAAAATGCGAAATGAATATATTCATGAGAAGGTTGGAGTAGCTTCAGTGGCAGATAAGATTAGAGAGAGTTGTCTTTGATAATTTGGTCTCATAAAGCATCGGTTGTTCGATGACCTAGTTAGGAGAGTAGATGATATTCAATGTTATTAAGAAAGGTTAGAGGTAGACTTTAAAAGAGTTGGCTAGGATGTATAAAAAATGATCTTGTTTTATTAGAATTAAATGAGAATTTGATACTTAATAGGACACAATGGAGATGAAGGATTTATGTAGCCAACACCACATAATGTGATAAAGGCTTGTTGTTGTTGTTGACATCATTTGTTGATATGGGGACTATCAATGATAATATTAACAACCAACAAACCACAGTTCATTAACAAATAAAATATTTTTTCTCGTCACAATGTATCCCCTTCAATACACCACAAATAAATAGCCAAGTTGAAGCAATGAACAAGAAAATTCCCAACTTACTAAGAGTGAAGATTGAATGAGCCCAAGTGAAATGGGTGTAGGCACTAGCTTTAATCTTATGGGTACAGAGGATAACTCCATCGAGAATTCATCAAACTCCATTCGTCTTATCTCATAAGACAAAAGGGCTTTACTGTTAGTTGAGTACGAACTATATAACCAATGAGTATGAGATAGTGTGGATTTATTAGAAGAACTCAAAACTTATGCATCACAGAGGTAAGAAGATAGCAATAGAAGAATGATGAAGTATTATAAGGTGAATGCTAAAGAAAAAAAATTTCACCCAAGTGACTTAATATTGAGGAAAGTGGATGCATCAGTTTGACAATCAACACTTTGTAATGTGTAGCACACTATTCAAAACATGTTCAGCTCTATGGGTCTTATAATTTTGTTTGGAAAGGACAACCAATTAACCCATGTAAGCAGTTTAAAACTCTGGAGTCTGGTCTAATGAAATACTAGATAGGTAAGACTATTATTTATTAGAAAAAAAATTTGAACTTAGTGCAATGCTCCTAGTGAACAGTAAGACTAGTCAAAACCAGTTTGAGTAAATTCTTTATGATTTTCAAAGTATAATTTTAAGATTTTGATAAGGCATTGTTTCGAATTTAGAACAACTATTTTTTGTGGCCAAAGGAACCCTGAATATTGAGAAGCTTAGATATGCTCCAAGTATCTTATGGTTGTGCTTTATTATTATTTTTTTGAGATTTGAATTTATTTTGTATGATTTGTTCATTTTATTAGAAAATTGGGATTTATATTTTATCGACACAAAATTATGAAAATGCTCGGAAAGTGAGAACTTAAGATAGTTAAATGATCATCTGTAAATAATGGTGAAAACTATTTAGTAGTAACTTGAACTTTAGTTTAACAATATGCAAAGGATTTGTTGCTTTCTACTACATCCTGAGTCTAAATAGATCAAACTCTTTTAGTTTTGCAAAGGCATGGCCAACTAATCTATCTAAGCACTTTAAAATTATCAAGTTCGATCTTATGAAATGTAAGATAGATAAGGTTATTATTTATTAGAAAAGAAATCTTATCCTAATAACCAACGTTATCAGTATGATTAGCATGTAATGCTTTTAACTAATGCATTATCATCAATTTATTATTTGTTTTTAATGCAATTCTAATGTGAAATACACATGTTCAAAATTTTAAATAAATTTGGTATAAATCTAAGATACGACTATCCATGAGAAACTTAGGTTAAAAACATACAATTCTTGTGTACAATACAAAGAAAATGCACTAAAGTTACAAATAATTTTATAAAATAATAAGAGAGGTCGGTATGGCTGGGTTCACAAAATATAATCCAAGTTCCTGGCTCCATCGTCAATGGAGCTTGTGAGCTCTTGAGGGGCTTCTGTCTGTTAGCAAAGTAGGTTATGAACATCCACTTAAACTTGAGAAATGAAATGATGACACCCACATAGAGGTGTGACAACTATTTTGAGGTTGATTCCTTGAAAGTTTTATAGAAATACGACACTTTCACATGTCATCATGATCGAGTAATGAAGTGGTGGACTCGAAGTTGGCAATATGATTGTTCGGATCAGTCCTATAAAACTCCAAATGTGGAATCTTGAAATTTGGTGGTGGTTTAGCTTCTTTGATCTCCTTGGATTAAGCGTTAGCCAAAGCTCTATTTATCTCTCGTCTTGTAGGCAACGTCTTCTCATCTTTAATGTGAAAAAAATTGTCATGCAAACTTGGCATCATAGTTAGTGCCCTTTGTCGATGCTTGACTCACAAGATAGTTAAGTCAGCTGAATCTTCCTACTCACACCCTCAGGGCTCTTCCTTTGTGCTCGCTTCATGGCTCCTTAGATGAGGTGGGTGATGCATTCTTCTTTCTCCTTTCTCGGTACATGGCATAAAATTTTAATTAATGTAGAGAATTAAACTTTTATTTATTAATAAAAATGCTTGAAATATGTATAGGATTGCTGATTATTGAGGAACTAAATTCTTATATCATTATAATAATCTAAAAAATGTGACATTATGTTAAAATCTAATGTTAGTAAAATAGAATTAGGACCAACATGGCTGAGAGAACAAGACCAATAGGAAAATTTTGACTAGTAGTAAAGGAATGAAATGACACTTAATATTATGCAACAATCTTGAGCATTATAAGTAAATTTTAGAGCAATAATGATACAAAAAATTTATCTTATAGTTGGGAGAAGGATAACTCAATCTACAGTGCCAATGATGTGGAGTAGATGAAAGAGAGTGTAGAAGTATTTTTGGTCTTGTAGTATTATTCACTAGCTTTAACTCCTCTATTAGGCATTCTTGAGTTGTGATCCTAAAACACAATGAGATGGATTAAAGGTCATTGAACAACTAGGGGTCCTTTCAAGTGATCAAAAATTGTAGCCAAGTGCGTTCCATGTCAGAAATTTAATAGAGCTATGTTAGGATAGAGTTTGTCGTAATTAGGGTGGGCGTTTAGTTAGTTTGGATGATTTGCATGACAAATAAGCTAAATCAATGAATTTTGGATGTGTAGCAAATTGAACCAAATTGATCAAATGGAACTCACAACCGAATCAAATCAAACAACAATTTAGTTCTTTTGTTTTAGTTCGATTTTGAATAAATTGAAGTTGTATTTTAAGCCTAATGTTGACTGTGCAATTTATATTACATAATCGATGAACAAGAAGCATAGTTGAAATCATATAGTTACGAAAACATCACTTAACTAATAATATGTCTTGTAGGCTTATTACGTTGTTACTTTATTTAGCAACATTTTAGTTCAAAATATTGTTTCAAATTTAGAAATTGTAATTTACCCATCGCCATTTAACTAGTAGGCACTGTCATAATTTGTTTTCCTAGAAATGTAATTGGCCAAACTTTGTTGGTTTTAGAAAGATGAGCTAATTTGAAGCCAATATACATGATGCCTTGCAATTATAAATCAATAACTATCAATTTTGCAAGGTGATCGTTGTGGTAAAACAAAATGAACATTCACTTCAAAATAAATTTAATAATAGGATGCTTGCACTTAATTAGCTAAACAATGGCTAGAATAGAACATGAAAAAAATTCCATGTACTATAATTAACATTCATTTAAAAATAAATTTAATTATAGGATGCTTTGAATGGCTACTGATTTTGAGATGTGTTCACCATTTCTGCATGGTGAACATTCACTTTAAAAGAAAATTTTGTAGTCAGATGCTTTGATTTCATTTAATTAGCTAAAATGGATGAAATAAAATATTAAAATATTCTATGTACCACAATTAGCTTTCATTTAAAAATAAGTTTAATATTAGGATGCTCTAAATGGTACTTATTTTGAGATGGAGAAGACAACTCAATCTTGAAGTTCCACCTATCAATCTGAGAAGACTATTTAGGAGAGGAATTGAGGAAGAGATTTATCCCTTACAATCTTCAATGATCCCCCACTTCGTCATTTCAAGTAGAAGCCAAGCAATGTGTGATCACGTAAGTTAGATGGAGGGGGATGTTTAAGACACTTAGCTTAGGGTAGCATCTTGGTTGATTAAGACTTTAGAGTGCAAATTCATTGCATCTTTGAAGCCTTAGCTAATGTCTATGCCCCATATTTTTATGCTACATAAATGACGGGACTTGATTTTCTTGCACAATAAGTAATGGCATTGCTTCAATTTCATTAAAGGAATTCTACTAGCCCTTTGTTCAATTTTGTGCTAGACATTTTGATTCATCGTCATTGCTGCTTCAATTTCACGAGAGACCAATTTTGGAGAACAATATAGGTTATTCTCTCAATTTGACTATATGTATTTTTGGCCTTGAGGCTTGCTTTCATCTTTTCATGTACTCTTGTTTGATTTACATGCATGAGTTTATTAAGCTTTTGGTTTTACTGTTTATTTTGAATCTATACGGAGTCAATAATTGAAAACTAAATAATTTAATAATTTTGAATCAATATTGAACTACTAATTTAAAAATCAAATCGAATCATCTAAAAAAATTGGTTTAGTTTAGCTTTTCGATCTTAACTAAATAAAGTGCACTCATAGTCATGAGAACTGATAGGAAAATGAAAGGTCTTCCATAATAGATATTAGATAATTGACTCCATCAAACTCAATTGTAGTTGATTGTTTAGGAGGATTTGGTGTCATTGAGTGGGAATTGTGATGTCTTGACCCTTGTGAGTGAAATGAGTTGGAGAAAAAGGGGAGTTAACTTAGTTCTTGAAGAAGGTGTGCTAGAGAATAGGTTATGGTACTAGATAAGTGACAAAGCTATTGGTGAAAGTAAGGATCATGTTTTGAGCGTGGAAGGGATTAGGGTCTTAGGACTAGAGTGGTATTGGCCAACACGAGCATAAAAACCTCTATGTACACAACCTATGCTATTATTTATTATGTTATAAGTTATTATTTTTTTAAATCTCTTGACCTCATTAGTCCTCACTTGATATATTCTTAAGTTTTCTATTTGTCAATAAATTGCAACAAATGTATCTTCAAATGTATTTTACTAATGTAAGTTGTCAATCATAGTCATAATGCATGCGTCTATTATTTTATCACCATTGAATTTATTTTTGAAAATATTTATTTATTTATTTTCAGTGGCATGTAATTGTGGATGAGATGGGTTTTACGGTTGATGTTAGGTTGATAGTCATAAAACTCACATTAAATTTATACGAATTCAAATTTGAGTTTTTCAATATTTGATTGTTTCCAAAACTAACATGTTAAGACCTAACTCTATTATAATGAGAACTAGACACGGATTTGTCTGGGTTGTGCTTCTAAGTAACATGGCAAAACTTTATTTGATTGTTGTAAAAAATAGAGAAGGGTTGGCTTGGACATTACCTATAGTGACTAGCTTTAAGCTTAATGCAATCATAATCAAAATAAATAAGAATCGATTTGGTTTAAATTTAAGATTAAATTTACTATATTGAATTCTTTTTGAATTAGAGGATAAGAGAATTAATGGACATTATGATTATAAAAAATAATAAATAATTCTTTTTAATATGAAACTAAATTAATAGGAGAAAAACCAAAAAAAAAAAAAAACAGGAAAGTTTGAGCTATTGCATGTTAAAAGGTTAATAATATTAATGGAGATGGGATAATAATGGTAAGACAATAAAAAGAAAAGAGAGTTATCTGATATGATGTTATGAATGTAGTTAGTGTTTATGTTCCTCAAATTATATTATAAAATATTTAAAAAAATTAATTTTAGGAAGAGATGTATGCGCTACTATATTGTATACATGTGGAAGAGAAGATATTTATTGGAGGATTACTGCTAGCATGGAATATGAGGCAAAAATACAAAATGAATCTATATTTGCGTTTATGGTAGAATATGGTCTTGCAATAACAGCAACATTTTAAGAATTGTAATGAATACCTAATTACTTAGTAGGAATGTGGATCTGAAAAGTTTAATTGCATAACATAAAAACATTTGTTCTGAATGTATATTTTAAGAGTATTAAAAATATAATCAAAAGTTATAATTTACATTGGATAAGGAGGTGGGATTTTAAAGGTGAAAATTTTGATTATTAAGTGAGGCAAATTTGAATTCTTTAGTTGTGCCAAACTTCAATTGGGATGAGATGACCAGTTGTGACACATATTTTCATAACGGTAGAAAAGTCTACAACTATAGCATCGACTGATAAAGAGACATGGGAATAGAGTAACAAGGTATAAAGGCTTATCAAGAAAATAAAATATGCTTTTAAAGTGAAAAAAAAGAAGGATACTATGAGAATAATGATTATAAGAAAAGTATGAGATATTGTAAAAAGTTTATTGAGCAAAATAAGAACTATAGCATTTGATTATTTAGAAGGTGTATTTTAGGAGCAAGAAAATAAAATATATATAAAAAAATTAGATGCATTAGAATCAGAGATAATTAGATCTTAGTTAAATATGCAGACATTAAAGATTCAAAATGTCACTTGAGAAATTATTAAATGACATTTAAAAAAAAATATTTTGGAATGACATAATAAACAAACAAAAAAATGTATATCATAGATTGAACAAAAAAACTGGAGTGGATCTAGTTAGATCTGAGAAATCAAATTTATGGCCCATATAATAGTCATAATAGCAGTAGAACATAGGTTCAGAGAAATTTTATCATTATTAGCTATTCAAGTTGATTTCATGCCAGGATGTTTTACTCTAGTAGTTTGATATTTGTTTTAAGGTAACTATCGGTAGGTGTAGAAAGATTTTTTTAATCTTGAGAATGTACATAATAAAATATCATGCATTTGGTGCACATCACATAGTAAAGGTAAGGTGAACTTATTAATTATATAAATGATGGATGATAGAGTATGCAAAGTAGTTGAATGACCAATGATTATATATGACAAGATTATATCAAAGACTAACATTGAGTCTATAAGTTTTTCTATTGATTGTGAACGTGGCAATGAAGAACAATTCTAATCTTAAAATATTAATTGACATAAGTGAAAAATTAAAGTAATTAGGAAAATATTTAGAAGATATTATGCTTAGATTAGTATAATAAATAATATATGATGTTAAATTGTAGTGAGTGTGATAAGCACATTTAAATATCAATATTATTCGAAGACAGAGTGATGCATAAGTGTGGTAGGTAATTATCTTGGTCCTATTATACTGAAAAATGAAGATATAGATAAAGGTTTTGTTGAATCTCGATTTATTCGTGGATTGATAATAGACATTACTTTTGAGCGATGTTATGAGAAGTAGGGGGTAAGGGAAGAAAATGAGAATATATTTACTAAGTCAACAAATATAGAGAGTACATTACTGATTCTTGTACAAGAATTGCAAAGGGATCTCAATTACGAAAGACTCCAAGAACCCAAAAGAAAAATTCAAAGGGGAAGCAAAGTTCCTAATATGTCTCTAGATCTCTTATTTATAAGGTTAGAGGCTACTTAAAACACTACAAGGAACTTGTAAAATAATAAAAGGAAAATACATAGACTTTGGAGACTAATTGAATATAAACACGTGTATAATGAAGCAATGCAAATGAGGTGTGGCATTTGAGCATTGTGGCTCTTTGTTTGGGTCAACTTACCTGGGTCCGAATGTGGGGCAAGTTCACAATCTAAGTCCCCATCAAGTTGTGATATGGGCGATTGACTAGTGAGTTCTCTTATAGGGATTGCTCATTTGATTTAACGGGCGAGTTCAATGAGTGAGTTTGGTATGCCTTTAGAGTAGATAACAAGCCCCTTGTTGAGGCTTGACTAGTGGTGGGTCCTTGACTGTTGAGTTGATGGCGAGCTGGCGAGTGAATTATATTCAAGTCGATCTTGTCCTTGCCTGGTCTGACTATCTTTTGTCGGGGTTTAGTTCCCGATTCTCTTACTCTTGTAGAGTTGACTTGCAAAACGGAGGGAAAATTAAGGATAAATACAGAATCATGCCAACTACAATAATTCTTCAATTATTGACACATTTATTGCTCAAGCGAATCTTTTAAGAATTGTGTTACATCACCTTTGGCTTGACCATTGATGTGACAACTCAGATGTCTTGCACATATAAATTGGAGGTTGGTGAAGCATTGAGCTATTCATTGCTCTTATTCCTTGCTTTGATGAGTTCTTTTTGTGCGAGACAACTTCTCATGGGATGACCAACAATGTCAACAATGATGACTTATATAGGGTCTTCACAAGGGAAAGAAGTGCAGAATTGTCATTGAGGCTGAACGATGATCTCTTAATCACTCAAAAGTCCCCTGTTGTTGCTAGCATTCCTACTACATTGAGTCCCCTTGACAGGAGGTGGAGGAGGTATCCCTGGTGAGGTGGCAAGTGAAGAAGGTGGTGCACTGGGAGCAACTCTCCTTGGCACTACGAATTGGTTGAGGCTTATCTCACCATGATATTTTTTAATTGTTTCACAACATATTATTTTTAGCCAATAAATTGTGTTTTGATTACTTACTGGTTAGTTTATCGAGCATCCTAAATTTGCCAAAGACAAGTAGTTAGTTATTGAGTGCTTTGGAAGGTCAGTCAGTGACCAAAGCCTTCCTTTCTAGCAGGCTACCAAGTGCCATTTTTTGTGAGTCTTTGATTGAGTACAAAATGACAAGTAAGCATATTTGATCTCACGGTGACATCCTAACCCTAAGTCGATTGATGTAGAATATCATATGGGTTGAGAAATTAGCACTAAAGGTCTAAGAACTCAGGAAAATATCCAAGCAAGAGCTCAAGGAAGGCCCATTATAATAGACCAATTAAAAAGAAATAATTGAATTTATATTTATTTACTTAAAATTTAGGATTAGATTCTAGGAGATACAATTTTTGACTTTGAGAATATTTATGGTTTGGCCATTACTAAAATAATTTAAAGATGAAGTGAATTGATGAAGGTGACTGACATCTTTCTCTATTCATTTCCCCCTACCTTTTTCCCATCAATTTTTTATTTTTATTTTTTTCTTGAATGGTGGTCATTGTAGTTCTTATAAATAGAGTTAATATGTAATAAATTTTTTTAGTTTTGAATGACAAAATTACTTTGGGCCCATCACAAAAGCTCAATAAAAAAGAAATAATTAAAATATAAAATTTGTTATTTTAATTTAGATTTACATTCTAGAAATTATAATTTTTGACTTTGGAAATATGTATGGGCTGACCATTATTAAAATAATTAATTGATTAAGTTGGTTGACATCTTCCATTAATGACTACTCACCCCGTTTCCCTCTAATATTTTTTAGTGGTGATCATTGTAATCGCTATAAATAAGATTGAGGTATGTAATGAATTTTTTGTGTTTTGCAATGATAAAATTAATTTGGAGATTTTTTTTTTGAGTTCGTGTTTGGTGGTTTAGTTTAGCTTTTCTTTGGTGGGATTGGTCTTTATTTTGTAAGTGCTCCATAATCCCCTTTCAAAACTTTTCCTCAATCATTCTCACATCTTCTACATCTCAATCTTTACGCTTGTGGGATCCGAAAATTCACCACCGACCTCTTTCGGAAAAGAAAAGGAATGAAAGAGTTATTTAGGTGTGATAATTTCGTAAAGATGAATAGTAGATAAGACACTACCTAGAGATTGCTCTCATTTGGTGAGAACTTTTATATCTGGTTTAGGTTTCTATGCAGCCCCTAGTTAATTACTCCTCTCAATCGAGAGAAGACTTTCGATTAAACGAATCGTTAAAGAATGAGTATATAATCGAGTGAGTGGAGTTTGGGACTTATGAAATTTATTATTTTAATTTAAAACTTTTGTGGGAACGACGAGCCTCATCAAGATCCCATATCATTATCCCGGTCCACATCCTGGTCGCAATGAGGAGGTAATTCAACCGACCGAAGGATCCGCCGCCACGTTACGCCGCCCGGTGTCCTTAGACTGGTGGAGTTGTGGGGGACAAATACAAGTCAACCTATTAACATAGGCTTTTGCAACCAAATACATTCTACATTTCACGCTCAAAGAACAAAGCGGGGAACATACAGCCGTGCCAAGTAATTTAGTGGTGCCATATCGAAACCACCCGGGCCAGGCTCGCCGTAACCGCCATTTATGTGCCATATTCAGAAACGGACAGAGACCGCCACGCCCTACAGGAATATTTGAGTGTGAAGCATGATGATGATATATTTCAGCGAAAGTTTTTCTTAATTTGTCACCAAGACAAACAATCATGGAATTTATTTTATTTATTTTTTAGTTTTAATTTAAATAATTCATTTCTTTTTTTATTTATATTTTGTTATTTTCTTTGAATTTTGATCATTTTATGATTGGTTTTAGATTTGAATATATGATCATTTATCATTTGAAATCTTAATTATAATTACCTTCGATCCAGGGTTAATATCAAGATAGATCTTTACTCGTCTGAGAGACGCCTAATTCATTTTCAGAAGATAATCCTTCAAAACCTCATTACCTAACATAGAGATCGTTCGAGACTTTTCTTCGCGAGATTTGAATTTGAATTTAAGTTGATTCATCTTGTATTATATGACGAATTTACCGATATTATTAATTTTGAAATTTTTATAATATCAAATTTTTTGTTATTTAATTCCAAGACCAACCGGATTATGTAAGATCTGTTTCTTTGTATTTGACTTGAACGCAAGTTTTGTTATAGATGATTTTAGGTTTTGTTAACGACCCAAGACCAAACCGATGGGATAGATCCAACTCTAGATTGCATATGGGATTTTGAGATTTTCTTGAGATCAAGCAGAGAATACATTACCCGATGATTTACGATTTATCTGACGTAATTAACTTCTAAGATTTACAATAACATCATTAGAGGTTTTGTTAATCCTGACGGCCCCAAGACCAAACCGGATTATGAAGATCTTTTATATATTTGAATTACTCCAACACGCATATACCGTTTTGAAAATCGTATGGACATTAAGATGTCTAATGTTGAAGTGATGTCAAATTTTGATTTTGAGTTTTAACTAGCCGGTCCAAACCGATTATGAAGATCATTTTCTTTATATTTGACTTAATAATTACTCCAACATGCATACATATCGTTTTGAAAATTGAATGAACATTAAGATTTAATGGAAGTTCGATATTTTGATTTTGAGAACCTGACCCAGGGACTAAACCAAGCAGAAGATATGTTTTTTGTATATCTAACTTGCATGTCTCGTTGTTGACATTTCAACATACATATAAGATGTTTTTTAAAATGTTTTATTAAATGTAATAAAAAAGTATGTATCAATTTGAAGTTTAAGTTTACGCGATATTTTGGGTTTTAACCGCTGACCAAGAAAACCGGATTGATAGCATCTCTTCTTTGAAAAATATGATACGATATTATTTTTGCATGTCACAAATCAACAGAAATTTGAAATAAATTATTTTGGATTTTGATCAAATGTAAAGTAATTGGAATGAGTTTAGATTTGATTTGCTAAAACTCTTTATATAAATCAAACATAAAGAATAATATTTTTGTACATGATCAAATATAAAGTGATGCCTAGAATGAGTTTAAAGATTTGGCTAAAACCCTTTCTTTATACAAGAATCAGAAACATAAAGTGAAATAATCATTTTGAGCCTATAATCAAATATAAAGTGATGGGAGAATGAAGCTTGATTTGATTAAAACCCTTTCTTTACGCAAAATCAAGAAATACATAAAACAATCATTTTCCATACGATCAATCACCCATAAAGACATTTATTTCTCGATAAGGAGAGGAATATATAAAAAATATGAGTAAGGATCATATTTCATTTAAAATAGCAGTGGATTAATTACCTCTCCCCCACAAACTCATAAGTGTGGACAAATACTCATTAAATTTATTAGAAAGACTTTATTTTCTAAAAAAAAAGAGATAGGATGCGACAAAGATTTATTATGCCCATGTAATGCATGCAATACATTAAACGACATATAGTGGGATTGCAGCAATTTTATGACAGGCGTCAGATACTTATAAGAAGATGAAAAAAGATAGACTAAAGATTTTATAATAAGAGGATTTCCCTTCACAAATTTTACATTTTTTCTACTCTCCTCTTCTCCCTTATACCACAAGTTTGGTCTTTCAATTCAGATCAAGAGTTAAGTCCATATACTGAGTTTCTTTCTAACTTAACCATTTTTTTTTTTATATTGATATATGTCATGTCATATTGGATTTAATTTATTCCAGATGATTTCTCTTTTCATATATCTCATGTATATGCAACCATGTAAATGACAAAAGAGGGAGGATTTATGTTTGAACATACGCCTAATGTATTTCACGCCGTTGATGAAATTCACTCTGCCATACTCACACAAATAAGATAAATTTTCATTATATGAGACAAGCAGCATTCATATAGACAAAGAAGATTTAACGCTTAAGCATTTCATTCTTTTTTCTAATATTTCCCCTTTTTTTTTCTAAAATTTCCCTGGCCATCCCGCGATCGTCGCTGAGAGCGCTTCCCACCACGCCAAGAAAGGCGCAGGTAGTCGAGACACTTCTACCGAAAGTTTATTTGCTCCACCACGCCAAGAAAGCTGCATGGGTTGTAACAAAGATTCATTTCGCACGCCGGGAACAGTGAGCAAGTACTTATCATATCAGTTCGCCACGCGGAACGCGAATGATTTATCATTAAAGTTTCCGCCGCGGAACAATGTGAACGGTACTTATAAGAAGATATTTCCGCCACGCTTGGAACAACGCAACTTTATCAAAGTTTTCCGCCGTGACGAACAACGCGAACGTTTATAAGAAGATATTTCGCCACGCGTGAACAGTGACTTATCAAAAGTTTCCACGACGAACAATGCGGAACGACTTATAAAGATAGCAATAAATTTGCATTCACATGTATATGAAATTAAAGTATAAGCATTTATATATGACACATTTCAACTCCTTTTTTTTCTTATTGAAAATTTCGGCAGTTCTCCTCGTCATCCCCACATGCGCCGCTGAGACAGCCTTCCACCACGCCAAGGCAGGTCGCGAGACACCCTACCGATTTCCACCACGCCAGGCGCATGCTGCGCGCACAAAGATTAGATTCGAACAACGTGATTTATCATATGCTCGCCACGCCGGAACAACGAATGCATTATCATTGCTCGACGATCAGCGAACGCACTTTATAGCGATTTCGCCACGCCGCGGAACAACGCCAACGCATTATCAGTTTCCCGCCACACGGAACAATGAACGCATTTATAAGAAAGATATTTCACGCTTGGGAACAACGTGAACATATCTTATTAAAGTTTACGACGGAACAATGTAACGCACTTATAGAAAGATATTTCGCCACGTTGAACAACGTGAAGCGATTATTACAAATTTCCTCGCCGTTGGAACAATGTGAACGGCACTTATAGCAAGCATATTTCGCTTAATAAGATATCACATACGCAAGTATGCAAAGAATGAAACTCATAGATAATAGCAAGTGGTATAACCAAATCGTTAATTTCGATTTTAACTTACATATGAAAGAGGCATGATATATACATAATTCCCTTCATGGAAATAAATTGAAGCAAAGTAGAAGCGTGAAATTCATGGGAGAACAAAGATCATATCTCATCAAAGCTTAATTGATTTCTCCCTTAGATAAGAAAGTTTAGCAAGCCTTATACTCATCAAATAATAAAATGATTGATTCCCCCTTAGAAAAAATAAATTTCAGCAAGCTTCATGCCTCTAGACAACAAGCTAATAGTTTTCCCCTTTCATAAAAATACTTTCAGCATGTATCATACACATTAGAAGCAAATCGATTCGATTTCCCTTAGGTAAAAACGATTTCAGCATGTATCATGCCCATTAAACAGCAAATCGATTCAGTTTCCCTTAGGTAAAAATGATTTCAGCATGTATCATGTCCATTAAACAGCAAATCGATTCAGTTTCCCTTAGGTAAAAACGATTTCAGCCAACACATACCCATTACAACAAATCAATTCATTTTCCCTTAGGTAAAAAAACAATTTCAGCAAGCACCTAAAGAGAATGTAGGCATCCACGGACAAGAGAAAATAGCAAGAAAGAAAAAAGGTTGGGCCATACATTATCCCAAAACATTTTCAGCAAGCATGAATACCATAAAATCCAAAAAAAATGAGATTTGGGCCATACATCATCCCAAATCCCTACAGGAAACTCTTAGCATAATCTTAAGCATAAGATATAGCATTTTTAGCAAAACCCTAACTTCCAAAGAAACTCAAATGCATAAGAACAAGCTTAGAGTTAGAGAGAAACAACCTGGAGGTTTCGAATGCTAAGAGGAAAGGAAGGAAAGGGGTTTCGGCTGGTTTATGCAAAGGGATCTTGGCTCATGATTGTCGGGTTCCTCACATGCGACTGTGGGACTAAGGAACCCTCAAGAAGTCTCTACTGGGAGGAAACGGAAGGGAGAAATGCCAGAGCAGAAGCCGTATAAAGAAGGGAAACCGAGAATAGCAAGAGAACCAGAGGGAAATGTCGTGAGAGGAAGGAGGCCGTCGGCCCTAGCTGGACGGACCGAGAGAACGAGAGCTTCAGAGAAGGGAGAGACCGAGAGCAGGAAAAACGAGAGCGAGGGAAATGTCGAGAATGCGAGTAAGGATCGTGAAAATGAGGTCAACGCCTGCCTTTCGACCTTTTTCGATTGGTTGAACGAGCGCGTTGGTGGGGATTGAGTTGAGATTAAGTGATTAAACCATTACCCCTTTAATTATAATTTAATATTATTTTATGTGATATTAATTTATGCACTAAACCCTAACAATATGGCCAATTTTAGTGTGTTTTGTCGAACGAACGATCAATTTCGCGGATCGAGGTCGTCACAACGTCGCCGGGGATGAAATTAGGTTTACACGGCGCGCATCGCATAATTGATCGACATTCACACTTTGCCGAATTGACCGTGAAAGGCGTCGTTCGATAGGTTTCGACGTTTCGGCGACAACGGCGCGATCAATTTGGCGGTCGTTTATCGCCGGCTTCTCGACGATATGCGTGTAATTTCATTAAAATATAATTTTAATTTTGGATCGATCATTAATTGATTCGATATTTTCTATTTAATTATTTTGATGCTGACGCATTATGAAGCGAATTTTCAAATCAAATCAATTTAATTAATTTCGACCGTGATTAGGGCATTTAACCTCTTTGTCATTTACTTAATTTTAAATGACACATAGTTGTAGGTCAACAACGTTGAGCTATCTTTTATCGAAGTCCTCAAACCCACTTCAAAATCTTTAAGATTCATTGCCAAAACTAGGTGGATAGGCATCTAGTCTTGTTCTTTCCACCATTAAGTGCCTTAAGCCTTAGCATACTCTACCAAATACTCTAGAAATTATGTTTAAATCTTAAATGAATCCTTAACCATCATTTTTGCTCATTTAGACTACCTTAACCCATTCTTCAAAACATATGTTTGAGATCAGCTCAAATTAGCTCGATCTTGATTAGTTTTTGTCATATCTCCAATAAATTACTTTAAACGCTTGATATTTCCATCAACATTTTTAGATCATAAGTTAAATTTCTAACTTACCGTCAATTATAATTCTAGTAATTTATATCACTAAAAAATTATTTTCTAAAGTGATCTTCTAAATTAATCTAAGCTAGTCTAAAGCTAAATTAGTCTGATATTCCTTTCACCAAATTTATCTATACCCATGATCTCTCCATCATAAACTCCTAATCACTTCAGAAAACATTAAATTAAACCTCACATCCATTTTCACCAATTAATTCCACATAAGGTCTCCCACCATTTGTGACTTCCATGGTGAGTAACCTTGTGACGGTGTTGATTAATGATGTATTAAATGTCATTGCTAACCTTGCAGCTTTGTCTCGTTCTGTGCAGTTGATTATGTGGGGAGAGATTGCTCTACAGTGGGCGCTTAGCCTTTTTCTCTTCATTAAATTGGTCCCCACATTAAGTGTGACTACTACTCATCAGAAAGTTGAGTTGATTGACTTGGGTGGAGAGGAGTTGTATCATCCCCTCTCACTTATGGAGGTGCCAAGTTCCCTTTCTTCAGGAATAGGAGCTAGGATCTACCAAGGGATTGTCTCTTGCTAGTGGCGAGGGTAGCAATTGGTAGCAAGGGGAGGCCGATGTGGTTGAGTTGTGAGCTTAGCTTGTCACCTTGTGTGACAGGGTTAGCCTTTTAGAGCAAAATGTTCGTAGTGGTGGCTACCTTGGGTTCCTTATCTTTGTAGGAGCTAGAGTTGCGATGAGTTGATGGGTTGATGTGGTCTACCTTATTCATCATGGGTGATGATTTTGTTTTGCAATATTTAATAAAAAGGGGGTATCTTCATTGATTTATTTTTAGATTCTTGCTTAGACAATTTTTGTAGGAATTAACTTTTTCCTTGCAAAAATGTAATGTAATAATGAGTGAATTATAATTGATTTCTATTATGAATAAAATTTCTTTATTTGCCAAGTTAATTTGTTTTAAGTATGCTTACCTTTGCATTTTTTTACTCGTTGGCCAATTAATTATTTTTCTTACTTGTGTTGATTTGGTTCCTTGTTGTCTTGTCATAGATTTTAGTGTTGGCATTTTGTAATGATAGCATGAGATTTGCCATTTTTTGTTGATTTGATGTTGCCACGTAAATTGAAAAGTTATTTCATTGAGAAATTTCTCACCTTGGTTGGTGGGCTCATTGGTTGTAGTAAACTTTATCTGGATGACTGCTTTTCAACTCTCAGATGTGTTCTTTAAGTTACGGTTTTTCTATTTTAGCGAATATGGTCATGCGGTTATGAGGAAGTACTATGAAGCCTTCACCATGCACAACATGTTGGTTGATGCGGCATTCCTGGCTTCTTGTTATGACAATGAGAACTACTCATTGTGGATTCTGAAGGCGGTTGAGCACTTCAACATAGTGTATGATGACAACACTTGACTTCATACTTGGTTTGAGGGTTCCCATTTGCCTTGAGTTAGCAGATATCTTGAATTTTTATGAGTTTGCATCGGCTTAGTTGTTTTTGAATTCAGTGGCCAGTGTGATTACTTTTATTTTCCTTTTGTACAATGAAAGCATCGTTGGGATCTTGGAGCTATTTATGGGTTTAAGAAGGAGAAGACTATCATATTTTTAAGCCAACTCATTCAGAGCCAACACCCCTCTAGAAGCTAAATGGAAGGATGATCAAATGTCGATTTCTATTTAAAGATGGTTAGATTTATGAGTTACCATAAGAATTTACTTTTGCCATTTTACTTAAATTGTTTAATTTGCTAGTGATTATCCTTTTTAGGTTGTGTTAGTGGCCTCTTACCCTACTAATCTTGAGGTACTTGCCTCCCTAAGGTGAGTTCCTTGTATGGTCATCGTGAGGTGAAGTCCTAATATGTGTTGCTCATTTTTTGTTGCAATGCTATCAACGACGCGTCACGATGAGGTGACGAGAGTGGGGGTTGAAGCTCTCTTGTCATGGGTTGAGGCATCTAAAGAAGCACAGAGGGAGGAAGTGATGAGTGTCCTGACAATTTCTTGAGCATCCTCCTCCTAGAGGAGACCAGGCATGGGAAGGCAAAGGCATTTGAGGTAGGTTCCTCTCTCCTACAAGAAGAAAAAGTCTGATAGGTAGGTAGAGGGTTCTTACCCGTATTGCCTACAATATGGGAAGCTTTGTATATATCCACATCATTAGGGATTGTCCCACAAAGTTGCTTCCTTGTAGAAAACCACACTTTGCGGCCATGAACACCAAGGTTGTAAATTGAAAAATAACCTTTGAATTTTGCGAGTATGATGAGGTCCTCTTGAATTGGCATGGGCTACAAAGGATCTCGACATCGCACGGTCCTCGCTGTACGGGGAATTGATCTTCACAGGGTGGTTGATGGCAAGTAAGATATGGCTGAGGAGATGTAGAATAAATTGGCCATAGAATTCACTGTATTGATTGAAATGAATAAGTTAGATGTTGAGCTTAGTAGGATCGAGGTCAAAAGAGGTATAGTGAGGAGTTCCAGCAAAGAGAGGTATAGTTGAAGGACAGAGTTGTTGTGAGCCAACTTCTTACAAACCAAGAAGTATATGAAACTTCTCATCGCCAAGTTTGAGGAGGGTGCCGGGTTTGAGATAAAGAAGATGATGGTGCATGACCAACTTTATAATAGATTCCTAGAGTTTGATAACATTCTCATCTTGTTGAATCTTGAACACAATGATGGAGTGACTGTTGCGAGTTAGCTCAGTTTCTTTGTTTTTTTTTCTTTTTTGGTTCTTGTGTGCGAGAGAATGTTCATGAGAGGATGAATATTCTTTTTCTTTCTTGATAATTTTTTTACTCAATACATGTAATTTTGACTTCACACTAATGAACCAATTTTATTTTTAACTCGCCTTTATTTCTGTAATAATGATGACATACACTTTTTTTATATGTATATTCGAATTGATTATCGACGAGTGTATTATGCCACTCATATACTTCGTAGCAACCTCGTTTTTGCAAGTTACCTAGGTCATTGTTAGAGCTTGGTAGTTGTCAATGTACTTGATATGTAAGATTATTGCAAGTGTGTTAGTTGTGCCCTATTGCACCTCACCTTACTCCAGACCCATGTGTATTTGTGGGGGCATTCACTAAGGTTGCGAATATACGGTAGTCATGTTAGGTGTGCCTCACCTTTCACCATACACTTGGGGTATTCGTGAGGGAACTTACGTAAACACATCAATAGGAGGGACTCATGCACTACTCATTGTAGAGCCCTTCATAGAGGGGGAATCAACTCACTTTGACTATAGCCATCGCCTTGGGTGCACCTCACCTTTTGCTGAACTTTTATATTTTTATGAGGTCACTCACCTAGACTTGTTGGTTAGGAGGGATTTGCATGCTAGTCAATGCATAATAGCAAGGGGTGAGTTAGCTTATTATGACTTGGCTGTATTCCCTTTTTGTCATACTTTTTTTTGGGCGAGTAGAACATTTTGAGCATTAAAGATAGTTGTTTACATGTTTGTTTATTGGCAATTTTGAGCAAATTGGCTTATAGGTGGGGGAGTAATCATATTATGCTTGGGTTTTTCTTCTTTGAGAGCTTCAGTTTGCATTGCAAGTCTTTTGGTAGTGGGTCTTTACTTATAGGGAGCAGTCTCATCCTTTTTTAGCACCTCGAGACCAGAAATGTGGTTGGCCTCTAAGTCAATTGACTTGCACTTACAGTCGAAGGCTCTAATTAAGTTGATCTATTCTTAGTCGCATTGATTTTACTTGGCCCACACTCAAAGTTTGTCAGTTTTAGTGGTAATCGAGTAGGTTTTTGATGTAGGCAATTTCTTGTTATGTACTCGTGTTTGATATATGAGTTTTTTGAGTGTAACAAAGTATGAACGAGTTCACTCATAAATGAGGCAAATATGATTATGGTTGACAAGTCCATGTGATGAGTTCCCTAAGTGGTCGATGAGCTATTTTTAATTAATTTTTCAAAAAATTTCTTACAACTTTGAATAAAATTTTTATGCAAATAAAGTGATGACATGAGAACTGAAATTTCCAGCAGGAATAGAATTTCTTGAGGTCGTAGGTGCTACAAGTCCTTGGCATGTCTTTTCGTGAGTCTATAGTTGATAAGCTTCAGATCTAACTTGCTTTTTGATAACATAGGGGCTATCACATCTTCTAACTTTTCTGGATGCATTATGGTGAGCAATAGCATCTATTTTCTTCAACACCATGTTACCAGGTTGGAAACTTTTCTTGTAGATATTATTGTTGTAGTACTTTATCACCTTCTTTTTGTCTCTTCTTATCTCAAGGAAACTAGTGTTTTTAATTCATGTAGCTAGTCGAGCATCGTCTCCATTTCTTTTCGTTCTATTTCTCGCACTCAACGGGTGGCTGATCATTCTTGATAAATGCCATGATTTGTTGACTATGTAGCTCGTTCTCGATAGGTAACAAGGCTTCTTCCTCATGAGTTAAAATGAAGGTTTTTTGATTTGTTGCTGAGCAAGGTGTTGTACTGACTGTCCAAAGAACTGATGACAATGCTTATACCCATTTGATCTTTGCACCTTCGATCTTTTTCTTTAGTGAGTTAAGGATTTATGTATTTGATGCATCGATGTGGCCATTAGTCTGTGGACAATGCATGAGACGAACTTGAGGTGAATACTTTTAAGATTCATAGAATTCTTTTAGGCTTTTGTTGAAGAATTAGGGCTCGTTGTTGGTACTAATGACTATTAGCAAGTCACACTTGCAAATGATATAAAATCATATGAAATTCTTAACTATATAGGCTGTGACATTAGCGAGTGCCTTTGCTTTTATCTACTCAGAGAAGTAGTCCACCATCGCTAGGATAATTTTTTGTGGCCACTGTTGAGTTTCAAGGGACCGATGAGGTCCATCCCTCACACAATGAATGGCCAAGGATTGCAAATTAGCTATAGTTGGTGTGAAAATTGTAACTGCATCAATCTAAATTCTATCATTATTTGAATCTTTTTCAAAAGTTTTCAGAATCTTTCCTCAAGGATGGCTACAACTATCCTTGCCACAAAATCTTGTGGGCGAGTGTTTTTCCTTTTAAGTGACTTTTGTTCTTGCCCGAGTGAACTCTTTTAGAACCTTTTGCTCATTTTTTTTAATACATATAAGGTTTTGTGAGGTGACTGATCTCTTGAACAATTCTTTTCCCAATAAAATATAATGTGCCACCTTAATCATGAATCGCTTTGGATCTTTTACACTCATCATAAGTTTCCCTGGTGTATGCTTTTTGCTGATGACATTCTTCTTGTTGATAAGACTAGAGAGGGAGTCCAACAGAAACTTGAATTATAGAGGTCAACTTTAGAGTCTAAAGGTTTTCGTTTAAGCAGATCTAAAATTGAATATATGGAGTGTAATTTTAGTTGTAGAGAAGTTTTTGACTTTAATAGGTGATATTTAGGCTCTATTGTTCAAAATGATGGTGAAATAGATGGAGATATTATTAGTAGAATTGTTGGATGGTTGAAGTGGAGGAATGCTATATTATAGAAAAGTTCCACTTAAACTTAAGGAAAATTTTATAAGATGGTGGTAAGACTGAATGACTTAGAATGTTGGCCAATAAAAGAAAGACATAAGACTAAGTTAAGTGTTACGAGATGAGGATGCTCGTGTGGATGAGTGGCTTTACCCTTAGAGATAGAATGCAAAATGAGTATGTTAAAAAAGTTGAGTAGCTCAGGGCGATAAGATTAGGAGAGTCGCTTAGATGGTTTGGCCACATAAAGCGTAGTCCAGATGACAGAGAGTATATGCATTAGATTTTCCTTATGTTAAGAAAGAGAGGTAGACCCAAAAAGACTTGGTTAAGATGTAAAAAATGATCTTAGTATACCGAATTAAATGAGAATTTGACATAATAAATAAAAGACGAAGGATTCATGTAAACCACTTAGTGGGATTAAGGCTTGTTGTTGTTGTTGTTGTTGTTGGATCTAGTTAGCTTGGTGAGTGATTTTCTTCTACTTATAAAGACTCGCCTTCTTCTATACTAGGGGTGACAAGTTCTAAAGTGGATCAGTCTTTGAAGTTGTTTGATGGAATTCAAGTAGCGAAGTTGGTTCTCTCTTGAGATACACGCAAGATTTTGAAGTTCTCCAACTTGGTGATCTTTAGCTTTTACTTTGATGAGTAACTTCAATGCATTTCATCTTCGACTTCAAAGTTGCAATTGACTTGATTTACTATTTGTTACTAGTGTGAGTAAATAGTTAAATGTTTTGTCCCAGTCGAACCCTTTGCTAGTGAGTAATTATTTGTACTTGTTTTATCATTTGTAATTGAACTTTATCTTCACCACTTAAGTGATACTTATACCTCTTAGACTTTTTAGAACTATGTAGACTCCCATCCCTTACTCCCTAGAGGCTCCATCCATGTAGAGTGACAATGACTGCTTGGGATTGGGGGCTTTATGCCGTGAGTTATTAAAGTCCACTAAGAAGTCGACGATTGCTTCTGCCTTGATTGCTATGTGGATCGAGCAAGAGAGATCAAATTCGCTCAACTCAACTGATCATTTGAACAATCTCTCTGAAAGATCGGGTTTGACGAGTACGATCATAAGCTAGTGGTTAGTGACAACTTGTACTGATTTGGCCCGAAAGTAGGGGCTAAACCTTCATGTTGAGATGATGAAAGTGAGTGCGAGTTTCTCCCTAATTGGGTATAACAACTCGGTAACTCTCAATTAAGTCTTTCTTTCTTTGTTAATCAACATTGAGCTTATAGTGTCTTCTTGTACTCTCAAGTACAAAAGTAAGGTTTTCTTAGGTTTTGGATTTCATAGGAGCAGCTAAGTGAGCAACAAATTCAATTCTTCAAGAGCGGCTTCACACTGTTTCATCCACTCGAACCAGTTGATGCTCCTAAAGACTTTGAAAAAGGGCAAGTAGCGCTGGCCCATCTTAGAGATAAAACTATTAAAAATGATGACTCGCCTGATGAGTTGTACTTATTTAGTCATCATTGACAAGGGTATGCCAAGTATGACATTCATTTAATCTAGATTTAACTTGATTTCGTTAGGGGTGAGGAGATACTCTTAAGAATTTGTTTGACCCTACGCTAATGTGCACTTTTATGTGTTAAGGTACATATTATACTTTTTCAGAGTGGTGAAGGTCTTCCTAAGGTCTAGTATGTGTTACTTTGGTGACTTGCATTTCACTAGTAAATCGTACATATACACGTCTACATTCCTCCTCTTTTGATCTATAAAAATCTAGTCCATTTTTTGATGAGTGGCGCTTGTATTTTAGCATGAGCATGATAATAGTAGAGCCCTTCCGTGATGAAGGCAATTTTCTAAGAGTCTTTTGGTGCACCTTGATTTGATGATATTTAAAGAAGGCGTCCAAAATGCTCATGACTGGTTACCTAATTGTTTAGTTTACAAGGGCATCAATTCATGGCAATGGGTAGTCATTTATCAAGTTGAGTTTAGATTTGTGAATTCCACATCATACTCTACTTGCCGTTGGTCTTTTATACCATTACTATGTTGGAGATCTACTTTGCTAACTAGACTTCTCTAATGAGGCTAGCTTCGAGTATGTACTTTATCATTGATTGACTCAGTGAGTTGATTGTCTTCCTCATCTTCTATTTTATCGATTGGGTATCTTTTCTTATAAGTATGTGGCAAGCAACACTTATATTGATTCTTAACATATCCATTGCTATTCATGCGAACACATCCAATTCATCCCATAGGGCCTAGATAAGTGCTGCTTGATGCTCAGAACTATGTGAAGAGCTGACCTCAGAACTCACTTTAAATTGCCATCGTCTCCTCTTCGTCAACGACTTCAATAGTCATTAGTCCCGTTCTCTTCACTTCGAGCTACATACCTCTTTAGTCGCTCTTCTTGAGTTGTGATTGCTCTCAATTAATACACTCTTGTTTGGTTGAGGTTGCCCCTAAATGTGATCTCATGTCCACATGCTGGAAACTTCACTTCTACATGGTAGGTGAACATGATTGCTCGGGGTATACATGATGATGAAGTCAACAACGGTAGTGAATTGCTTTTCTCATTATCCCTCGATCATGGGTAGCATGATTATCCCTTTTATCTCTTATCACTCCTGAAAATTTGTAAAGCGCCGTGGGGTTAAGTTTTGAACTCACTAGATTCATCTTCTTAAATGCAGACTTGAATGTTATATTGAAAAAACTGTTGATGTCTATCAATATACTATCATATTCATCTTCTTAAATGCATACTTGAAAATTACTTTGATAAAATTGCTAGTGTATTAATAACTATCGATTTGGTAGTTAGCAATTAATGCCATGATGATTACCACATTGTTGAATGGGTTGAGAGCTGCGAGTCTATCTTTCTCCGTGAAGCTTACTAGCATTGTCTCTATGTTGAGTGCTCGAGTCATTAGTGTTGTTGAGCACACCTCTCCCAACTCTAGTTGCTTGAGGCTTGCTCGTTATGATGGTTCAATAGTATCTCCTCTCAAAATTATAAGTTCCACCAGTTTTGTAATATGAATCGCTTTAGCTGGTACTTCCCTTAGTCTTTTGTTGGCTCTTTACCCAGTAGCCTCACAATTTCCTTAAGTTTGCTAGCTTTAATGAGCTCCTCTACTAGACTACTCAAGTGTCGACGCTCCTTTGTGTCATGATCATGGTCTTGATGGTATGCGTATTACCTTGATAGGTCGCATGTCAGTCCATTGGCCCCCTTGGTACTGGGCACTTGAAATACTTCTTATTTTGATTGACTTCAACTAATTTGATCATCGATACTTGTAATTGGATAATCGTAGAGGGATGATGTGGAGGGTACTTTTCTTTAGTAGAAATGAGTGGGTTGTGGATTTCTTGGTGAATAATTGGTAGTGGGCTTTGAGCATGAGCCTTTGTTGAGTATGCCTCTTTAGCTACTTGTTAGTGGGTGCGCATCGCACTTGGTCTATTCTTCATTATTCTCACTCGTGATCTATCTCCGAAATATCTTGTGAGTTGCATGGGAGGATTGGGCTATTTTATTGTACTTTTTTGCGTTTACATGGCGTTGATGATTTCTAAGAGTTCCGCCAACGTGCATGGTGTTGAATGTTGAGCATATCTAAATAACCCTACTGTCAGGCCTAGGTGAGTGTAGTATGCGCGATTGCAGGATCAAGATCCTTAATCTTCAGCATCTTCCTCCGAAAGCTGGTAATGAGCTTTCTCAGGGACTCTTAGCTCCAAGTGCATCTGTAGCATGGTTTGCTAGCTCTTTAGAAGTCTTTATGTGAATTGAGTTATAAACATTCTCTTTATTTTGACGAAGGAAGTAATAACGCCACACAAAGTTCTGAAAACCATCTCTGTGCTCTTGAAATGTTATAAAAAATGACGACATTTAGCGTGTTGTAAAGGTTACAAAAGGAAGTTGTAGATTTGAAATAGGCGACATGGTTTGCTAGGTCGGTCCTTCCTTTGTAGGACTCCAAGTGAGGGATTTAAACTTTGGTGTTGGGCAAGCTTTGACAATCTCCCTAGAGAAGGTATTGGCTAATGTACTTTTTACTTCTCACTTTAGGGGCAATGTTTTCTCATCACTTATGTGGAAAGAGGCATCATCCAAGCTTGGAGTTGAGGTTTAGCTCTATTGGTGTTTGACTCACAAAATCATTGGGTTAGAGGAGCCTTCCAATTCACGCTTTGTGGGGTGGGTCTCCCTTTACATCCTTTTTCATCGCTCCTTGAGCTAAGCGAGTTATATTCTTTTTCATATCTTTTAAATGTTGTTGAGTAGCAAATTGTTGGGTGGTTTGCTCAATGTGAATTGAGTTATCTTTAGCGAGTTGTCCTTTTTGAAGAGCTTGGCTTTTGGTTTATGGGATTGATCCATGCTCACTACATTAAAGAGGATGTTGAAACTTGATGTGTCCTTGGATTGATACTAGACCTTACTTGCGAATTTTGCTACGAGAAGTAAAGGGTACATAAAGAGAATGAGTTTATATCCATTAAGGCAATAGTATAATAGTAAAATCTTAGTACTAGAGCTTGAGAGGGATCTCAATCACAGAAGACTCCAAGAAGCCTAAAAAAAAGTACGAAGGGGAAGAAAAGTTCTTAATATGCCTATGGACCCCTTTTTTATAGGGTAATAGGTCGACAAAATTAGAAGATGAATAATAAATCAAATTATTGTCTTAGGATTAGATAGGGCAAAAAAAAAACACATAAAAAATATTTTAAGAATTATAAGAGCTTAATTTGGATGTCATGGAAGTTAATATTATGCGAGGAAAAAGTAGCAAGTGAAATTAAGGAAGTTGTAAAAAATGTACTTCGAGAATAAAATTAAAAAGCTTCTTTTAATAAAAATAGTTGGTGGTGAAGTTAGAATGTATAAGAAAAATATAAGAAATAAGAAGTATTGTTATAAAATTTGGTTTAGATGAAAAAACTTAGAGAATTGGGAAAGATATAAAGTGGTCCATAGAGATTCTAAGAAAGCAATATATGATAAAAAATTTAGCTTTTAGTGATTTATACAATAGATTGGATAAAGAAGGTAAAAGATGTATGTATAAGTTAGCCAACCAAAGAGATAGGAGAAGCGAAAAGTAGGTGTATTAAGGATAAAAATCATAAAGTGCTTTTCTTAGAAAATAATATTGAAAATAGGTGGATGAGGTATTTTGATAAATTTTTCAATGAAGGATCTGAAAATACTATTGATTTTAGCAAGAGAATTTTATTTTTATCGTTGTATTAGTAAATTTGAAGTTAGAGAAACTTTAAAGAAAATGAAATGTGGAAAAAAGTAGGACTTGATGATATTCCAATAGAAGTGTGAAAATGTTTAGGAGATCAAGGAATTTCTTGGCTTACAAATCTTTTTAACGTTATTTTAAAAATTAAAAAGATGCTAGATGAGTGGAGAAAGAGTTTGTTGGTTCCTATATTTAAGAATAAAGGTGATGCACAAGAGTGTGCAAATTATAGAAGAATTAAGTTAATGTGTCATACATTAAAATTATGAGAGAGAGTAGTTGAGCATAAGTTATGATGTGATACAAAAGTTTCTCACAATCAGTTTGGTTTCATGCTAGGTAGATTTACTATGGATGCTATACATTTGTTAAGTGGTTTGATGGAGAAGTATAGAGAAAGTAATGAGGATCTACATATGATGTTTGTTGATTTAGAGAATGCTTATAATAAAGTTTCAAGAGATGTTCTTTGGAGAGTTTTAGAAAAAAAAGGAGTTAATATTGGTTATATTCAAGTCATTAAGATTATGTATACTAGAGCTGTTACTTGTGTCCAAACATAAGGAGGATTGACAAAATATTTTCCTATTTTATTACATGGATTATCAAACTTTAAGCCTCTCTTTCTTTTTTGAATGTTCTTGCTAGGCATTTACAGGAAGATGTACCTTGATGTATGCTTTTTGTTGATGACATTCTTCTTGTTGATAAGACTAGAGAGGGAGTCCAAGAGAAACTTGAATTATGGTCAACCTTAGAGTCTAAAGGTTTTCATTTAAGTAGATTTAAAACTGAATATATGGAGTGTAATTTTAGTTATAGAAGTTCTAGTGGTAGTGTTGTGATATTGGGTAAACAACTCTTTAAAAAGAGTAGCGATTCAGATATCTAGGATCTATTGTTCAAAATGATGGTGAAATAGCTGGAGATGTTATTAGTAGAATTCAAGTTGGATGGTTGAAGTTGAGGAATGCATCTGGCCTATTGTGTGACAGAAAAGTACCAGTTAAACTTAAGGAAAAAATTTATAAGATGGTAAAACCTGCAATGATTTATGGTGCAGAATGTTGGCCAATAAAAGAGAAGCATAAAACTAAGTGTTGCAGAGATGAGGATGCTCAGGTGGATGAGTGACTTTACTCTTAGAGATAAAATGCAAAATGAGTATGTTCGGGAAAAGTTGGAGTAGCTCCAATGGCAAATAATATTAGAGAGAGTTGCCTTAGATGGTTTGGCCACATAAAGCGTCGGATGTCCGATGACCCGGTTAGGAGAGTAGATGCATTAGATTTACTTTATGTTAAGAAAGGTATAGGTAGATCTAAAAAGACTTGGTTAAGATGTATAAAAAATGATCTTAGTATACTTGAATTAAATGAGAATTTGACACATAATAGGACACTGTGGAGAAGAATGATTCATGTAGCCGACCCCACATAGTGGGATAAAGGCTTGTTGTTGTTGTAGGTCGACAAGAAAAGACTATAAAGAACTTATAAAATAATAAAATAAAAACATAGACTCTAAAAACTAACATAATAAAAACACTTAAAATAGTGTAGTTGAGGTGTGGCCTTTGAGTGACATTTTTTTTTCGTTTAGGTCAACCCGCTTCAGTCCAATGTCAGGAGAGTTCGCCATTTGAATCATCGCTGAGTTGTGATTAGGATGAGTGGTTAGAGAATTCTCTTGTAGGGGTTGCCCATTTGATGTGATGGGCAAGTTTGACAAGCTAGTTGGGTATGCTTTCTGAGTAAAAGGTGAGTCCTCTATAGTGGCTTGACCAGTGGTGCATTGCTTGATCGATGAGTTGATGGTGAGCTGACCAGTGAATGATATCCAAGTCGATCTTCTCCTTGCCTCGTCTAGTTTCCTGCCCTTTTTGGGTGAATCTATTTTGCTTGTGGTATACCTTGGGTATACTCATTTGATTTTAGAGTTAAGGCTTGAAAATTAAGGAGAAATGACTCAAGAATAATATGCTATAAGAGGATATCATGTAGGCTTATTAATAAATTTTATGAAATTATATTTAAGATGATATTGTACACGTTTTAGTATTGGGAAGTTATATGTTGTCAATAACCAAGTTTAGTGTGATTGAACTAAGAATGATAAGATGGATGAATGACAAACTAGAATTGATACATTAATGAATGATTATGTTAAAAAAGTTGTTAACACTTATCAAGTATAAAATAAATAAAATTAGACTTTTTGGACATGTACAATGATTGTTTTAAAACACCCTTATTGGATGAACAAATACACTGAGAATTAGAAGGGCAGATTTAAAGGTAATATAGAGTCATTCAAAATTATTTGCAAATGATAGCTTTAATATATCAAGAATCTCTTAGTAGGAATGATTGAAAATGAAGATTCATGAAGCCAATCCTAAATATTTGGGACATGGTTAATGATGATGAAATATTAAAACCTCTTTCAAGTTTGTTCACATGTCTATTAATCGTAAGTTGGCTTTATGTATCCTTTACTAATTCCTGCTACATGTGTCAACCACATGAATATCCTATCCTTACCGATTCTTGAAGTTCCGAATCTGGCTTTAGAACCATTTACTGATGCGTCATCATCTTCTATGTTCATCCAGTTTTTATAGAAGCAAAACGTTTTATTTTATTTCAAAGGTTGTTAGTGATATTAGTGTACTGGTAATGTATTCTACGCCATTCTACATCTTCAGTTAGTGTGCCGATAACAAAAGCGTTATATTTGCTACTGGTGCGTACTCTTTTACGATTTTTTTATCAGTACTACGAGCTGTTTCTGCCTAGTTAGTTTTGCTTTGAAGTTTTGTAAGTTGATTTTCTTTTCTAAACATATAGTTCACTGATATCATGTCTAAATGAATTGAAAGTAGCATGTTGCCATATGGATGCACACGATTGATCAGTTGTGCAAATCAATTGCGTCAGCTAGTCTATTAAAGAATCTCAATTTATCAGCTCAAACTGTTCCATTCTAGTTTTGGAGTTGATCTCATGTTAACAAACTTGTATGCCTGAAACTCAGGGACTTGGACCTGCTGGCAGTGCAGCACAATTTGGAGGTGCTTCTGTTCGTGCGACCTCTGCTTCTTCTCGGCCTGGTTACGATGCTTCTAGAAGCACTGGTTATGAGGCTCCTAGAAGCATGGCGTATGATGCATCTGCTGCTCCCCACTATGAAACGTCTAGGGCCCCCAGTTATGAGCCACCCAGAGGAGGCTTGAGCTATGATGCTACAAGAGGTTCTGGGTACGAAGCTCATAGTATGACCGGAGGAGCTCAAGGAACTGCGGCAACTGCAAATCCTGTTCCTCATGCGATGTCTCAGATGCAGGCACCCTATGGATCGGGGCAAGTCGCTGCAGCCTATGGAGCACATGTGCAAGCCACTTATGGTAGCACTCCGCAGATTTCAAATCGCTCTACAGTGGGTTATGAAGTGCCGACTCGCAATGCAGCTACTGGTGGTGGTGGAAATCAGGGGCACAGATGAACTTTAGTTTTGATTTAGCGACTCCTATTGGGATTCCATAATGGTAATTAGTAGTTTAAATATCCCACATTTGCCTGCTTCCTTATGTTATGACTTGTGCTTTCATGGATTTCATCATGTTTTCTACTATCAAACTATGGCTGTATTGCTTGATGGAGGTTGCATACTTATCTTGTTTAAATGATTCTAATACTTTATTTTGTTGAAGTATTGCCTTACCTAAAATGAGATTTGGAAGATGGACGTGCTCTAGTTAAGATGGAAATCAAGGAGTCAAACTGAACCGACACTATTCCATGTCTTTTTGGTTTTAAAAGTAACTGTTTGGTTTTTGGTAAACTGTTCAATCTATATTTACATACATACCACATAATTCTTATATATTTACATATCTAACACTCAAACTTTAATTTTTATATATATAACATTCAAATCTTTAATATCACATCAAAAATATCATTGTAAGGCACTTTTTAAAAGTGAAATGTATTTTTTTAAGCATAGAAAAATGTTAGATAAGTAAATATTTAATTTTAAGTGTTAGATATTTAAATACATTAGAATTATGTGGTATGTATGTAAATATTCCTCCTATTTATTTGTTTCAGTCTGATTTATGTGTAAACAAGCTTGAACGGAGTAACAACTGAACGGTGGATTGTGGATTGGATTTTGTTGTTTGGACTGTTTCTGTTTCTATCTTGGTCCACTTTATTCTTGATTTAATGATTGTTTCTTTACAAGATTGGCAATATTTAATTTTTTTATTTTATTAATATGCAGCTTTTTTTTCATTTGCAATATGATCTCATAAATTTCTGGAGAATAGAATTAAAACCCCCATTTTGTTTAGGGGTTAGTTTTGGGTTGAATGGTATCTCTACAATTATTTATTTATTAAAGTAGTTTAAAATATTAAAACTGATTAGTAAATTCATTTATTTAGACATAATAAATTAATGTAGTATTCTTTGAAATAAAAGTATTTAGAAGTCTTTTATAAATTTATCAGATTGAAATGTTTAGTCAAAGTGTTTTATGCATGTGTTGGCAGATAGATCAATTTTTGTTTGTAGGATCATTTATCAACTAATTTGGAATGATCAATTTAAAAATTTTGTTTTGATTTTAATTTGAGCCAAATGTTAACTAGTTTTCATCCTTCTAGTCCTGGAGTTGGCCAAAAATGTATCATAGCATGTCTTTTAGTTGACATGATTTCAGTTCAAAATTATTGGTGAATGATTAGTCAATCAAATGAATCAAAATTTTAATTTATGTTGTGACTCATTAGGTGTATCCATTATATTGCTTTTATTTAGCTTAGCGGTTTCGTTTCATGGCTTTATACTTTCATACATAAGTAAATTAGTTTTCATAACACATTTCACATCCTAATTAGATAAATTTTTCTCAAGTCTTTCTTCTTTAACCCTCAAAAAATATTTAAAATATAAAATAACGTAGATAATTACTACAATTCAAGCAAAAATTTAAAACAAAGGAAATAGAATTAACAATAACAATAATGAAATGAAATTTACTTAGTAGTACATGGAAGCACATGTAAAATCTAAACTAATTGCCCAACGCTTGAATATTGCATTGTTTCTAAGGCATAAAAATAAAAATAATAAACAAGCAATAAAATAAAGAGTAAGAGATGGGAACTTCCTAGTGAGGTAGGGCTACTCATCATTGTTTTCTTTGTTTTCCTCCTTTTCTCTGTGGATAGGTGGTGCTTAACATTTCATGGAAGTTCATTCTTGTTGAGATAAAAAATGTCAACGAAGTTAAACACAAAATCATTCATAAGCAATTACACTGAGTAAACTTAATCATCCAATTATGTTAGCCTTGGTGAACCTTAGGATGAACTCATGTAGGAGGGTCTTTGTTTAGATTTTCCTATATTTTAGGACTGACTCTAATTGACCCTAAAGTGTAGGCCTTTTTCATTGCTGGGATTTGACATTGCCTTGATGGTTATAAGTGTTGAATCTAAATAATTGAATCCTTCTTCATGATCCAATTGCTCTTGCAATTGATCATGAAAATTTGAGGTCTGATTTACCCAGCCTCAAAATATTTAGGGGGGAATTTGTCCCAAGATTAAGTTAAAAGGAACTCATTCACCCTCTCCTTATGCTCAAATTCATGGATAGGTCTCTTTCTCTATCAACCATATTAATCTTAATAATAAATTTCAAATTTAAAATAATTTTCTTGGATGATTGAAATAGATGGTTATAAATCTAGGTTGACCTTAGATCATTAAGTCGACCTTAGGTCGAACCTATTTTTAATTTAGTACGAATTAATTTAATACCTTCGCCAAGTCATCCAAAAAGCTCACACATATTTAGATGGTCACTTCACGGGTCTTGTGATAACACTTTTCTTTCTCGATGGGAATCATAATCTACTCAAGATGTACCAAATTAAACCCATTTGCCTTTTTAACCCAATCTAACTTTATTGTATTAATAACATTAAAATAAGCTTAAATGCTAAATCAATTGATCCAAATTAGCCCCAAACATCTTTCTTAATCTCTCATACATTCTTCATAATTTTTTGGGCTTAATTGATTATTGACAAGCCCAATAAATCATAAGAATAGTTGTGAAACATTAACACTTCCACTTAGAGCTCCAATTAGATTAATCAAACCTTTATAATAAAACAAACCCATGATGTCATTATAGCCAAGGATGTCCAAAATAATTACAAAGGTGATTTAGCCACTTTATAGTGGTCAAATAAGTCATATGAGTCTTAGTGTCCAAATGGAAATTAAATGAGCATAACTTTATTTCCAAATTGAAATTGATTAATTAAATGATCAAATCTCTTTATTGAATTTAACATGGGACTAGAAGAGAGCATCCTATACACTTTCCTAGTTCACACCAAATTGATTTGACCAACCTATACAGATCAAATAAATGAGTCAAAGAGATGTAATGGGTCAAATTAACCTATTAAGACAAAATCTACAAAATTTCTCAAGCCCATCACCTTGCAAAATACCATTGTTCCCCTTTGCCCAAGCAAACCCAAACCCATTTTCTATTAGATCCAATAGACCCATGAGTCACCTAGCCTACACTTAGGGTAGTTAAGCATGGCCACCAACCTCCTTCAATGATGAAAGACTATGGAAGTTACTTGAGCTCATCCTCATTCATTATATAGAACTCCCTCACCTCCCTCAGTCTTATTTGATCATATATAGTTGTTTGTCAATAGTAAATTGAGCTCAACTATGAGTTGAACTTGGGTTCATTGAGTTGATAAATACACCATAAATTCAACTAATTTAATAGGTTAGAAAGCTTTCTCAGATCTCCACCATCAAGGATGAATCCTTTGCCTATCTCCCCAATCGCTGTTAAGCCATTCAAAGACCAAGCCGCGGTTGCACCTTACTAGACTATGGTCTATCCAATTATATAGAGGAAGATAATCCAATTCAAAGTTATAGTGAGTTTGTCTAAGGTTGGTGAAGCATTCCAAATCAATTCTTGACCATCCAACCCCTCCAAGGTGAGAATTCAAACACCTCTTTCCTTATATTTGGTCTCAATTGATTAAGCCCTCAAGGCCATCCGATAGTTCAGTGATTTGTGGGTTCACTTCCTCTTCTCTTATTTAGTGCATAATTAGCTTGGAAGGCTTTGAGAGAAGAGAATTTTACATGTGTAGGGGCTTGGGTTATATTGACCTAAGCCCAACCCATTTTTCCTAGTTCTCAATCCATCTCTGTGAAGGAAATGATGGCATAACCATTGGATTTAATTAGATCCAATAGTTCTAATTAATCATAATTTAAATATTTAATATTTTTCATTAGATTTTAGCATTAGACAATGTAGAGTATATCTATACTTGAAATTTTTTAGGGTTGACACTTCATCAAACATAAAATTCAAGAAAAATCCTAAACCTTAAATAATTGGCCTAAATATAATTATAAAAATTCAATTATCCTCTATTTAAATGATCTAAAATACCTAGGCATTTTTAAAGATCATGAAACTTAAACCAATGAAATATAATAATAATAGTATGAACACCCAATAAATTTTTAAATTAATTAAAAGTAAAATTAAAATGAAATGAATTTTCAAAGTTACTATTTCACTATTTGAAATAAAAAAAAATGGCGAAATATTTGGAGAATGTTTATAATATCAGTTTAAGTTTATGAAAAAATTTCTTAATTTTAAAAATAAAAATGAATATGTTATAAATTTTTTATTGTATCTAACTATTGTTAAAAAAAATAAAACTAACAAATTATATTGAAATTTAAATTTATTTAAAATAATTATTTAAACTCCCTTTAAAATTTTCAAAATTTTCTAACTTAGAATGAATTAATTATGAATTTTCAAAGTAGATTAACTATTTTTCAAAAATTAGAAAATTAAAAGAAAACTAAAATATATTAAAGGAAAATAAAAAATATTAGAGATTACATAAAACATCAATCTATAACATCTTTGAGAATTTTAATATTTTCTGAATGAAATTAAAATTTTTATGATTTTTCAAAGTTCTTCTAAGCAATTTATAAAATTTGAAAAATAAAAATAAATACAAATTGTTTTGACTAATTCATTAAATCCTTTAATAGAATGTCTAAATATTATATAAAAGTTTCTTAAATTTTTATGATGGTTTGAATATTTGATTTCAATTTTAAGTTGAACATAATAATTACATAAGTTGAATTAATAATTACTAATTATGAAAAATAAAAATAGTTGAAATAATAACTTATGTTCATTTAAAAAAAAAGAAAAAAGAAGAAGAAGAGATCAGTATAAGAATTTGGAAGTTGGTTTGACATAATGAATTATTAACATAATAATTTAAATTTAATCAAGTAAATAATAAACAAGATTGTTAAGAATTTATAAAAATGATTTAAATAATTCTTGAAAAATTTAAAATAAATATGTTAAAAATTATAATAGAATTTTGATTGAATTTAGAAATGAACATAGTTAACAACATTTGACATCCAATATTAAATATCTAATAATCAAACACAAAAATCAAATAACAATCAAACTTAGTTAGATACTTTGAAATTCAAATTCAAATGATCAAACACTAAACATCATAATAAAATCCATTAAGTTAAAATAACTCATGTTTGTGGGTGACTAACAAATGAGGTCTACTGAACTAAGTGGGGCCCACAAGTTAACATTATCTTTGAGCATGAATTAATCCATAATTATTTGTTTAAAATATTAACCTATATCATTTCAAGTCATAAACATCATATAAAATCTAGAGCAGAAATATTAAAATATTTGTATATGTCATAATTTCTTGTGCATGCATTTGCATTAGACTAGGCATGTGTTGTATGCACACACTAGCACAATATATCTTTGAGTTTAATAGATTTTATCTCAACCTTACCCTCTTCATGAAATTGATTATATTAATTGATTCCATCTACATTGCCTCATGTGGACATAAGTTGATACCTATATGAGGTAATTCTACTTATTAGGAGGTCCCATAAATAAGGATTACCTTACTTAACATCTTAGGCTTTAATTAATTTTTGAATAAACCAAATATACAATTGTACCATGACATGCACCATTCTCTTTAGTTAGCTTAGCAACCTTTATTTGCTAAGTTTGATAGTTAGCCAATCCTTGAGTTAAGTGTCTCCCTCCTTTGTAAAACTTGTATCAATGCTCTTAATATCCTTATTATTTACATTTGTGTGATTAAAAAAAATAATCATGAGTTTTTCATACACGTTATGATGCAAACTTAATCCTATTTCCTTCCATTTGAATGATTGGTATCCTTATGCATACTATTTAGGTATAACTTAATCATAAGTTTTGTATTATTATGTAAAAATTACTTATGATTAAGTGATTCTTATTAGGGGGATTTACATATATACCATACAATTCTTATGCATTTATATATCTAACACACAAACTTTAATTTTTACATATATAACACTCTAATCTTCAATATCACATCAAAAATATCATTATCACTCACTTTTTAAAAGTGAAATACACCTTTTTAAGCATAGTGTTAGATAAGTAAATATCTAACTTTAGGTGTTAGATATGTAAATGCATAAGAATTGTGTGGTATGTATGCAAATTTTCCTTCTGATTATACTTATTATTAGGTGTATTAAATTAGACTTAACCTAAGCTTACTATTTTATTTATTATCAAATTATATTTTTAAAGAAGAAACAATGAATATGCTTTTTAGGAGTTACCTTTTTGAACCCATTTATTAGATGGAGGTTTATTATAGACAAATCTTCTTATCATCATTAAGGCTAGCTTTTGAGATATCACTATTTATTTCTATTTATAAGATACTTTCATTGGTTGTTTGGAAAGAGAAGACAAAAATTTAGGATTTGCTTTTTGTTGTTGTTAGCAATAGGCTTATTAATTTAATCTATGGGTTTAAAAATTATTGAGACATTAGAATGCAATTTTGGAAAGAATTCATTTGATTTATTTGGTAAAAGATAATAAACAAAATCTTAAAGGACTTTGTGAATAATCATAGTGATAAGAGTTGTCAATTAATTAGTAGCTCGTGTTTTACCAATCATTGTCTAAATGGTTTCTTGAATTATTTTTAATCAATAGTATTGAGGTTTCTTCTATAATTTGTACAATTAGTTGAGTTGGGCCATTTAATTTTTTTTCTTCAAATAAAGGTATTCAAAATATTTTTAATTGAAATATTTTGAATTAGCTAATTAGAACTATGACTACTAAGTTATAGCTCTAAGGCTAAAAGATTAGGTTTGGTATCAACCCAAAATTTAATTTTATGCCTTAAAAATGATATAATTTATAAATAAGATATTTTATAAGGAAGAGATAAAAGATATAGTCTAAGCTATATTCTTTTATTTGAACTCATAATAAATATTTATTTATAAGTATTTCACTAAGTTAATGAAGAAAAAAGATTGTGGGTTACCCATTCTTTTAGGGAGACATATCTATCTTGGTTAATTGCATTCACTAACACCTCAATAAAAAAAAAAATTCTCGATTAATGAATGCATAAATATTAATTTTGGTTTATTTGTTTTGAGATATTGAAGGGGAAGTGACATAGTTTAGCAGAAATTGCTATAAGAGGATAATCTATATATTGAATGCCAATCTGCAAGATAGAAGAAAAATTATCGTAACCAAGTGAGATGACTATTCAATATATAAAGTGATTATAGGGTAATTATTGCTAAGTTTCCAAAGACTCTATAATGAGTATGATGAGCTTAAAGGGGTTATTGGTAAAAGGAGGAGATTAACAAAAATGGTAGAAATAGACTTAGTTTAGGTTTTGTCGATCCATCAAACTAAACTTTCATGCTTGTAACCATTTAGTTTGAGGAGGTGATTGACCCAACATGGCCAAAAGATGCTATGTCAGCATCCACGTGTTGTGTCATCTAAAGTTAGTCCCTTGATTTGGACTGAGGAAAGAAAATAGGGAATCCTAGATTGGGGTTTCTAAGGGAAAAGGCTAGAAAGGTGTATGACTTAGTCTCAATATGAGTAAAAATGTGCATACGAAAAGAAAGAATGGGTGATAATCTAGCCATTTGACTAGATTATTGAGACCAAACTTATGAACCTATGTGAGTCATACTATTGCTATCTAGTGTACTAAGACTTTCTTAATTGCTATAGAAAGTAATGCCTACCTAAAGTTCTATCTCAAAGAGGTTATGAATGATATGTAAATTATTTATATTTAAATGATTTCTAATGCATGCTTAGGTTAATTCCATGTTATGATGGGTGTTATCAACTACCGAGAAGACACAACTATATACCTTTTCCAATAGAAATAAAGAGCTGAGGGGTTTTAAATTAGAAAAATTATCCAGAGAGGCCCTTAATTCTAATACTTAAAAGGCTATCCTAATCATTTTAAATGACTGATTTTAATAACAATACAACAATGATGCGACATGATAAATCATAATTTACACAATCAATTAATTTAAAAGAATTCTATCCATGCTCTTTCAACATCATCACAAATAGAAAAAAAGGGTAGCCAAATAAAGCGACCTAGCTACAACCTCCCTATGATAGCGAATGTAGGGTTGTGAATTATCAGAATACATAATTATGTACAAGTCGGTGTTTTCCTAAAGACAATCTTATATGACTTTGACTTACCAAGCTAAGTTAAATAGGCAATTTAATCTTCCTAAGGCTTATCACTTTGTGTATATTTTATCAAAAAGTAACTAATAGGAATTAGGCTATGCATGTATCATCAATTGGTCATATAAGACTTAAGTTATGATTAATAATTTTATTATTAATAATAAAAATTACTTAACCATAAGTTAGGTCAAGTTCGGGATCTAATAGATCACAATCTAATTTAAAGTGTTGATTGTCATGCATATACATCAATATGATAAATACTAGTTGATATAATCAACCATTAAATGAAAATTTGATATTCAAACAAAATTTGAAGACCAATTATTCTAAACAAAATGATATAAATATTAGAATATTCAGGATGCAAAACAAAAAATAAATGGAGATCATTCATTCAAAGGAAAGGAATGAGACTAAATAGAAGTGTATACTTAAGTCCTGATGTTGTTTAGTTTTAATGACTGATTGAACTAAGAAATAATTTGGTCATGTGTGTATGAACGAGTCGGGTAAAGACTAACCAAAAGTGGGTAAACTGATCGAAAGGGATGATCATGCTCATCTAGTAGGTTGTAAGAAGGAAACCATGCTAGGAATGAGTAAGGTCATAATATGCACATGAAAATTCCTTAATCATACAAACATGGTTGAAAGGAATATCAAAGATATCATCCAAGTGTATATTTTATGTATGGGAGGATTTAACTTAACCGAAAATAATTTTCTAAGTGTAAGAAAACTTATGAAACAAAAATTACTAAATTATTAAGAAAGATAATGCGTGCTATGATGCATATATTTTTTAGGTTGGTTCAAAGATTAATCAAACGTTAGAATACTGTGTAGGATAATCTTAGTTTATTTTTGTCTCCAACAAGTTGATCCATCTTAAAGAGGTAATCACCTATGTACAATAAAGTGTAGTAAATGGGTAAATAGGATTGATTGATATAATCAGATTAAATTAATAAGACTTAGAGATCTACTGTGTAAGTGTGTGTATATAGTTGATGTATAGTCTAATACAAATGCATGCACAAGGAGTTGTGACACATGCAAGTGTTCTAAGATTTTTTCCCGTAATTACCTAAGATGTACATAGTTTGAAATGATGTAGGTAATCATCTTAAACAAAAAATTTGAAGTTAACTGATGTTCAAGGGTAATATTTAATTAGTGGTTCCTACATGGCTAGGTGGGCCTCACTTGCTAACTACCCACCCATCAACATATGCCATCTATTTTAAAAATTCTTTTATGTTGACTAGTGTTTACTAATTTAAAAATTTAAATTATTTTGAGTTCTTAGGGTTTATTTAATTATATTTTGACTTTTTGCTTTTTATTGAATTTTATATTACTTTATATTTCCCTTTTACTTGGATGAGCTAAGTATTAAAGGTTATTGTATAAGAGCTTATTCTAGATATTATTAAAATCTATAATAAATTTATTTAAAAATTTTCTTAAATTATTTGAATCATTTTATAATCTTGAATGATTTTTAAAAATTAACACTTATCTACTAAATTAATTTTAAATTATTAAGTTTATGATTTATCATGTAAAATTAACTTTCTAATTCTTATATTGATTTCAGAAAATATTTTTTATTTTATAATGAATATAAATTATTATTTCAATCATTTATGATTTGAATTTTTAGTAATTATTAATTAATTAAATACTTATATTAAATTACTAATTTCAATTTCATTGTCTAAATTATCATGGAAGTTCAATAAATTTTTATGGAATTCTCAGTTAGTAGTTTAAATATTTCATGAATTGTTCAATATTTTTTAAATTTATTCTATTTTTATAAAATTTTAAAATTACTTAAATAACCATAAAAAATCATAAAATTTTAATTTTAATTTTAAAAAATATAAAAATTTAGAGAATTATTAGACTAGAATATTAAGTATTATGTAAAATTTTCATAATTATCTTGAAAATACTTTTTAATTTTTTTATCTAATTTTATTATTTTTGATAAATAATTAAGTCACATTGATAATTTATAATTAATTCATCTTAAGTCATAAAATTATGAAAAGTCTTTCTATGAGTGTAGATAATCATTCTAAACATTCCTTAAGTTTTTCATAAATGTTTAAATTTATTTATTTGTGTATTTTTAAATGATGTCCTAACATTCTCCTAATTTCTCATAAATTTTATTTAATATTTTAAATTTTATGATTTTCGAATAGTGAAGTAATGGGGACACTTAAAGAACACAAATAAAAATATTTTTAAGAGCAAGCTACAAGATATTAGAATTTGGGGTGTTCATAAAAGAAATTATGTGGTAAAAAATAAATGAAATTAAGCAAGTTTTAAATATGTGCTTGGAGAATCAAAAGGAAAAGCTTCTTTTAATAAGAATAGTTGGTGGTGGAGTTAGAGTGTGCAAGAAAAGATAAGAAATAAGAAGCATTGTTATAAAACTTGGTTTAGATGTAAAAATTCATAGAATTGGGAAAGATATAAAGTGGCCTGTAGAGATTCTAAGAAAGCAATATATGATGCAAAAAAATTTAACTTTTAGTGATTTATACAATAGATTAGATACCAAAGAAGGTGAAAGATGTATGTATAAGTTAAGAAACAAGAGATAGGAGAAGTAAGGATATAGTTCAAGTGAGGGGTATTAAGGATGAAAATAATAAAGTGCTTTTCTTAGAAAAAGATATTGAAAATAGGTGGATGAGATATTTTGATAAACTTTTCAATGAAGGATTTGAAAGTACGATTGATTTTAGCAACCTTACTACCCTAAACAAAATAAAAATTTCATCGTCATATTAAATCAGAAGTTAATGAAGCTTTAAAGAAAATGAAATGTGGAAAAAGAGGACCGGATAATATTCCAATAGATGTGTGGAAATGTTTAGATCAGGAATTTCTTGGCTTACAAATCTTTTAATATTATTTTAAAGACTAAAAGATGCGGATAGTGGATAAAGAGTCTATATTTAAGAATAAAGGTGATGCACAAGTGTGCAAATTATAGAGGAATTAAGTTAATGTGCCATACATTAAAATTATGGGAGAGAGTAATTGAGCATAGGTTTACGATGTGATACAAAAGTTTCTCTGTCTTGGTTTCATGCCGTAGATCTACTATGGATGCTATACATTTGTTAAGAGGTTTAATAGAGAAGCATAGAAAGTTAGAAGGATCTACATATGATATTTATTGATTTAGAAAGCTTATGATAAAGTCTCAAGAGATGTTCTTTGGAGAGTTCTAGAACAGAAAGGAGTTAATATTGGTTATATTCAAGTCATTAAGGATATGTATACTAGCATTTACTTGTGTCCAAACACAAGGAGGATTGACAAAATATTTTCCTATTTGGTTGGATTACATCATCAACATTAAGCCCTTATCTTTTTACTTTAGTTATGGATGTTCTTACGAGGCATTTACAAGAAGATGTACCTTGGTGTATGCTTTTTATGACATTCTTCTTGTTGATAAGACTAGAGAGTCCAACTTGAATTATGGAGGTCAACTTTAGTGTCTAAAGGTTTTTGTTTAAGTAGATCTAAAACTGAATATATGGAGTGTAATTTTTGTTGTAGAAGTTTTAGTGATAGTGTTGTGACTTTAGGTAATCAAGTCATTAATAAGAGTGAGCGATTCAGATATTTAGGCTCTATTGTTCAAAAGGATGGTGAAATAGATGGAGATGTTGTTAGTAGAATTCAAGTTGGATGGTTGAAGTGGAGGAATGCATCGGCCTATTATGTGATAGAAAAGTTCCACTTAAACTTAAGGAAAATTTTATAAGATGGTGGTAAGACCAATGACTTATGGTGCGAATGTTGGCCAATAAAGAGAAGCATAAGACTAAGTTAAGTGTTACGAGATGAGGATGCTTAGGTGGATGAGTGGCTTTACTCTTAGAGATAGAATGCAAAATGAAATGTTGGAAAAAGTTGGAGTAGCTCTAGTGGTAGATAAGATTAGGAGAGTATGGTTTGGCCACATAAAGCGTTCGTCCAGATGAATTAGAGAGTAGATGCATTAGATTTTCCTTATGTTAAGAAAGGTAGAGGTAGACCTAAAAGACTTGGTTAAGATGTATAAAAAATGATCTTAGTATACTTGAATTAGATGAGAATTTGACACATAATAGGACACAATGGAGACGAAGGATTCATGTAGCCGACCCCACCTAGTGGGATTAAGGCTTGTTGTTGTTGTTGTTTGTCGAATAGTGAAGTAGTGAATTAAAAAATTCATAATCTATTTATTTTAATCCCAATTGAGCTAAAACATTTTGGGGGGCATTTCCATCATTTTTTCCCCTTGTGTTTAAGTCTCATGATTGTTAAAGGTGTTTAGGTGTTTTAAGCATTTCAAATAGAAGAAAATTAAAATTTTAAAATTATAATTAAGTTAATTGTTCTAGGTTTTGTATTTTTCCTATGCTAAAATTGTAAGCCATGACACATAGTGGGTAGTTTAGAAAAACCTCCAAAGTAAAAAACTAAAAATTTTAAGCATGGATAAATCAGAGCCATTGGATTTAAATAGATCAAATCCAAAGTCCCCAAAAACATCTCTCTCATGAAGTGGGTTGTCAATAAGAACTTAATGGTTGGGTTTAGCATGACCCATGATGTAACTCGAAACGATTCTCCCTCTCCAAAGCTTCATGCAAATTCTCTCTAAAAAGAAGGAAGAGGAAGAGATCTCATGGCTTGCCAAGCCATGGTGTAGTCTAAGGAGTTTGACTGATGAAGGTTGATTATAGGACAAATGGCGAGAAGAGAATTCTCACATTGGGAGGGTCAATTTGCTTGGGAGACGAATTGGGGAGCTTCACCTATCTCAGACAAACTTGCATATGAGTTTTTTCGGGTTATCTTCATCTACTTTATTATATAGACCAATGTTTAAATGAACTATGGTTTTGACTTGGTCTCGAGGTCAGTTGGGTTGCTGAGGAGGTAAGAGAGTTTCAATGGAATCATAGGATTGAGGGGATGCTAGCTGACCTCTTAAGTGAGGCTATTGAAGGTCTATTTATAGACTTGAGTAAACCCAAGATTAACCCATGGTTGATCTTAATTTACTATTGACTAGAGAAGAGTTTTAGATAGATAAGGTTGTAGTGCGATGGTGAGGTGTTGGAGAACTGAATAGAATGATAAATGTGGATCAATCATAATCCATGAATTACTTTCAATTGGGGGAGGTTGTTGGACTTCACATAGTGGGATTTAGGGTAGTTTTGATCATTCAAAAATCCAATTAACCCAATGAGAAATTGGTTCAAGCTTTTTAAGGTCAAGGGTAATGTAAAAACTTTTCCCTCTTGCTGAAATTGAAAATGAATTTTGGTGAGTTTTGCTTAATGTGTTACATTGATCCATTCTTTTGACATACAAAAGTTGGCCAAACCAAGTTGAGGTGAACTAGAAGATTGTTGTAGATATTCTCCTTTAGATCCATGTCAAATTTTATAAAGATATTTGGTCAATTTCAATTTGTGAAAGTATGCTCATTTGGGTCTAGATTTAACACTTTGATTATATGACTTATTTGACCTGAAGTGGTAAAACAACTTGAGTTTAATGAGGCAATTATTTAGGAAATCTTTGGACTAATACCTAAGGGTTAGATCTATTATGAAAGTTTTGGTGGTCTAATTAAAGCTCTAAGTGGCATATAAGTGTTAATGAATCAAACCATTCTCAAACTCTCTAAGCTTGATCCAATGGGTTGTTGGGACAAATAAGTTATAAAAACTATATGAGGCATCAAGAGAAATGGCTTGATTCAATTTGGGCCAATCACTTTTATATTTAGATTTATTTGGGTATTTTTAGCCCAATTTGGTCATATATATTTAGAGAAGGTCAATTGGGTTAATATGATAGAAAAAAAACCTACCGATAGATACTAAAGTGTTCATTTGAAACTAAATGAAGTTCTTGAAAAATTTGATGGTCATTAGAAAGTTTATTAATGCCAACACAAGATTAAAAAAGAGGTTCACCAAAATTAGAGTTTATGATATGATCCTCTATTTTAATTATCAAGGAGTTTATGAAAATATTTTTGAAATTAAAATTGATCATGAGGAATTATATGATTGATAAAGAAAGACACCTAGCAATAGATTTGGGATTAGGGTGGAGGTAAATGGGTTTCTTTGACTCAACCTTGAGGCTAATCCCCAAAAATATTTTTGTAGGTTGCCAAACCAAACCTCGAATCTCATGATCAACTATATCAAAAACTGAATCAATGAGATATATTTGATTGCTTGTAATTCAACACTTACATTTGCTAGGGATAGGTTGAATCTAAGTAATGAAGGATGTTTTCCTTAGGTTTAGCTAAAGTTACACCTAAGTTGAAAGAAAGATTTAACATAAGAACCTTCTCCTTAGGCTCCGCTTAAGCCTTACAAAAGTCAACTTGATAAGATGATTAGGTTTGTTGTATTGGCTGCTCATGAAGGAATTTGAATTTGGCTCTATTTCAATTTTAATGTCAACATCTACATACACATATGATACTAGAAAAAGAGTTATCCATAATGATTTATAAGCCTAACCATGCCGAGCCATTGTACATCACAAAATTAATCTTATATAATGGAACGTCAATTTTAGATATACCTCATGTCCATCTAATGTAGTCTACCAAATCAATTCAAAATCAATGATCTTCAGACCACTTTCTTCTTATGATATCACCTTATGTGCCTATGCTTTAGAAAGGTTTGAACTATTTAGATATAATAATTACCCTTAGCCTTATATAGTATGCAGATTGTGTTTAAAAACTCCGTATATGCTCAACTAATAATTTGCTTATTAAGAGATAACAGTGTTAGGTTCCTAGATAATATCCTATTCAATGAATCTAATAATCAAAATTCAACATTTTTAAAATTAAAAATAATTGTGCTTATTTATGTATATTAGTTATAAAAATGTCAATATAATATAATCTCATGTCCTTCATAGACAATAAAGCCTAACTTAGCCAATTATGTCAGATTTAGTTAAATATGAAGAGGAACCACTACAAAAGTTTTATTTGCAAATCTTTTTTAGTTCATACCAGCCTTTAGGTAAAGCTCATTCACTGCTTGAGTTCAACCATTCCTTAGTATGTAAGAATTAGATTTAAGTAATTAATTTATCTCATTTATTAAATTATGTATCATGAGATTCTAAGGATTGCTTTTACCATCCTTAAAATCGATATAAATGATTTAATTCATGGTTTAGCTAAAAGTACCCACTAGTTCTTACCATATCAAGCCTTTAACTAGGTGACAAACCTATGTAGTCAAATTGTTTAATCACCCTAGATATTCAACTTTAGGATGTTCTTAGTTTGGTCATTATTGGCATCATTTTTGATGCAATATTTATGCGGATGTTATCCTGGCCATCACTGTTTAGTAATTTGTGATGTTAAGACTTATGTTACTTTTTATCATGCAATTATTCAAATAGTTTTAAGTTACATCCCAATTTCAAATTTAAATTTCATGAGTTGCACCATACTTTTTATTATAAATAATTGTGCATGCAACAAGCATGATGTTCAAATCATGATGGTTTTACAAGAAGTTTATTTGTGTGGGCTTTTAATGTATGAAATTTCTAAATTTGTAAAACTTGAAGCATCATTTGACCAAACATATTTATGAGAATTTTATTTGGAACACCACATAGATTTGGGGGTACTTATTTAGGTGACCAAATACTTCATTAAGGGATAAATATATTATCTCTTAAGATGAGCATATTACCATATGATGGATTTGATTGTTTAATAAAGACTTCTAAAGCCAATGGGTCTTTGATGTATCAAAGATTTCTCCCTTGAACTAGATGGAGAGGTACAACAGGGTTTATTTTATTGCAAGGTTTGTAGTTCCCTATAAGGGCAAGCCCTATAGTTAATTACATCTTAGAGGAAAAAGAGTTTTTCCTAAGAATAGCCTCGATTAAAGAAATTGACTTTCATCTCTATGGATTTCAATGTTTATTAAAAGGATACTTAATTTAGAAATTCAAATGAAAATGCTTCAATGAGGGAAGAGTTCTTTTTGGAAGCCAAATGAGATTGAGTATGAAATAATTTTGAATACTGAGAAACCTAGCAACCATTTCAACTATCTTATTATTGGGCTGTACATTTTTGAAATCAAGGTTGCTGAACTTTTGAGTTAGAATTTTATTAAAAATATAGGGCTTAAATTCTGATAGCACAAGATTTTGGAAATGCATAGTGGCTGAAGACTTATTCCAACAGGATGCTTTAGAACCTAAGTCTAAAAATGCTTCTAACATAAGTTAAAAACCCGACCTAGTCTAATTTTATAAGTTTGGGAATGATTAATTCATTTTTTTTCATTTGAAAAAATAAACCTATCTCAACTCTTCTGGACTTACTTCTCACCTATAAGGGGTTGCCAACTAACACTACCTAAATGATTTGAAATCATGTAAGCTAGTCTTATGCAATTATAAGATGGCTAGACTGTTGTTAGTTAGAAAAGATTCTAAAATCTTAAACTCACTACTTAAGAGACTAGATCATATATGATATGCAATTCATGACCTAGACTAATGTAATAAAATTAATAACTTTTTATTCATTTTGGCTCATTAATTTTGGACTTAAGCTTGGGAGGATTTATGCCTAAATGCATGATGAAATTCGATTATGGAAAAAATTAGAAGATGTGTTCTCCAGTACAAGGGACTACTCTCACATGTCAAGCTTGTCCCTTATCGTGCAAAAATGAATACCCCATATTTGCAAGAGTGAAATAATATGTATGCATGATGTTGAAACATACAACCATTCAGCTAAGGGGTTACTAAATCTTTTATTTCTTGATTAAGATCATAGGCTTTAGAGTGAGGTTATGAGTTGATTAAAATTTAATCAAAATCATTAATTGGAGTAGAAAAATTAAGAGAATAACGCATCCAACCTTCATCACAGCACAACAATCACAAAAATAAACCTATAAAAAGCATGTAGTTCTATTGCACACCCCAAAATAAATCAAGCCTGATTTAAATAAATAGAACAAGCTCGTGAGGTAACTATACACCTCGAAAAAAAAAAAAAAGTTAGCCAGTTCCTTATACAACTCACCACACTAAAAGTTTGATCTATGAGGTCTTTATCAACTTCAGGATTGTCTCCTTCTTCAGGGACATCCTTAGGCTCCACCGGGGACCATCAAATAGGTATAGTTAGCTCCTATTAATCCTAAATCCCATAAATCTTTACCTAATTCTAGGCTCAAATTACATTTTAAAATTCCTAAATAAAATCCAAAATCCTACAAAATAAATGTTAGGAAGAACATATAACACACTATCATTTTATATTTCAAACATAGCTTAACATTGCCAAGCCCACCTGTCCTCTTGGGCTATGCTTCGGGACTTAGGTAGCACCTCCAAGCAAACATCATTTATTTTATATTTATTACAATGATCCCTTTTAAGCATAGCCCCCTACAGAAAATAATTTTAGCCTAAAAAAACTCCCTAACATCCAGACTAACAAGTAAATAATCTTAGCCATCTAGTCTAGAATACTACATCACAAAATAAGAAAAATGTCACATCATAATAAATTATTACAAATCATCGTTCTAAAGGGATAGGATGACCTAGCATTCTAACATGTGAAGAGAGGGGCTTGAATGGTATGACTGCACTAGGCCTTATTTTAATTTAAGTTTTAAGTTTGAAGTTTATTTCAATTTTAAGTTCTTTTTTGTGTTTAAGTTGAATTTATGTTTTAAAAAATTAAGAATAAGATAAATTTTGCTTTAGGTAGAATCTATTTTTTTCAACATCCTAGTCCTAATAGAATGAAATTTTCACTCTGAAATGAGAATTTGATCTAAAGGTCAAACTAACAACCTAATTATCTTAATTAGCCCATTTGAATTTGTTTGAATGATTTAATTTAATTAGATTTGAATTGATTGATGCTTATTTTACTTAGTTTGAATTTCAAAGCTTGAATTAGTTTAGCTTCATATATTTTGACTGATTAATTTTGAATTCATTAGGTTTTAATTTGATTTAATTAAGATTTGATAATTCAATATCCTTGAATTAATGTATAATTCTTTTCTCTTGGGTTTCAATTTAAGATTTTAGTTTATATGATTAATATTGATTTGATTATTTCAATGTTATTTAAATTTAATAATTTCATCTTTTCATCTGAGTTTGGTTTGATACAGTTAAAATATTTTAGTTTAATTAACTTCTTATTTGATTAAAGTTCAAAGCAATTTTTTATTTGGATTCTAATTAGGAGTTTGATCATTTAGTTTATTGAATTTGGTGATTTGATTTATATATTGGTTTTAGTTTAAGGATTATTTGATTTAATTTAATCTTTTGATTTGACTTAATTGATTTGATTTGTCAAGTTTTATTGATTTATGAACTTGTTTAGGTTAAGTGAATTGAATGCTTATTTTGAGTTCAATTAAATTTAATTGTTCACATTTAGAGTTTCATTTAATTTGATTAATTTAATAGAATTTGATTAATATTTTTGAATGGTAGTTCATGTTTAATTTGATTATTAAACTTGTATGTTTATTAAACTTGTATGTTTATTGATTAATTAATTCATCTTTTCATCTGAGCTCCATTTAGTTTTGTTGTTTATAGAATTTAAGTGATGTCATATGGTTGAGGTTCAATGCTTAATTAAGATTTTATTTAGTTGGTTTGCTTCATATAGTTAGCTAAGTTTATTGGATAGTTTAAGATTGACTTGTTTACTTTAAAGTTGATCGGATGATTTAATTAATTGTTGATTATTTGATAATTAAATTTATCATAATTAAATTTATCATATTTAAGTATTAGATATATAAATACATAAGAATTATGTGGTATGTATGTAAATCTCCCTAGTTGTTATTGAACCCTAATGGCAATTGGTTCTTGATCTGCTCGTAGAGATGGCCGGTGTTATATTGGCAAGAGGAGAGTCCTTTGCTACTAGAGTCTACGAACCATTGCAAGATTGTGATCTCATCCTCGTCGGTCCAAAGTCGCCGTAACAGGTGCCATGAATCATCAACTAAGGTTGAAACCATGCGTCAGGACTCCACCACATAAATAAATTTTATAAAGGCTTTGTGAAAATTAGAAAAAATTAAATTTTGTCTAAAAAAGAAAAAAGAAAAAGCTATTGAGCTAAATGCAAAAGAGAAAGAAGCCTAGATGCTAATATAAATGAAGAACAGACCTAGAAATCTCATTAATGTAGAGAGAGCGCTTGGCTTTGCTCCAGCAAGGGAGAGCATGAGCTGAAGAAATGTTGCTGCAAGGAGAACCCAGCGAAAGAAGACGCTGAGGCGAGATCTATAGGGCTTAATGGAGGGAGCAGTCAGCCTTCTCTTTTTTTTTTGGTTTTGGGTTTTTTTAGGCAAAAATTTTAAATTAATTATTGTTTAAATACTAATTAACAAAATAAGTATTATTAAAAATTTTTAATTTAGGTATAGTCACACCTTTAAAGGACGACTTGCTAGCCACGGCGAGATGTGCGTAATGGCGTGGTTGTATCTTGGGATGGAAGCTAGTCTTGTTAAATGGCGACTCACAGTCAAGAGCTAGTCGCCCGCGATAGATTAGATGGGGCGAATGATTATTTTGTGACTCACGACCCGACTTCCATCCTTCGCGAGTGACAATGACCCCATTGCTCGAAGGTGAAGGTGGCTTACCCTTGATATGTCGATGGGCCGTCATATTGGCTGACGGTTCACGTGTGTCCCTTGGCAGCTCCACACTCGTCCGACCACATTTTCCTTGGTTGAAAGTGGTATCCACCGCGTCCGACAGCCTTCCTCTTGTTGATAGCAAGCGAGAGTGATTGCTTAATCCATTCAATCTAGTTGAGGCTAATTTCAAATATTATTTTTCTAGAGCACATTTTGGCTAGACATCTTTCATCATGCTATACGTATAAGCATGAGTTACAGATGGATAGATATGAGATTCTTTTGCAGAGAGATTTGAGTGCGGGTATATATCGGATAGTTATCGAGCCCAGAGGGTGTCTGGCGTGACTAGGCGTGATCATCTACATATCTTGATCAGTCCTTCACGTACCATTCTAGTTTTGAGTCATGCTTTTATCCCATCACACAATCCCACAAGCATAGCTACATTGCATAGCGATGTGGTTCATGAAAAAACTATATTGGAGTGTCACCATCAGCTGCGTGATCGTCCACCACTGTCTCACGAGTAGTGCGATTCCAGAAATGGAGACATTCTTTAGAATAGTATTATCTATGTATTTGTTTTATTTTTTTTTTATACTGTACTATATTAGCTATTTCATTTTTTTGTACTGTCATATAACATTTCCAATTTGTTGTTATTATAGGCTTTATCTAAATCAACAAATATCATATGTAATACTCCTTACTTTCTCCATACTTCTCCTCTAAACCTCTTAACAAATGTTTGCCAGATGCATTCCTCCACTACAACCTTCCAACTTAAATTGCATACACTAAGATACATCTTCATGTAAGGGCTAGTAAGAACATCCAAAACATAAAGCAAAATGACAAAGGGTTAAAGCCAATCCTTGATGTAATCCAACATAAATAGGAAAATATTTTGTAAATCCTCTTTGTGTTTGGGCACAAGTATTCTAGCATACATATCCTTAATGACTTGAATATACTCAATATTAACTCATTTATTTTCTACAACTCTAATACTTATCTTGGAACTTTATCACATGCTTTTCTCTAAATAAGCAAATATCATATGTAGATCCTCCTTACTTCCTCTACACTTCTCCATCAAACATCTAAACAAATGTATTGCATCCATAGTGGCAATCATAAAAAAAAAAAATCACTGGTTGTTGTCCGTTTAACTAAATGGAAATACTATTAATCTTGTCCCAATCGAATCAATGCCCCATATCATTTCGACCTGACTATACTTAACTTAAAATTTTTTAATAATACTTAATTTGTTAATTAGTTTTTAAATAATACTTAATTTTTTAGCCTTTTTATTAAGGTGTGAGAGAAAATAGAGGAGAGAGAGAGAGAGAGAGAGAGAGAGAGAGAGAGAGATGGCTCGCGTGCTCATGCAGGTCATATTTTAAAAAAAATTGGAGTGCAGGTTTTCATTTGAATAGAAAATTAAAAAAAATTGTTTGAGATTCACGTGAAATAAAAAAAAATGGCTCGCGTGCTCCATGCGGGTCATATTTTAAAAAAATTGGGCAGGTTTTCATTTGAATAGAAAATTAAAAAAATTGTTTGAGATCATGAAAAAAAAAAAAAAAACTAAGACTTGTGCTAGCATTAATAAAAGTGATGTTCAAATTTATTATTATTTTATTTTCTTAAAGGGATAGATGTGGTGTGAGAATGGTAGCATATAAAGAAATGTTTAAAATTTTTTTTTTATCTTGGTTTCATAAAAGATGAAATTTTTTTGTTATTATTATTATTATTATTATTATTATTTTAATTAGATGCATTTTTTATTCATAAATCATTTTAATAATTTTGTGTAATTTTGATATTATAATTTTTGTTTAACTGAAGTTTATAAATTATATATATATATATATATACTATAATCAATGATTATTCAAGTTGTATATTTAGTATTTATTTAATAGTTAATTATTTTAATTTAATTTTAATCAAATTTATATTTGATGTTCAAATATAATTTTATTTTTATTTTGATTATACAATGATAATGTCGGTTGTTTTTTTGTTATATGATTGATTTTCTAATTTTTATAGTTTGATTAGGTTGCTAATTATATTTTGTTTCAGTTGGGCTTAACAAAATTTTGAGCAAAAGTTAATTTTAATTTAAGAAGCAATTAGCTCAAGGTCTTAATAAAGCTAATATCATTTAATTGCAATTAAACTTATTTTATATAATTTTAATGTTATAAAACTTTCATTGATTATTGTTAATTTAATCCCATTTTTCTTTTCAATTTATATTAATCTCTTCAAGTTCATGATAGACTTAAGATAAAATTATGATTCTATTTGGCTTATATTAACCTCATTTTAAAATTGAACTTAATAAATGAATCCCCAATAATGTGGTAGACTAATAAAGTACACCACACATATTGATGTTCATTGAATACAATTTAAAATTAAATTTCATTTACTTTGAATTTTAATATGAATGATTTTTTTAAATTTTTTGTTGATTTATTTAGATTATTTAGATTATTGATTCATTTTATTTTTTTTCAATTTTAATGTGTTTGATTTATTTTAGATTCATTTTATTTCAATAAAGTTTGGTCAACTTCTTAGTTCAAATTAGGCTAGATAAGCTCATGAGGTCTAGACTATTCTAGAATTTTGGGTAAAGTCTATATTATATTTATATTTCATTGGTTTAGGATTTAAATTCAATATTTATTTTAACTTATTCCTTAAATTTTTTGGTTTGTTCACCTAGTCACTAAGCATAGTATTCTAAGTGCCTAATTAGAGAACTCCTAATCTAAGATTAGAGATCCTAATTATAGGTTTAGGGATGATGTTAATCTCATCCAAACAGATGAACAAATGGACCAATATGTGATGGACTATTTAGAGTACATGCATAACCTGTTGACCAAGTAATTAACTAATCATAGTCACAAGCAATAATGCTTGTAAAGGCTTAATTTTGATGTCAAATTTGAGTTTTGAATTTGATTTGAAATTTTATTTTAAACTTAGTTTATATTTGATATTTTGTTTTGAATTCGATTTGAAATTTAGATTTTGAATTTATTTTGGATTTGATTTGAATATTGGATTTTGAATTTAGTTTTCATTTTGATTTCGATATTTTATTTTGAATTTGATTAGAAAGATAGCATAGACATGCCTTACGTGTTTTTTAATTTAGAAAATTTCATTATTAAAAAAAAATCTAAATTTATCATTTTCTATGAAGAATAAAGATGTTAAGAAGAGACTAGAGAATCTAATCCTAACATAGTGGTGATAACTAGAAAAGATACCTCAGGAACTTATTCTTATGTGACTATTACTATTTGGTTCTATATTTTCAATTGCTAACCTAGAAAGAAAATACATGTACTCATCTTCTAAGTGGAACTAGGGGATAACCCATGACTAACCAACATAAGGGAGGATCTATAGATGCCTAATTAAGATAGACTATATCTTGAAAGTTATCTTTTTATTGATTTTCAATGGCTAAACTAGGAAGAAAGCACGAGGACTACATCTTTTAGGTGAAACTAGCTCAGGGATAGTCCTAACGACTAACAACCTAAAGGGAGGATTTATAGATGCTATTGAGATAGACTAGATCATAAAGTTTTCTTTTCCATTAGATTCAATGGCTAACATAGAAAGAAAGCAGTGGACTCACATTTTTCAAGGTGGAACTAATCAAGGGATAACTCTATGACTAACCAACCCATGGATTCTACGCTTAATGACTAACCTAAAAAGAAAGCATGGGGCTCACATACTTCCTATGGAATTGGTCAAGGGAGAAGAATGACTAACTTCTGGGATCTATAAATGTCTATTTTATAGACTAGATCCCATATTTTATCTTTTTCACACCAATGACTAAGCACATGGACTTACATCTTCTAAGGTGAAACCACTGGGATAGCCCTAATGACTAACCAACCTAAGGGGAGGATCTATAGATGCCAATTCTAAGATATACTAGATCCTATATTTTGTTTTATTTTTCCATCAGCTTTTAATGGCTAACCTAGGAAGAAAGCATGGGTACTCATATCTTCTTAGGTGAAAGCAGTCAAAGGGATAACCCTAATGACTAACCAACCTTAGGGGAGGATCTATAGATGATTATTCTAAGATAGACTAGATCTTAAAAGTTTTATTTTTTTAGAAAGGATGCCATTATGATACTTACTCCTAATCTACCATACTGAGAGATAAGATGCATTGGATACTTACTTCTTCCTGTAGATTAAAAAGATTTTATTTTGATTTCTAGATAGGATGCCATTATGGATACTTACTCATGTAAGAAGATAGAGAGGATGCCAATGGACACTTACCCTCACAAACTACTGATTTTAAAGAAGGATGCCTTTGAGATACTTAAACCTAATCTAGCCATATTAGAGATATGATGCCTGATACTTACTCCTACCCTATGAAAATATTTTATTTTTATTTTTTATTCCTTGAAAGGAAGCCACTATGGATACTTACTCTGTCAGGATGGTAGGTGGAGAGGACTAATGTGGATACTTACTCCTCACCAAACTACACTAATTTCAACTAGAAAGGATGCTTCTTAGGATGCTTACACTATCTTAGATGGAGAGGTGGTGCCATGTAGATACTTACTCATACTTAGATAAAATATCATTTCTGGGGATGCCACTAGAATACTTACTCATGCCTAGGAAGATATGGAGAGAGCCAAAGGATAATTACTACTACTCAAACTAAGATTTTATAGAGAAGATGCCACTGGGATACTTACACCTAATATATGCATGCAGAGATAAATGCCATGTGGATATTACTCTACCCTCATAGATTAAGAGATTTTATTTTTTTATTTCTCAAAGATGCCAATGTGGATAGTTACTCTTCACCAAACTACAAGATTTTAATGAGAGAAGGATGCCTCTTGGATACTTCTTAACATTTTAGTTTGTACAGAGAGAGATGATGCCATTATGGATACTACCCTATTCATAAGTACTAAAAGATTTTATTTTAAATTTTTGAGGATGCCAGATACTTACTCTTAGATGGTAAATGGAGAAGATTATGGATATTCTCACTAAACTACATCGATAACTAGATGGATGCCACTAGGGACTTACTCCTAATAGCATATTTTAAATATAAGAATGTGTCATGATGACTTAGTTATATGATATGAATGGTGCCACTTAATTTGGTCCAAATTATGAGACACAAGAATGCCATATTTTCAACTAGAGGAAACATGAATAGATGAAGTTTCTAATCCCATGAATGGTGCACAAAGGTTTCTCAATTCAAAGAGATTTATATGATTTCTGATTTATCTCATCTAAAGCAAGTATGGAACAATGGGCTTACCCAAGAATGGTGCCCAAAGGCTTACTCCAAACCTTAGATTTATAAGAAATGTGCCATAGATGGCTTAGATCCCATAAAGTAGTTTGCCACAAAGATTACTCCAAACTTATGAGAATGGTGCACAAAAGCTTACTCCAAATAAGAGATTTATAAACCAAAATGTTAATGTCATCCTATAAATTTTCCTAACTTTCTCCAAACCTATGAGAATGGTGCACATTACCCAAAAGAGATTTAAAAGGTGCCATGAGGGCTCTCCCATCCTATGGAAACTTATGGTGCCATTTTTTACTCAAAACTTATGGGAATGCAAAGGCTTACCCAAACCTAGAGATTTAGGAATAAAATTTTCTATCTTGGGAAAGCAAGTATTCAATTACTCCAAACCTAAGTCACAAACTTAACCCAAGATAATCATAAGAATTCACCTATGTATTTCTAATGTCAAAAGAATAAGATTATTATTTTCAATCATCTCAAATTCTATATGACTCATTTTATTCTAATCTATTTTAACAAGACATCATATTTCAATCAGAGTTTTATTTTTTTCATATATGTAACATAGTTCAAGTAAAAACTCAAAGTAAACAATGCTTTTCAATTGATGATATTTTATTTTCGCTTTGTGTAAATATTAAATTTATATGATATTTCTCTCAATTTTCTCATTTTATCATTTGATCAATAAAAATTCTTTAAATCTCAAAATATATAAATGAATCTACAAATTCAAAATTTTCCTTATCTTCAAAATTCCTTAAAGCTCAAATCAAACTCTAAGTTTTCAAGAATGATTTGATAATCAAATTTTTCCAAAAAAGTATTGACTTCTCAATCCCAATAAAAAAACTTGAATTATAAATAATAAAAAATCACATTCCCTCAAACTTGAAATGCCTTTTTGCTTGAAATTTTGAATGATATTCTTATAAATGTTATTTCAACAATAGTTCTACTTAATTTCATCCCTTAGATTCCACATGGGTTAAACATAAAGCTCTAAAAGGCACATTTTGAAATTTCTTTTAAAAATTATGAGTGAATAATTTTAAGTTTGTAAAAGATAAGTTTCTTTTCTTTTATTTTCAATAAGATCATCACTTGATTCAATGAGCTATCAAAAATATTAGTCACCAACTATAAATTTTCAACATTCTTGTGACCAAACAACTTAACGTAAATGAATATCCCAATGGATTTTGAGCCCAAACCTCATTTTAAATGAGCTCAATCCCTCTCATTGACAAGACTCTTGACTTTAAGATTTTCTTATAAGACACATCTAGTGATTTGGTGACACTCAACCTAACCCTAAAGACTTAAAAATTAGCCATAATAAAAGTTCTTGAAAGCCAAAATTTCCTACCCATACTAAAATCCATTTCTTCCAAGTCAAAACTCAAATTCATTTCAACCCAACTCTAAGTCAAATCTCAAATCATCAATGGATTTTCTCAAATCATTTGAGTCATAAATGACAAAATGAAATCAAACCAAACAAAAACATTTCAAATGGTCATATGAACTTGACCCAACCCTTGGTTCAATTTGACTGACTAATTCAACTTGACCCAAGTTGACCCATTTTGATCTAAATGGGTCAACATGAGTCAAATCATATCAAATCAACTCAAAATTCATTGAAACTTGGTCCAACCCATTTTTCAATCATACCAAACATATTCAAATTGAAATCCAAGAAAAATGACCATTTTACCCCTAGGCCATAGGGTAACCTAAAATCAAAACCACTTGGAATTTGGTCAATTCCTTTTCATGGACACTTGACATCCTCTTAGTAGATCAAATGGTCACTAATGGTCATGGTGCACATGACCCAATGAGTTTGGGTAAGTCAAACCCAACCCAAGGTCAAAATCAACCACCCTCACAAAAATGAGCACATGGGATTCCTTCCCCCACCTTGTTTTGCACATGGTAAACTCCTCCACTCCTTCTATGGACAAAACTGAATGCCATGCCTTTCAAAATGGCCAAAACAACCCACTCAATATGGTGAATTTGATCAAAATGGCACAAGCACTTATGACCATCCGATTACTCTAAGGGAGATATACTCCCCTAATTTCATTTTAATTCATCACACTCCAATTGAGCTAAGGGAAGCCAGAGGAACCATTTCCAAGCCTCCCCAAGCTCTCTCAAGCTAATTCAATTTCCCATTTCTCGATTTTCTTAGATTGAAAATAGGGGAGCTCCACTTGAATTCTATCTCATCCAATACTCAAAACTAGTCTAATTCTTCCTTCGAGCACCCTGAGATGATCAAATCAAACTCAACCCAAGCTTCATACAAGTTTTCCAAGCAAGGGAAGAGTGCTTTTGATCAAGGTCGAGCTCAATTAAAGGGTGACTTGGCCTATAGGAAGATCCATTCAATCTCAAGGCCTCAAACCTTCAACAAAGCTTCGTCTCCACTAGACGATCCTACTTCAAGGGAATCGAGCACCGGGGATAGCCTCCGGTGAGGTATGCCATAAAACTAAGCTTAGATTAGGGAGTGCATGATCTTCTGTGAAAATAATTTTACCTCATGCAAAACTGGCTGTTGGATGTTCATCCCCTTGCTTGATGATGGTGTGGGTTGAATTTGAATCAATTTGAGCTCAATCGAGCTTGGATCATGCCATGGAAGATGGATAGTGGCTTTCTCTCGCGATATCGGGGATAAATCATGGACACCCATCTGTATTTTGGATGGACGGTCCTGATTAATCCAGGTAGATCCGTTGTTTTATCCCTTAAGAATCGCAAGCTTGATCTCAGCCGTCCGATCTTTGATCGAACGGATGGGGAGAAAGCGTGTAGCACTACCGCTGATGCGGCACTATGATGTGACTACTTAAATAGCCTCCCTCATAGTGCCACGTGGAAAGTGCATGTAGTGTTAGCCTCCACATGGCGCCGATGGGATTAGCTATATAATTAAGGAATTAATTACCTAATTAATCATGAAATCTTCAAATATTCATATATAAAGTAGAAAAATAAAAAAATATGAAATAAATTGTATATGAAAGATAATTGAATGTAGAATATTATAAAAATTGATTTTGAATAGTATTATTTTTTGAATTTGGGTTTTATTGGGAATATAATTAGGCTAATTATCCTCTAATTATTCCATTAATTAATCTCAAACTTCTCATGTGTATTTAGTGGGATGACTTCTGCCTCCCCTAATTTTTTTGGGATTTATTAATGGTTAATTAAGGTAATTGCTGGATTCATTCCTAATTACTCTCCTAATGTGATTAAGCCTCATTAAGTGTGTAATCAATGGTTTAATCCCTTGATTGAGTTAATTAAGGTTTGTTTAAGTGAATAGGAGATTTAGGAATAATTTTGGAATATTTTTCTTAAGCTATTCCTTAAACCCCCCTCTTTCTTCCTTAATCCAAACTTAATTAAGGATTAATCCACTAATTGCCTACCTAATTAATTTGATAAAATTCTAAAACCTTCCAGAACTTATAATTCATCTTGGGTAGGTGCTTAGGTGTTCAATAACTTAAGTACATTAAGAAAATCAAAATCTAACTCACATGTGTGGGAAGGGTTATGAAATTACTTAAGTTAAATCCCATTAGCTTAATTAAACATTAATCATGAGCCAAATGCTAGGCCCTTTTCTTCTTAGGTGCATTATTGATTTAAATCTCTTGTGTGATTTTATGTCATATCATTGGCTCATAATTATTTGGTTAAATATGCTAAGGTGGTATAGGTAAGGGGTAATTAATACACTTAATGTACACCTTAACCTAACTAAAATATAAAAATCATCTAATCACCTAAAAATTAAACAAAAAAAAATATACAATTGTGGAAATGGGTTAAGACCAGCAAACATTCTTTCATATTTTCTAAATCAAACATAAAGCAAATTAAAAATAAAAATCACATTAAACTAACTTTGATTCACTTTGAACTTTCTTATTTCATAAGATTATCTTTAGGAATTAATTAGGGTGAATGAATTTACATTACTTTCATCACTTTATTTCCTTCATAGAATGCTAAATGTGTATGCCATATGAAATTCATGCATTCATATCTTTTAAAAATCAAAATTAAAATGAAATATTTTCTTTATGTCAACTTGCATATTTTGGATAAAGTAGAAATATGTATGGCTATTATCACTATTAATTTCAAAATTATTTTTAAAACTTATAAATCAAATATCAAAATTGGAAGGTATGCTACTTATACTTTATTTATAAGCTTGCATGTGAATATAAAATGTGTCTTATGTTTGCTTCCTTTCTTTTTAACATGGATTTGAATAAGATTTGTAAAGTGTATAATTCTTTTTAAAAGAATATAACACTTGTTTAAAATCTACTCTTATCCTCTTCCATGTTATAACTTAAGAAGGAACTTTACATTTACACACATAAATTGCATAAACAAACCAAAAATTAAATGAGCATAAACTTTGCATCTTTCTTTTTTTCATTTATCTCTTTTGTACATGCATATGTATTTAAGAAAAGTGGTATATTAGTCTGGACAACCTCAGGATTGCGACGCTTTAAGTAGCCCTAAGTAGGTACCCCTGGTGCTAACAATGGCGTCATACTCAGTTATGTCTTTCATACATACACATGTGCATATGAATAAAGGGTAAAAGAATAACCCTTTTTCTACTTAATGAAAATTATGCATAATAAATCATTTCAATTTTCTTAAATAAAATTTCTTAGCATTCATCATAAAGTGTGCTAAACATTACCATTTGTATATAGATATGCTTAGGATTCATTCATATATGCTATACATGTTGGGAAAGGAATGAAGTGATGTGTGTTTTGTGATACTAATTCACTTTACTTAATCTTAAAATGCCTTTTTTTTGAATAAAATTTATTTAGGAAAAATCTAAACTTAGGATTAATTAAAGCACATAATGAGTTATTCACTAAACAAAATCAAACATGAATTTACTTTAGAAATTACTTAAGGTAGAAGGAAAAATAAGTTCTTTTATTTTCCCTCTCTTTATAATTTAGTAATTAATTGTAGGTTCTTTCAAACCTAAACAAATCATCAAATAAAATCAACCCAAATCAACTAAACACTTAAATGAAACCACCCATCTAAGTTGGACATCTTCATACATAGAAAACTTAAACCTTAAAGCCATAGTTAAGCATACCACACAAATCTTTTAAAGCACACACGTTAGACTAAGTCACCACTTCCAGCTTTAGGTTAGGGTGGTGCATGGTTTGATGTTTACTTTTTATTTTGTGATATTTTATTTTAGTCTGGATGTTAGGGTGAATGTGTAGAATGAATGGTAGGATGATTTAGTCTAATCATTATTTTATGTAGGAGATTATGCTTAAGGGGCGCTGTAATAAAAATATAAATGCTTTTGCTATGTGCTTATACCCCTAAGCATAATCCAATAAGCCAGGTGGACTTGGTTACCCATGTGTTGGGTGCTAAGTGCAATATACATGCTTGGGATTTGTGTGATTTATTTAGCTAATCTCTGTTTTGTAGGTGTTAGTTAGATTTACTTTTTTTCTTTTCATGTAATTCTGCAATTAGGATTTTGGAATGATTGTTATGGGGGATTAGGATGAGCATTGGTTATAAGACTATGTCTTATATACCATGTGAAGCCTTTGGAACAACCACATTCCAACCATCTAAAAGATGGAACTAAGAGATGAAAGAAGAAAGAAGAAAGAAGAAATGAAAAATAAAGACCCCCATAACATGAATTTCCATACTTGATTGTAAATTAATTTATTTATAATCTAAGTTGTATATGGGTAGAGCTCGGCTACCCAATTTATTTTTGGGTTTGTGCGGTGGTGCCCAACCACAAATGGTCTTTTATTCTTTTGTTAGCTTTATAAAAAGATTGATGTTTTGTTTAGCTTGTACATTAAGATGACATTCTTTTCCTAGTTTCTTCCTTGCTTGATGTATGGCCTGGATGACGATTAGGCTCTAAAAAAAAGATAAATCTTCTACCAAATTAATCAACTCAAACTTAAAAATAAATAACTCATAACCTCAGTTAAAGCCTAAGTTAAAATCAAGATAAAAGAATTAACAACCCTTTTGCACTTTCTTTTCTAGCATTATGCATAAAATATATTATTTCACTCTTGATTGGAGGGCTTCCACCTTGCCGAGAACTTGCTTGACGTGAGAGCTATGGTGGAAACACACCTCCTTATCTTACTGATTTTGGCCCATAATTTTATTTCTCATGCATTAGGCATATGAATCCTATTAGCCTGAGTCAAAATAATTATCTAAAAATGAAGATAAAATGAAATCTGAATTGCATTAGATTTAGGTCATTTGAAGCATGTCCTTACATGATCTAGTCTCTTTAGGGAGTGAGTTTAAGGACTTAGTCTCTTTCTAAATAAATAACAACCTAACTATCTTGCATAAGCATAAGACTTGCCTATGAATTTAAAATCGTAGGAGTAGTTAGCCTTCCCAAGCGTAAGTTCAACAAGGGTGATTTATCCTCTCTTATGGAGATAAACTAAATACCCATGTTAGCCTTAGATTTGGTTCATACTTTTGCCCTCACCAAAGCTCCCTGATTTAGGTTCTAAGGTTACTTTTCCCTTAGGCTATAAGTATAAATCCTCACCTCTTAGGCATTTCCATAACCTTGTATTATGGAATTGTAAGCCCTACATTTCTAATAAAATTTTAACTCAAATAAATTAATTCAATTTAAAAAATATAAAGCCCAACCATATGGTAGTTTGGGATGCTTACTAGGCTTCTTAGTATCTTAAGCATCCCCTACTTATTTTCATTTGGCTTCTATAAGAACTCCTCCTCTTGATCGATCCCACTTGACTTTCTAAAATAATCGATTGATAGTCCCACCCTTTCAAAATCTTTGGAGATAATGATTATTTATCTCAATCAAGAGTATTTGTAAGGAGTCCTATTCCTTAGGATGTAATTAACTATGAGGGCTTGCCCCTGTAGGCAACTTAACGAATTCGGTTTAAAATAAACCCTGCTTTACTTTCCCATGTAAAGTATGAGAAGAATCACTGGTATATTTCGAAGAACCATAGTCTTTAGGAGTCCTTATTGAGGTGATTAGGTTCACTGTAGGGTGGTGACTTTTATCTTTTGAGATAGTACACCTTTCCTCAATGCCGTACCCGATCACCCTAATAAGAACATCTGTAGATCTGCGTGGCGTACCAATAAGATGTTATTTATATATATATTTCTATCTTCATTTTATCCACTTTTCCAAAAAGAGGGATAGATGAAGGTAGAGACCATATATATATAAATAATTTAACCCACAAATTTTTCTAGAGGCTCTGCTGGGGATGGTTCCTCTCTCCATCTTGGATAAATGATCGTTGTCTCCAAGTATCAATAGTGAGTTTATACTTTTGTATGAATTCAAGACTTTCTTTCTTTTCGTTGGCACTTAGCTTATTTTGTCCTTAAGTTAAGCTAGCCAACATCTTTAGGTTTTAGGACTTCTCCCCATGTTGGTCTTAAAACCTCCATTGGGTTCCCCAATGGGTGAAAATAAAAATTCAATAAAATAAAAAAATAATCAAAGACTTCCTCCTTACCATTTTAATGGTAAGAAACAGTTCATTCTAGAAATAAAGATAAAATAAATCCATCATAAAAATCTTCCTTTTTCAAAAGCACTTTTTCAAAATACACATAATAAACTGTTTGCCCATCATCTAACAATTTTCACAATTGTTACATGTAGAAATATTTCAAAAAAATAAATAAATAAAAAATAAAATAAAATTTCAACATCCCTAAACTTTCAAAAAAAAAAAAAAGGTACAAAATTCGAAGATGGGCCTTTCCATTCAATATATCCAAATATGTTGAATGGATGTTACATCTTCAAGCCAAAATCACAACTTTAAAATCCCTCAACACATTCCACATGTGTTAAGTTGAAATTTTCAAAATTTCAAAAAGCACATATGAACCTCTCCATTCAATATACCCAAAATTATTGAATGAAGATTTCATTTCCAAATAAAATGATAATATTTTGAAATGCCACTTAACATATTCCATATATGATTAGGTTGGAATTTCCTCTTTCAAAAAAAAAAAAAAAGAAGTAATAATTACACATGAAAAATACATCTTTGAAAAATGAAACTTAATTGATTTCTATCTCACATACCCAAATTTGTTAAATGGAAATATCTCTCTTTTAAAAATCAATATGAACAAAAATAAAAATTTTTAAAATATTTTTAAAACTTCAATTTGGCATATCACATTTACTAAAGTGAAGTCTCCATTTTCAACTTGGTATGGATCTCATGGCCTCATTATTCTAAGCTATCAAGCTTGTAGACATTTAGCTTGGGAAGGTATTTGACCCAACCAAATTAAGAGGTTCTTTGTTAGTAACCACAAGTTGCCTTATCTAGAATTGTCTCATGACTTGGATTAAGAAAGGAGAACAAAAGATTCATAAGCAAAGGCTTTTAAGGATAATGTAAGGACATATGTGTAGTTTATAATCTTCAAATGACTGGAGATATGTCTACAAAAAAAAGAGGCTTGGTGATAACTTAGCCTTATGACTAGAATTAAATTGCAAGTCTATCTAAGTCAAGTTGCCACTAATGGATGTACTAAGACTTATGAATTTTCCATTAAACAATGCCTACCTAAGGTTCTACCCTAAGAAGGTTATGCATGCCATGCAAGTTATCTATTCTTAAGTGATGTTTAATGCTTACTTAGATTAGGTGATGACATGATGGGTGCTAGCACTTAATGCTAGTAATGCTTAATCTTATACATCTTTGAAGAAATATGGGAGTGAAATGGGCAATTTTTTGAATAAGCTAGTCAAAGAGGGTATTGATTTTAATATTTAAAACATTTACTAAGCTAATTTTAGAGTTGTTTAAAATTTATAAAGCTGATAGAAAATATACTTTCATCTAAGGAGCTTACTAACACAAGTAATCCTAGACAAGACAATATAAATAGAGAAAAGAACATAAAAATAAGCAATGCAATGAAAAGGTCACTATGCTATGATGCCTATAAAAGAATAAGGGTTAATAGGTTGATGTAGCTAAGAAACCTATTTATATATACCGGTAATAAAGGAAAAGGGCAACTAAGTTTTGCTCATAATACAAACTTGCACAAGTTTCAAAAGTAAATAAAATAAGATTTTCTCTAGTCCTTTTCTATCTTATGTTGTATGTTCATCCATAATATTTTATTTTTACCCAAGAAAAGTCCAATAGCTATTGGAATGATAAAAACTCTAATATAAATGGATCCATCACAACATAACAAAATTTATAGTAAATGACACATCATAAAATAATAATAGATTTCTTAATATTTCATGAATGACCCCTATAAAATAAAAGGTAAAGCAATGATCATACACTAAGCACTATAGAAAATATTTCTTACTTAATAATAGTATGACAACAAAGTGACATATCATATTACAATATAAACAATCAATCATAAAGAATACTAGCCACACTCTTGTAACCTCATCTCAAATAGCCAAAGGGTTACATAAGCAATGTCACTTAATTACAACCTTTTTATGCTAAGTGACTATAGGGTTGTAAATTATCATAGAATGTAAGTGTGTGCAAGTTAGTGTATCATGAAGACATTTTATATAATATTGATTTACCAAGCTAAGTCAAATAAGCATTTAGATCAACCTAAGGTTTATCACTTTTGTGTTGGAGGAAAGTGATAGAGTTTAAGATTAGACATACTAACTAGTCATATCGAATATAGATATTAGTTAGATCAACCTAATAATATTGACTTGCTAACCATGAATTATGTTAAATTTTGGCTTTAAAGAAACACAATCTAACCTAAGATGTGCACAACTTCATGCATATGCATCAATATACATAGAGTAGTGAGATTATAAACTACCAAATGTGATTCTCATATTTAAACAAAACATGAGTATGAAAGGATAAATGATTTTAGACAAATAACACATGCCAAATATGTCTAGAGTGTAGGGTAGTGTTGAATGGACTAAATCTTGATGATGTTCAATCATACTGATTGACTAAACTCTAGAATGACTTACTCATTTTTGAATTAATTAGTCAAGTGAGAACTAAATAATAGTGGCATTGATCATTTCAAATTGAACTTGATCTAAAGGGTTATCAAATTCATTATGTATAGTACATAGAAACATAGGAAAACAACTATACTAGAAATGGGTTAGATGACAGTTTGTATGATCAAACCATGAAAACTGCTCACTCATATAAGCATAATAGAGAAGGTGTCAAGGTTAGTGTTTCAGAACATGTTCTCATGCTGGATGACACAATTAACTTAAAGGACCTAGCTAAGTGTGAGAAGCAAATGACTATAACTAAGTTGTTTGGAGTAAAGACTTTTTTTAGTGAATGTCATTTTTATACTATTATGAATATAGTGCATTTAAGTGCCCTCTATTGCATGTTCTCATGACTACTCAATCACTCTCTTAGCTCTGCCCACTTAGTTTGACTCAAGAATAGGATTATGTATCATCTACAAACATATTCGAATCCAATAATTCAAATCTTCTTTTAAAAGATGTATGATTTTTCTATAATGATAGACTATTTTATATATTTAATGAATGGAATTTTTTAAGGTCAAATTTTTAATTTTATAAAAAAGAGATTTTTTTTTTATTTTAAAAATATATCATTTATCCAAGTTATCCTTATTCAATAATGTAAAGAATAACCTTCTTGTCAATCCTTTCAGCAATTCTCTCATCATTTATCAATTGGTTCTATTATTACTCACAAAAAATAATAGATTCAATTTGGATGCTAAACTAACAAAAACACAAAGGAGCACTTACATATATAGTAACAATTAATATATATTTATATATTTAATATATAAATTTTAATATTTATATAAATAATATTTAAAATTTTAATTTTTCATCAAAATTAACATCATCATTAATTTTTTAAACTAATATTCAATCATAAAAAGTACTAAAAATATCGAATTTTAGATGTAAATATATATGAATTATGTGATATACTATTTTATCATATATATATATATATATATATATATATATATATAGAAAATTAAGCTCATTTTTATTTGTGGACTGTTTCAAGTATCGACTGCAAAGTCTTGACTATTAGTCTTCTTTCGCCTTAGCATCATTTAGAGCTAATCTATCTCAATCATTTGGCACCGCTTTTAGCTTCGTCATCGACTACTGGTCTTCTTTCTCTGCACCATCTCTCCTTTCCTTGCAACTGTACTTGTTCAAGCTAGCGAGCAACTCTCACCATGTGCCTCAACATCCAGATCGATCCACTCAAGTTCATCACGGATACATGGACAGCGTTGTCACGACCAATCGGATATCTCTTAGATCCCGAACCCAGAATTACTAGGCTAATCGACGCCATGGACCAGCTCCGATGCCGGAGTGTGGATCTAAAAAATGAAATCAACTCTGCAGAGCTCGCCGGCGAAAAGCCGACTCACCAAATCCGAGACTGGTTCACCAAGGTCGACGCCATCGACGCCAAGGTCTCCAAAATCCAAACTGACCATAAAAACGGTTCCTTTCGTTGGTGCATCAACCGCCGCGCGGCTCACACCTTCGCTGACGTGACTGCGTTGGGCAAAAACTTCGTCTTCGACGTGGTTGCTACTAAGTTGCCGCCCAACGGAGTGAAGGAAGTCCCCGCCCAACCGCCGACAGCTATGCTTACCCTGGGCTCCTACCTCTCCCAACTCCAAGATTTTCTGAAAGACGACGGATCCCGAATCATTGGCATCTGGGGAATGGGCGGCGTGGGAAAGACAACGCTTTTAAGCACCCTCAACAACGAGCTGTGCTGTTCAGCAGAAGCCGGACAAAGCCCGCCGATGTTCGACCACGTCATCTGGGCCGTTGCATCCAAGGACTACAAACTCTGGAAGCTGCAGCGCGACATCGCAAAGTGGCTTGGTCTCCCGTTCCGCAGAGAAAGAGTCCGGCAGGCGATGGAGATCATGGACTTTGAAAACAAGAGCTTTCTTTTACTCCTTGATGACCTCTGGCAACCGGTAGATTTCGCAGAATTAGGCATCCCGCAGGTTTTCGCAGTGGAGCAACGAAGCAGAAGGTGGTGTTCACCACACGGCTCGAAGGCGTTTGTGGACAAATGCAAGCGCGGCACAGACTGAAAATTGCATGTCTCAATGACGAAGAAGCATGGCGGTTTTTCAGGAGAAAGTCGGTGAGGAGACCCTCCAAGCGCACGTGAGGATTCCACATCTTGCACGGCAAGTGGTTAAAGAGTGTGACGGCTCACTTGCTCTTGTGGTGATCGGTTCCGCGATGAGCACGAAGAAAACTCAAAGGAGTGGCAGAACGCGATCACCTGCTTCAAAAGTCGCGGCCGTATGAAATCCTTGGCATGGATGACAAGATTCTCCCAAGCTGAAGTTCAGCTACGATAACTTAGCAGATGAAATTTTCAGAAAGTGCTTCCTGCTCTGTTCGCTGTGGCCGGAAGATCACTCCATTTCAAAACTGATCTCATTGAATGCTGGATGGGGCATGGGCTGGTCGATGAACGCAAGTTTGACAATATCAACGAAGCATATGATAGTGGCCACGCCCTAATTGGAGGGTTGCAAGCTGCATGCCTTCTCGAACTTGGGGACAACAAAGAGAGAGAGGTGAAGATGCATGACGTCGTAAGAGATCTTGCCCTCTGGATTGCGTCGGATTGTGGTGAAAAACCGAATAGATTCATTGTCCTTTCCAGCGCTTTTGCTTCCGACGATACGCAGAGAGAGGTCGAAACGATATCGTTTGTTCGCAGCGATCTCAGCGACACATTCGGCCTTCCGGCGAACTGTGCGAAGCTGGAAACGTTGATGGTACAGGAAAGCATCTCGTTTAAGTCGATTGTGCCTGGATTCTTTGAAGTGACTCGTTCTTTGACTTACCTCGACATCTCCTACACCGCAATCTACGACCTGCCGGAGGATATTGGCCTTCTTTGTAATCTTCGATACCTCAATCTCTCCCGCACAAACATTCATTCGCTTCCATCGCGGCTGGGTTATCTCCGCGAGCTTAGATTCCTGCTTTTAAGGAAGCTGGAAAGTATCGACATACCAAGTGGGGTGTTGGGGAAGCTTGTGATGTTGTCCTTGATCGACATGAGTGATACTTGGTGCCATAACTGGCAAGAGCTTTCATGGATACGTGGGTGTTTGAAAGGCATAGGGATCGTTTTAGAGAGTATTGAAGATCTACAGCAGCTTGGCCAGTTCCCAAATGTACTGACTTGGCGCCTAGGGCTGAGGAAACTGGTGTTATTTAATGGGCCACTAAAACTTCTTTCGGCTTTTCAGCTTGGGAGCCGCAGCATTCGTTCGAGCATCCAGATGCTAAAAATTGAGTTTTGCGAGCGCTTAGAGGTGATCTCGATGGAAAGTGATGGCGACGGCGGCATCCAAAAATGGTGCCTTTCGAGGCTAGAAGAAGTGGTACTCAAGAGCTTGCCTGAACTAAAAGAGATTCTTTGGAGAGGCGTATGCCCTGCGGAAATGCTGCCAAGCCTCACTGTGCTAATGATTTCTGGTTGTCACAGATTGTCCAACATCTCGTGGGTGATACAACTACCGAGCTTGGAGGATCTCACTGTGCACCATTGCAATGAAATGGAGCAAATAATCGATGATGATACTGAATTCGCCTGCGATACTGAGGACACTGTTGTGGGTACCGCCGGCTGGACATTCCCAAGCCTTAGGAGGCTCTGTTTGAAGGAAATGAGAAATTTGAGAGCGTTTGGAGGGTCAGTTACGTTCTCTTCATTGGAAGTGTTGCAGGTGATTCATTGCCCAGGGATGAAGAGGCTGCCTTTCGGTGCGGAGATGACTGGAAAGAAATTAAAAGTGATTTCGGGTGAGAGAAAGTGGTGGGAGGAGTTGGACTTGGAAGACGATGTGAGAGGCGCGCTTCAGCCATATTTCAGGGGAACTTAATGAGCGTGGGTGAATTTCAAATTACATCACCTATTTAAAATATAAAATGTGAAATTTTTGTATTCCCAGCCTTATTGCCTGCCTGTATTGAAACTAATAATTTCTTGATTTCAAGGGGTCTCAAATTAACATGCATTCAGTAAAATTTTTTGAAAATATATTATGTGTCCACATATTGATAGTACATCAAAGGTGTACTATTGACAAACTTGACTACCCACTAGGTAAGCATTTAGCAAATCAGCCAAATCAAACTAGCCTAATATCAGCTACAAATCAATTTATTGTCAATTTAGTGACTAAAGCAGTATTCCCATGTTGGTGAGGTAAGTGCTAAGTATCATCTCTCCTCCTTAGGTCTCAATAATTCAACTTATCCTTGAAATTAAAAGTCCATCAATTAAAATAAGTATTTGTGTAAGATTGAAATCATCTCATTTGGATTCAAAAAATTTTATTTAATTTTAAAAGAAAGCTTTAACATAAATATTATTAATGTTGGGTGGAATTTAATTTATTTAAGCATTTATATTTTTAAGTGTGTTATTCTTTGTTATTATTGACACTTGAATTTGTAAGAGTTGGTACACCTTAAAATAAAATGAAATCAAATCTTTAAAGTTTAGAGACAGAAAGAGACCTAATAGAAGAAAACAAATAATATAAACACAAAGAAAAGAGTAATTGAAAAATAATAGAAGGAAAAGAAAAAGGAGCACAAAGAATTACAATGTTCTAACTAACCTATGTCCACTATCTAGATCTCTTCTAAAATCCACAAACTCATTTGGCATAATAAGTTAAGGTGGATATGTCTCTCTTCTTATCGATAATGGAGAAACCCTATGCTCCCCTTCTTTTAAGGCAAGAAAGGTGCTACTCTCAGAGTTCATAAGAAGATATGGTAACGAGCTTACAAAGGATAATGAAAATGAGGATAAACTGGCTAGGGCCATCTATATTATAAGAGTCATGCCCGTAGTGTGGAGTAATTATAACACTTAAAAGGGCGATGATGAATTGGTGATTATAAAATATTATGAATTAAAAAAATTAATATTAAATTTGAAAGAAAAATAATTTTAAATGTTTAATTTTAAATAATTTTTATCATAAACAAATGTAGGAGAGTAAAACAAAGAATAGGCAAGAAATTTTTAACTTGCTTGACAAAAATGGCTTACGTCTTCACTTAGTCACTCCAACTAGGATTCCACTATCCTAAAATGCTATTGTAATATCATACTCTCCTAGATGGGGCGAGCAGACCCCAAAAATATTGGAAACTATCTGTCAAATTAAACTTTTGTAATGCTCAAAGTTAACTTGCATAACATGAATTTGGAGATGATTATCTTCAAATATAAATAATGTAATGAAACTATTATGTTTTTCTCTACCAAAAATGTATGCCTATGATTGTGAAAATTTATTTCAACAAAGTATATTCAATTATAGAAATATAATTAAAATTAAGTGCAAACATGCAACCATTAATCAAGATAATTTTATATATACTTAGATTAATTTAAATTTTAGTACATAAATTTTTTTATAAAAAGACTTATAATTTCATGAAATTTAAAATTTCCAATCAAACTACCACAATCTTACAAAAAAAAAAAGTTTTAAATGTATTAATTTGAACTAATGAATTATCTCCCTCATTTCTTTACATAGAATAAGGGCATCATAGATGCTTAATCTAGTAGGAAGTTTTCTATGATGGGCTAAAATGTTGTAGTCAACTTTAGAAAGAGCTGGTTCAACTATTGGATCTTTTTGCAAAAGTTCTAGATTTTGTTCAATAATTTATTTACCTTTATTATTTGGGAAGGGAAGGAAAATGTTGTGGAAAACCTTCCCATTATGGAGATTAATCTCGTGATATCTCTTGGGGTCATGTCAACTCCCCTCATCGATATCCTTTTCCAAAGATTGATTAGAATCTGATAGTTCTATCTTTATGGTAATAAGGTTGCTTTGCAAATCATCCATAGGACTCTCACTATCTGACCCTGATTCACAAAACACATTACAAATAATATAGAACTTTCTTTTTATATTATTATTTTTCTTTATTTTCAACATGTTCATTAGAAATGATATAAATATAAGTAATGCCTTTAGAGGCAGACTTTTCATTCATATTATCTAAATGAGTACATAAAGATAAAGAAATGCAAGGCCTAGCCTTTCCATCTTTATCATACAAAATTCTCTCAAATACAATAAATATTTCTCTCTCACCACTCACTCACCAAACACCGATGATGCTAAATGAGGTAGAGGATAGACTATGCTTCTTAATGCCGGTGGATCAATCTGGATGATCTTCTTCCTAGTCTTGATTAGATCCTGCATGGAATGTTTAATATTTTCATTAAATATTTTTTAGAAGAAGGGGATAAATCAATATCCCATTGATTTGAAAGAGAAGAATGAAAAGTGGAAGATTCACCTATGAGTACCTTAATGGACCCTTGTTCAGGTTCCACCAAGTATTCTTTGGAGATTATGACTAGCCCTCTCTTAATGTTTCTTTCAAGCCAGTCCTTGAAAGTGAAGCAGTCTTCAATAGTGTGACCCAACATCTAATGATATGGACAGTGGTTCAGGTCACTCATTTCGTCGACTTCTTCTGGTGTTATTGGATCAGGTAGTTTGAAATATGTATTTTGTTTAAGTTTTTGAAAATTTTTTCTCACTGCCTCTCTCTTGAAAGAATAAGTCTAGCTCATTTTTGCACTAAAAGGGCTAGTGGGATTCTTCTTAGGAGGTGGTGACAATTGTTGTTGTGATGACCTATAAGGTGGAGGCTGCTTTGCTTGAACTTGAATTGGGGCTTTTCCCTTGTCTACTGAAGAGACATTGCCTACCTTTTTTTTTCTACCACTTTCCTAAGTATTGATGGTTCTATAGAAGATTGATCTCTTAAGAATGACATCTTAGGGCTTCTTTTTGCATGTTAGATGCTTTATTCAATATATTTTTTAAAAGTTTTAATGGTAAAGCCCATCAATAGATGTTTCGAATCAGTATTTCAACAGCATACTCTTTAATTGAGGCTCGCACTTAAGACTGAGAATCCTTCATCTTAAGATATAACAAACTAAAGATTCCTCTGGCTTTTGCTTTTTGACAACTAAATCACCCACAGTGACGTGGTGTTGCTTGCCAGTGAATTATTTGACAAACATATTTTCCAATTCAATAAAAAGACTAAATTGTTTGGTATCTCCACATACCAATTGAAGGCAACCCTAGTTAAAATACTTACAAATTTCTTAAACAACAAGGCATCACTTCCTCCGCATTGCAACAACTTGCCTAGAAATGTGCCAAATATTTTTTGGGGTTACCTGTCCCATCAAAAACTTTAAATGAATGGGGCACAAATCTCCTATGGCACAAAATCATACTCTTAGGGTAGGTCTACCCTTTGGAATCATAATTGCATCTCAAGACTATGCCAATGCCTCTTTTACCTATTGTTCCATAAGAGATTTTAGATCAATTCTAGTAGTTACATCATATGTTGTTTTATGTTGTTCTTGATGTTGTTCTTCTAAACTGAACCTCTTCTCATATGTGGGATGGGTTTCTTATAAATGCTATAAAGAATGAGGTTGGGAAGAACTAGGAATCAAACTTTTGAGTGATTGCATGGTGGAAATCATCTCTTCATTCTTCTTCTCTATCCTCAAGATCGAACATCTTTCTTTTGCAACCTAAGAATTAGTTGTTGAGTGGGATCGAAAGGACTCTCTTGTGACTCATCTTGATCTTTCTTTGATGACTCTCTTGTGACTCATCTTGCTCTTTCTTTGATGCCCTTGTGTCTACCATGAAAATGTGTGCTACCGCTTGTCTGTTATCTTCCTTAAGATCATCCTATTCTAAGTCAAATTGTTATTTAATTCTTTTTTTATTTTTTATTTTCCTCTCACAATAGCCTCCATCTCCTCTTTTGTCAAGTAGAGTGGAACACTATTGTTATCAAGAATGATTTCGAACTCTTCTTCTAAGTCCAAGGGTTTTACAACAAATTCCTCTTTTTCATGACTTTCACAGACAATGGGAACTTTCTTTACAGCTAGAGTGGCTCCCATACCAAGGTATTCTTCATCCAAAGTTTTCCTATTATAAAGAGATAAATGAAGATACTCTATCTCCTTTTTATAAGTATAGGATGAACACAACCCTTTAGTGTGGGGCCTAAGTAAAGATGATGAAGGCTTTTCTTTAATAAGGTAACAAGTACTCTCGTGTGGTGGTGAAGGTATGTTTGGCTCAGGGGCCAATGAAAATTTTTTGACATATTTTTTTTACTTTGTTTTATAAGAAAAGTTATATCTCTCCTTAAGCTATCAAGTTGCCCCCTATGCTAGGTTAGTGACCTTCTAGGATAATGATATCGATCTGGCCTAATGGGTATGGGTTGATAAGATATTCTTTTATTAAGGATGACCACCTTTCCCTTCTATTTATTTTGGGAATTTGTAGGTCTCCCTAAGATTTCTCTCCTAAGGCTTCTGGATACTTGATCCTTCATGACCCTAAGTAATTCCTCTTTTGTGTAAAAGGAGGACCCAGGAGTTCTATAAAGAATCTATTATAATCTACCACATTTTCCTTATTCACCAGCCCAAAGATTTTTTTTTCCTTCCATAAGTGAAAGGGTGAGGTGGAGAACTTACAATCTAAGATTCATTTCCCTCTCCTTGGGCTACAATAAGAGAGTGGAATCTACTACCTCCTAAGAGAGGAGAAGTATCTAGAAAGGTATATCCATCCTTTACCTAGCTTATTTATATCATTTCTTTTTGTTTCTTATCTTTCAGGGCTTACCTTCAATGTCTCCTCTCTCTACTTTTTTTTTTTGACTTTAGTCATTTGGAGGCTGTAGTGGACCTATCTCAAAAGTGCTAGGAAAGAAGGAAGTGGGCAATGTCTCTACAACATGCAATTTTATCTTCTTTATCATGTGGCCTATGTGGAACCTTTCAGTGACCTCAATAGTTACTTCCCTTCTAATGGTAGGGGTACTGTAGGGTACACTAGAGAACTTTAAAATGGGTTGTTTGTCTTTAATAGCTACTTTACTCATAAGAACAAGAGTTATTCTATTACCTATTTCAAACCCAGCTCCGAACTTGATGACAGAACCATCAGCTAATCGGCTACTGTTAATAGAGAAGCTAATGCCAGATGTTCAGTGAAAATGAATTGGCCAACCATTTTCTATTTTCAAACAAGAAAATTGAATAAATTATAATTGCTTTAATGATCCAATGTAGTCAAAAGAAAAACTATTGAGCCTTTAGCAAAAGCTAAATATTTTATCTGGCTAGAGCCTTTAAAAGTATAATTTTTTGAAAATGTAGATGTTATAGAACCCCTTATTTGAGTTTAGCAAATAGAAAATTCTATGCACCATTTAATGGATGTTGAATATGCTCTATCAAGAATGAATTGAGAGATACCTAATGAAACAAAATGCAATCTTGACCCGTGAAAATACAAGTACATTATCGATTATAGAAACAAGAACCTATTTCTAAAGATGGAGAGAGGAACTGTTCCCCAGTGGAGTGGCCAGAAAAATCTATTGAATTTTTTTTTTGAACACCACGTAGATCTTGAGGGTACTTATTTAGGTAATCAAATACATCATTAAGAGATAAATATATTATCTTAAAAGATAAACATGTTACCCTATAATAGATTTAATTACTTAATAAAAACTCCTAAGCTGATGGGTCTTGATGTACCAGAGATTCTTCCCTTAAACTATATGGAGAGGTAGAATAGGTTTATTTTATTAGAGAGTTCGCAATAAGGGCAAGCCCTTATAGTTAATTATATCTTTGAAAAATTAAATTTTTTCTAAGAATAACTTTTAACTTATCTCTGATTTTAAAAGGTTTGTTAATTTAAAAATTAAAAAGGGAAAGGAGAAAGAGTTATTTTCGGAAGCCAAAAGGGATTAAGTAGGAGATGCTTTAGATACTAATATGCCCCTCAATCATTTTAACTATCATATCAATGGGCTTTATATTTTTAAGATTGAATTTATTAGAGTTATGAGTTTGATATTTTATTAGAAATTTAGGAGTTAGATTCTAATAGCCTAAGACTGTAGAAATGCCTAGTGGTCGAAGACTTATTCCAACATAATGCTTTAGAACCTACGTCTAAAAGTGCTTTTAACATAAGTCTAAGACTCGATTTAATCTAAGTCATAGGAATTATCGATTCATTTTCTTGCCTAAGATAATGAAACTATCCCTAACTCTTATGGACTTATTTCTTGCTTAAAAGGGTTGGCTGCTAACACCACCTAAGCAATTTTAAAATTATGACTTACCTTATAAATGTAAGATGGCTATTGTGTTTAGGAATGAAAGTTGAGAGCCTAAAGTCACTCCCTAACCCTAAGATAATGACTGGTATGTTATGCATCTATCTAATAAAAATAAATTTTATTTTTTATATATTTTGACTCATAATTTATTTTAAAGGCCATGGGTATGCAACCCTAAGATGAGATGTAGTTAAGAAAAGATTATAGGCCAAATCAAAATAAAAAGGCATATTTCCCCAAGAAGGGTGGTCATCCTCACAGGTCAAATGCCCATTTATATGCAATAGGTGAAATGCTCAATTTAAGAGAAATGGATAATATGCTCTTATGATTTTCAAATGCGAGTTGATTTTAAGTTATGCCTAGAGTTTTAATTGAATGAGGTTATGAGTTTTTATTTTATGTTTGAGTTATTTAAATTTTATTGGGGTAGAAAAATTTAGTTTTTCTAAGAGCCTAACACAATGCATTCTATCATAGAACATATCATAGAAAGAAACCTAAAAAATTATGTTGTTTCTATTACGCACTCAAAATAAATTAAGCCAAATTAAATTAAATAGGTCGGTGCAAAATTTATACTATATACACCCTAAAAAAAGAAAAAGTGGATGATCAAGCTCTACCCTTATACAGCCCGACCTAGAACTAAAAGTTTGATCTATCAGAGATCATCACCATCTTTAGTGACCTCCATAGACTTCACAGGGGATCATTGAGACCATGGATTGGTAGGGTCAGCTCCTGCTATTCTTAGACCCCCATAAATCTTAACCTAATTCTAAGCACAAACTATATTTAAAATTTTAAAAATAAATTTTTAAACCATATAAAATAAATATTAAGAAATATAAACAACACTCTAGCACTTATATTTACAAGCATATGGGCTTAGCATTAGTTGTTTGCCAAGCCCACCTATCCTATTGGGCTATGCTTAGGGACTTAAGCATGCCTGCAAGCAAACAATATTTATATATTTATCTATTACAGTAATTTTTTTTAGCACAACCCCTGCAGAAAATAGTATTAGGATAAAAAGAACGTCCTACCATCCAGACTAGCGAGCAAACAATCCTAGCCATCCAGTAAAAAATAGTACACCATAAAATAAAATAAATATTTTACATCAGATCACATAATATCACAAAACATTGATTTTACCTAAGTTTAGGGTTGGTGGCCTAATAATATAATGCAAGAAGAAAATTGGGCTTGTGTATGACTTTACTAGAATTTTAGGTTCAAGTTTTGATTTCAACATTTGTTTAATTTAGCCTTGGGTAGTTTCAATTAAATGATTTAATTGATTTACAATTTCATTTAACCTTGTGAAATTTAAATTTTCAAGAATGAAGAATAAAATAAATTTCACTTTAGGTGGAACCAATTTTATTCAATATCCTAAATCCTAGTAAAATGAGATCTTCAGTCTAAGAGTCAAACTAAGATCATAAGTATCTTAATTAACCTCTTTTAGATTCAGTTGAGTGATTCATTTTAAGTTGAGTTTGATTTATGTTTTTTACTTTATCTCTTAAGGTTAGATTTTTATGTTAATAAGATTTGGAGATTTCAATCTATTTCACTTCTTTTTTGCTTTAATTAATGTTTCTTTAGTTTGATATATGATCTTTAGTTAAGATTCAAAATGCTTCTTTAAATCGTAATTTAAAGTCCATGTTACCATGATTTAGTTTGATTTTCATTTTCATTTTAAGTTTGATTCATTTTTATAACTTAGGTTCCTATTTAATATTATATTTCTTTTGATTTGATTAAATGTTCATTTTATTTGTTTTAATTATTTGTTTATTTGATTTGGATTGATCTTATTTATTTATTTCATTAATGTTTATGAATTTGGGTGAGTTAACTTGATTTAAATAATCTTGATTATTTGAATTTTGAGTACTTGATTTATTTGAATTTCAGTTGACTTCATTTATTTATTATATTAATATTTATGTTTATTAGTGTTTATGTCCATTAGTTTAAGTGAGTCCATTTAAATCATTTAAGTTGATGTAATTCAAGCATAGCTTAAAAGGTTTTAATTTCAATTAATTAATTGATTTATTAGAAATGTATCAAATTAATAATTTAAGATGTGATTAAATATTTTTTTCATTTCATTAAACCCTAAGTATGTAATTAATCAAAAATTTTAACTTTAGAGGGTTGAAATTTTTTTTTAAAGTGTTCTGATGTTAATGAAACATTTTAGGTTGATTTTATGAATTTTATAATTTGTATGATTTTTTGATTTATTATTTTACTTAATTTGATCTAGAGATTTAAAATTCAATAACTTCAAATCCAAAAGTCATTTGACCATAAATTGTTTTTGGCAAGTGGGGTTCCTTGCCATTTAAGTTTCCTAAAGTTTCATCCTAATCACATGTGTAAATTAAGACTAATTAAAGTTTTAATTATTTCTAAAAAACTTAAATTAAGCTAAAATTAAAAGAATTAATTAGGTTTTTAAAATTTTTTAAATTCTCCTTTATAAGATGCATCCATAGAGGGTTTATTTAAATTTTTTGAAAATTTGATTGATTTATTATGATTTTTTAAAGTTTAGATTCACTAATTGAATTAATTAACAACTTAGTCATTTTGGGGATTATGGAGTTTTAGTAACTTTTAATGATGTGTTAAGATTTATTAAGGTTTATTATGATGATTCAAATTGATTTTATAATTTTTCATGACTTTTCTAATTTAATATTAATTTATTTTATTAAATGAAGAGTTATGGCTTGACAAGTTTGTATTTTAGGTTTTACTTGCCAATGAATCATGAAAAATTTATCTGAAGTTGGTTTTAACCTTAATTTTAATTTCCCAAAGTTTTCAATTGATTGGATTAATGGTTTGTGTGTAATTTGAGTTTGATTATTTTCATTTAAATCCAAATTAACCCAAACATACCTAATAAAAATCGAGAATTTTTGGTTTAGTGGATTCTCCTCACTAAGATAAATCCATAGAACTCTTATTTGCATTTTTTTAATATGTATTTTTTATTAATTTTTAAAGTTCTATGAATTTTTTTACCATTGTTTAAATCTCAAAATTTGGATTTTTCATTTTAAATGGCCAGTGCCACATGGAATTGAAGCAACACTATTTTCCATGATCTAGCTCAAAAAGTAGCATCCACGTGGGATGATTTACGACCATTCGATGTTTTATTGAATGGTAACAATTTCACTCGCAAATCCTATGGAGATTTTAATCGGATGTCCGATCACATCTAAGTATTTTGTTCCTAACATAAATAATAGACTACGTAGATTGTGCCTTCTTTATCGATGATGTGAACAGAGCACCATCTGTTAATTTCAAGTGATTTTTGGTGATCTAGGAGGCATAATCACTTCTTTTAGTTTATACATCCATCAAGAAATTATTTAGAATGCATCTATATAGCTTGATATCACTAGAGATCAAGTTCTCTTTGAAAATGACCAAAATTGAATGCTTAAAGGGTCGGTTTGAACCCATACCTTGTAGGCGGCGATCTTCGACGGTGGGGATGATTCAAAAAGCTTTGTGGGGACATGGTCAGCTTTTGAGTGCAAAGAATTAGATTTCCTCCCCATGGATCGGTCTATAGGCCAAGCTTCGGTCATTTTTTGATGGGTTTGGTCGAACTCGACTATGGCATGGGGATCAAGGAAGTGTGTGCTCTTCTTCATTTTGCTTGAAGAAGGTGATGGAAGGCTCAAAATGACTTGAGATAAGCTCTCTCTTTATTTTCCATGAATGTTTGAGAGCTTCAATGGGAGGGAAGTCAACCATGGCCAACCTAGGTGATTTCTCTGGTTAGTTGACTGTGATCAGTCCAAGGCAATTAAGATGAGGAATGGAGATGAGAAAATGGATTGGAAAAAGGATTTGTCTCCATAATTTATTCTCTTTCTTCATGGCATATTCCCCTTTTTGAAGGGACTTAGACCCTCTTAGTTTGCTTAATCGTGGCAGCCATTTACCCTAAACTCATCTTAAGATGAGTTTATATACATTCCAAGGTGATTAGTTTAAGTTTGGGTTCAAATGCTTTGATTTATATCAATAGGTATATTTCCTTTTTAGCTTGGTTTAGTTTTTTCTATTTAATGGATTGATCCTAGATTTAGACCTTAATTATGTTTATAGAATCATTTAAAATATTTCCAATTCATGGTTTCATGAGATTTGGGATTGATTGATTGTTTGTTTCAATACTTAACCCATTATGGCTTAAATGAGTTAGATTGAATCTAATTGAGTCAAAAGACTATCTTGACTCAATCAAAATTCATTTACCCTTTAATTGTATTTAGCCAAGTATTAGGGATGATTTGGATCAAAAGATTTCATTTATTTTGAATTCAAAACCCACTTTGAACCAATTTAGGTCTTAATGGGTTAACATTGGTTTATTGGGTCAAATGACTAAATTGATCAAATTAAACCCAATAATTGATCGAATTATGTTTAATGATGATTTCCAAATAATTTTAGATAATTAATTTGAGTTTGAGTCTAATAAGATCCATTTAGGCTTATTTAGATCAAATTATCTAATTAGCCCATTTAAGGCCTTATTAGATTTATTTGATTCATGTTTAAACATATTTATTTAATATTTTTAAGCCTTTGGAATGATTCAATTTGAACAAATTATGGTTGGTTGACCTTTGACTTGGTGGGAACCACATAAGTCAACCCTATGTTCAATGCTGGACTTTCATTTGAATTTGACTCCATTCATATTGATGTAGTGATTTTATGCCTTTCATTTGATTTGATTTGAGTTTGTTTTGATTTCATTTGAATTTCTTTGGATTTGATTAATTTTGAGCTTAAATAGGATAATTGGGTAAATCACCCAAATTACCTTAGTCTAAGCTCAATTAGATTTAGGTCTCAATTCGAATGTGTTTGATTCAATCATTTGGTTATACTTGAGTTTGGTTTAGGTCCACCTAACCCTGTTGGGTTAGGTTAAATCCTAGAAAGATGCACTAGATCACTTAATGTAGTATCCTAAGTGCCTAATTAGGAGGCTGTTAATCTAGGATTAGATGTCCTAATTACTAATTTAGAGATAATATTATCCTCATCCAAAAATGAGGTCAACTGTTGAGATCAATTAAATCATGCTAGAACTATAGTGCAAGCAACACGTGTCTATTCCTATCCATAGATGAATGTAGCCAAAAGATGAGAAAGCATATGGGTGGAGTGGTGCTGTAATCTAATTTTTACTATGAATAAATTTTAATCCCAATTTTTTTTAAAAAAATAGTGTGAGATTTGAAGGATTGAAATTTTCTTTTATAAAAAAAATGCTATTCCTCTAAAATAATTTATTAAATATTATGATATTTATTTATTGTTAATTTTTTAAAATGCCATAAAATGGTTAGTGCATTGTTGTAGAGGCGTATACAAGCATGAAATAATCTATTTAACTCATTTTAACGTTTATCTAATTTTAAAAATAATTTTATAATTAGATAATTAAATTATGATGTGTTTTAATTATAAAAATAATAAGAGATGCTACATAAATCATAATAAATTACCTTAGGGCTTAATTATCATGACACACCTCATGGATACCTTAGGGCTTAATTATAAAAATAATAAGAGATGTTACATAAATCATAATAAATTACCTTAGTGCTTAAGTTAAGAGAAAATTTAAAATTAAGTTTCATTTGAAACTTTATGAATAACTAAAAAATTTTAAAGAGGCGTATTTGGGACTAAGTAAAATTTTCTAATTTATTGACTATTTTTAGAATTAATTATAGAGGCTTATAAAATAAAAATAATATAATTTATAATTTTGAAATAATTTAATATATCAATGAAATTTTCAATATTCACAAATAAATTTAAGAAAGTACATAAACATGCTAAAAATGTTCCACAATTTTCTTTTAATTTTTAAAATTTAAATTATAATTATTAACAATTTTAAATTATGAATTTTGCCATTAGAAAAATTGTAAATCACATTTAATGATTCAAATAGACCATAAATTTTTATTTGAGGAATATGATATTTATATACCCCTTAACAAAAAGTTTGAGATTTCTTTAGAATATTTGATACATTAATTAATCAAAAGAGATAAAAATAAATTTATAAAAATAAAAAATGCATGAATTTTGTGGAAATATTATTTTTCCTTCAAAACCAGTTTTAAGTCATCCATATGCTTAAAATTTCTTTTTGTTTGGAGTAGTAATCAAGCTATAGCAAACTTTAAATATAATAAGTAATGAAGATCTACACCAGCTTGCCCAGTTCACAAATGTACTAACTCGGTGCCTTGGGCTGAGAAACACTAAAACTTCTCTCGGCTTTTCAGCTTGGGAGCTGCAGCATTCGTTCGAGCATCCAGACGCTAAAAATTAAGTTTTGTGAGCGCATAGAGGTGATCTCGATGGAAAGTGATGGCGACGGCGGCATCCAAAAATCGTGCCTTTCAAGGCTAGAAGAAGTGGAACTCAGGAGCTTGCCTGAACTAAAGGAGATTCTTTGGATAGAAGTATGCCCTGCGGAAATGCTGCCAACCCTCACTGTGCTAATGATTTCAGGTAGCCACAAATTGTCCAACATCTCGTAGGTGATACGATACCGAGCTTGGAGGATCTCACCATTGCAATGAAATGGCAAATAATCGATGATGATATTGAATTCGTCAGTGATAGTGAGGACACTATTGTGGGCACCGTCGGCTGGACATTCCCAAGCCTTAGGAAGCTCCGTTTGAAGGAATTGAGAAATTTGAGAGCGTTTGGAGGGTCATTTACGTTCTCTTCATTGGAAGTGTTGCAGGTGATTCATTGCCCAGGGATGAAGAGGCTGCCTTTCGGTGCGGAGATGACTGGAAAGAAGTTAAAAGAGATTTCGGGTGAGAGAAAGTAATGGGAGGAGTTGGACTTGGAAGACGATGTGAGAGGAGCGCTTCAGCCATATTTGAAGGAACTTATTGTGCGTGGGTGAATTTAAAATTAAATCACCTATTTAACATATAAAATGTTGAATTTTTGTATTCCCAACCTAATTGCATGCATGTATTGAAACTAATAATTTCTTGATTTCATGGGATCTCAAATAGACATGCATTCAGTAAAATTTTTTGAAAACTTATTATGTGTATCAACATATTGATAGTGTACATCAAAAGTATACCTTTGACAAACTTGACTACCCACTAGGTAAGTATTTAGCAAATTGGCCAAATCAAACTAGCCTAATAACAACTACAAATCAATTTGTTATTAACTTAATGACTAGAGCACATTTTAGGACAACCCTCAGCAAGGGCCTCACTACCCATTCAGATAGCCTATCAGACACATCTATCTAGTATATCAATGGGCATGGAGAACTTATCTGGCTTTCACTTGCAACGTGACTCAACAGGGATTTAGATAGTGAACTCACCTCATATTAAGAGTTAAGTTAGTTGATTTACTTGTATTTTCTATAGCCATTTATGAAGTCTTATAATCTTATAAATAAAATATCTTGAGCATGTTTAGGATCTTTCTTAGAATTTTGTACTATTTGACAATTTTAAACTCTAATTAAAGACCACATGCTCTCTCTCTCTCACACACTCTCTATAGCCTCCCTACTTGTCTAGACAAGACTCATAACTAAGGTATTATGTTAACCTACTAATAGTTCATGATTCAACATCCTCTTTGATGCGATATGCTTAGATCAATATCATAAATCAAAAAATTATCTTTTCTTGAAGTTGGACAACCTAGAAGTGACAAATCAATTGATATGAAAATGTTTTCTTGGCATTTGACCACCAACAAGATTTAAAGAAGACTAAAAGTGCATTCTTGTCTCATCGAAAGAGCCATAGACCAAGCACAAAGAGAGAACTCCCAAGGGCATAAGTTTAAAGGTTGTCTAACTTTGCCATCTTACAAGTCTATCATTGGTGAAGGGCAACCTCAACATCAAGTTTAGAGGACACCTCTTTTCACAATAGTAATGAGAAGCTAATGCATCTAACATGAAATGTGAATAGAGTCTTGGCCAAAACATTTTTCCAGGGAGATTGTTTAATCCCAACAACCACCAAAATTCATGATTTCTCACTTGGAATCTTATATAAATTGCTTTGACATGATAGATCATGTTGTTTACTTCGAGTTGACTACTTTGTTGTTAGACCCGATGACACAATAAAGTATTTCCCTTTTTACAACCTTTAAATAATTAGCATTAAGATGATTTTCATGCATTTTAGTAAGCATTATCACTCATTTGTTGAGTTCAATAGAATGTTCATAATATAAGTTGCAAGTGCATAATGGCCTTTTAAGAACTTGCAAACTCTATTGTAGATGTGTTGAGAGCCTAAAGAATTTTTTGAGAAAATACTCATAGTCATGCAAATTGCACTGATCCAAGGTCTAAAAGAAGGCTCATTTAGATATGTCTTAGCCTCAAACAATTGAAGACATTAACAGTATTGTTGGAGCTCACTTATAGCCACATCAACATAAGGAGTACAATGAAGTCACCTAACCTCCCAAGTGACTCATTAAGGAGTGCCTCAAAGGCAAGGTAGATCTCCACTCATTCATATGCTACCAATTACTTGTAGCAGAGGACGCCTAGGACACTGAAGGCTATTACACTATATGTTATCCATCAAAAGATGTTGCAACCTACTTACCCATACAAAAAAGAGTACTAGCCATATCATTATATGTAGTTATCACATTGGGGATATCAATAGCTGAGTTAGTCATTTAAATGAATGTGTATATTAAAAATTTAATGCCAATAAGGACCAATGGATCTACTTGAAACTTGTTAAGATACTGTGTATACCAAGGGATCATGACCATGACACTGAGAAGTGTTGAAATTTCAGAAGCTTGTTTAAAGAATTTATTAAATCTAGTAAATTGATGGAAAGAATGTGTATAGTGATAAGGCAAGGAACTCTTTAAATACTATGCAAATGAGCATGTGCTTGTTAAGGCGATCAACATTGTAAGAGTGGTGCCTATAATTATATACTCAAGGTACACATCATAAAATTGAATCGACCATGGAAGGCAAGTTCAAATCAAACTCAATTTTCCTACACACTAGCCACTTCCCAACTCTCTAACTCTCCGACTCTCTAGCTTGTGCATGGCAACTTAGTAGTAACCTAGCAACTCAACAAACATTAGACTCATTTATAGCCTTATGATAGAGAACTCGCCACTTGCTGAGATGACCATCTTAAGGTGCTCTCGAACTCACCCAATCTATTAAATAGACAACCACTATAGAATGATTCACTATGGACTCATCAGTTAGTAGGAACTAAAGATATTGTACTTGTCCTACCTTCGAATATCAACGAGTGGTCCCGTGCAAGTGGCCATGCCATCTAGTGGCCACACTTCAGGTATACCATAATTATGTGCACCTATTTGCATGCCATTTATTTCAAGAGTATGTATATTTCTTTATTTATTTTTTGAGTTTTTATAGTCAAATATGTAGCCCTATGACTCTATAAATACTTGGTCAAGAGGTGTTCTTAAACAGAATTTCTACTTTTGGATTCTTAAACTTGTATTAGATCTATTATTTTAAGGTGTATTGTTCAAGCTATTAGTAACTTTTATTGAGCTCTTGTGCTCTCTGTGAATTTCTAACTGACTTTAAGGTTTTATAGTCTATTTAATATTATACTCTCCACATATAAAAGTAGAGGATAATATTCTTTCTTTCTCGGTCCATCCTACTTCTCATAGCAAGACTTACTAGTAAGTTATGTTATTACTCCACAAAATAGATTTAGATTCAACATTCTCTTTAATGAGATGCACGTGGATTAAGGACACAAATAAAAAGTTGAGCTCTTCAAGAAGTTGGAAAACTTATCTAAGATAACTCAACTAATATGGAGAAAGCTTCCAAACACTTTATCATGCAAAAGGACTTAGCAAACTTAATGGACCACATTATTTACCTAGTTCATGGTAGCATGTAGAGAATGTAGTAGGAATCCTCAGGAATGCATGAGTTGGAAGGTTCCTCTAACTCGTCAGTTTTACGAAATAGACATCGTAAGTGGGCATTAACATCAACCATAATAATTAAAGATACAATTTAATATATAAGTGGAGAGAAGACCTTAGTCGAGATGCACGATGTATATAGTGTCTTGGCCAAGCCCTTTTCCTAGAGATTATAGAAGCTCCTTCTCTCTCCTCCCAAAAGTTTAAAATTCCACCTTTGGTGCCCTATAGAGGATTAATTTACTTCATTGATCATGTAGCCTATTTCAAATACACCATATCCTTGCTCGACCTTAATGATGTGGTTAAGTGTCATCTCTTTTTTACAAATTTTAAAGAGTCTACTTTGAGATGGTTCTCGTTCTTACCTATAGGCATTATCACATCTTCTGTAAAGTTTAAGAAAGATGATGATTACTTAGTTCACCAGTGCATAAAGACCCCTAAAGTTTATTTTAGATGCATTAGGTGCTAGACGAGTCATTAAGGATGTTAGTCACCCACTTCTTGAGGGAGATATTTGAAGTAAAAGATCTTGAGCCAAAAATAGCACAAGCTACACTCACCAAAGGCCTTAGAGAGGGCACATTCAAGTAAGCACATGACGTTTAACAAGTCACAATGTTAGCGAAATTGTTAAAGCTCACCAAAAGCCATGTGAATGTTGATGAGTACAATGAAGTCACCTAATCCTCTCAATTGGTTCATAAAGAGATTCCCATGAAGTAATCACCACTCACCTGTCATTTTAGGGAGAGGCTGTGAGTGAGAAAGATGGAAAAGAGATTGAGTGCATAATACACTCACCATCATTAAAGAAGGCATGTCATGCAGTAGCCCATGTATAAGGTCATACTGCCAACCTACTTAGAGATGCCATACCCACTCGCCCATATTAGAGTAAAATCGATCACACTGTCCATCTATTGTCCCTTATTGCATGTATCAATGGCTAAGCTAGAAGTCATTCAAAATAAATGATATTTCATATGCTTAATGCCAATGAGAGTCAATGGGTAACCATGTAATTTGATGAGGTATTATGCCTACCATAGAATTCAAAAACATGACATGGAGGAGTGCCAACATACGAGGAGTTTGGTTGAAGAACTTATTAAGGATAGAAAGTTGAAAGAGTTCATAAGAAGATATGATAAGGTGCTTACAAAGGATATTGGAACTGAGGATAAACTAGTTAGGGCCATCTATATTGTAAGAGTCATGCCCATAGTGTGGAGTGATTATAACACCTAAAAGGAACGATGATGAATTGGTGATTATAAAATATTATGAATTAAAAAAATTTAACATTAAATTTGAAAGAAAAATAATTTTAAATGTTTAATTTTATCTTATTTTTATCATAAACAAATGTAGAGAGTAAAACAAAGAGAAGGCAAGAAATTTTTAACTGGCTCAACAAAAATGGCTTACATCTTCACTTAGTCACTCCAACTAGGATTTCAATATCCTAAAATGCTATTGTAATATCATACTCTCCTACATGGGGCGAGCACACCCTAATACTATTGGGAACTATCCTACAAATTAAAATTTTATAATTCTCAACGTTAATTTTCAACTTGCATAAAATTAATTTGGAGATGATTATCTTCAAATATAAATATTGTAATGAAACTAATATGTTTTTCTCTACAAAAAATGCATGCCTATGATTGTGAAAATTTATTTCAAAAAAATATATTTAATTATGGAAAAATAATTAATTTATTTTAGCAAAAATTAAGTGCAAACATGCAACAATTGATCAAGATAATTTTATATATACTTAGATTAATTTAAATTTTAGTACATAATTGTTTTTATAAAAAGTCTTATAATTTCATGATATTTAAAATTTCCAATTAGACTACTAAACACAATCTTGCAAAAAAATGTTTTAATTGTATTAATTTGAAATAATGAATTATCAATTTTGTTAACCCCATGAACCTTCACATAAAATTCTAAGTTTTGATTATCACAAATATTTCTAGTTGAATAATTATTATTAATGATTAGTTTTGTGTCCAAGCTGTGTTAAGCTTTCAATGCAAGAAATACAATTATATAGCTTAATCAAGATTCCTTGTGAGAGCACAAACAATGATCATTTAAGTGTATAAAATTGAAATCAAACATAATCAATGATTGATTCAGAAGATTTAAATATAATTCATTAATTTCCCTTTATGTGTTTAATAACATAAAGTTGGTAAGAAAATTATGGTTAACCTATTGGCATGATAAAATCATAAGAATTCCTAACTTAGAATCTTTTCATCTTTAATATAGTTAACTCTTAAGCATGAGCCTAATTACATTAGGTTCCCTTAGGAGCATTGCAAGTTTTATTATCTTAAGAGCATATCATTGAAGGCTCATGGTCAAGTAGTTTAGCTAGATTAAAGAAGTTTAGGGAAGGGTAATTAAATTGATATGCTTAACAACTTGAACCTAATTAATCTATAAAATCCATTTAATTTCCCTCTTTAAATATGGTAAATCACCAACATGGGGTGGGGTAAGTTTTAAGTATCATCTCTCCTCCTTAGGTCTCAATAATTCAAATACTAAAATCGAACCTCATGAGAACTTCAGTTAGTCTTAAGGAATATTTATTTGGCATGATTGTCCTTAGGACTTAATGTAATTGAATATGTTATGTGGCAATGTTTAATTACTTCTTTTCAATCATTATAAATGTACATGTTATTTGTGTCATATGTTCATGCTTTCAAAACAAAAGAGAATCAAAAGAACATGATTACATCTAAGTTGCATATTTTGGATAAATATTATTATAAGATGTGGCTATTACTACTAATAAATCCTAAATTATTTTAAAAAATATTAGCTAATAATAAAAAAATCTAAGTTAATATTGGTTATAAATATTCTATGAAGTTTACATTTAAGTTATAATTTAAAAGTAGTAAGAGTTTTATTTTATCTTTATGTTGCATGTACATATTTACATACATTTGAATGGGTGAATATATAGTCTAGACATCCCGGAACTCAAGGCTTTAAGTAGCCCCAAGGATGTCTTAGATAACCTCACTTCCCTGGTTTAACAATGACACATACTTGCTTAATTTCATTTATATGTATTCATGTGCTAAATTTGAGATAAAATTTGCTCTTCATGTCACTAAGTTTTGCATAAATAGAAAATAAAATGATTTTCTTTTATATAATCTTTGCATGAACTTCATCCCTAAGCTTGAGTATATTTTCACATGTATTTAATTTGACAAGTATATAATCTAGACATCCTGAGAATACAAGGCTTTAAGTAGCCCCAAGGAGGTCTTAGATAACCTCACTTTCCTAGTTTAACAACAACACATACTTTCCTAAATCTCTAATACATGTCTATATATGCTTAACTAAAGAATGGAATCTTTCTTTTATATCAAAATATATGCATTAATGATCATTCAAGTGTGTAAAAATGCCAATATGCATTATATGTATAAATATGTGTATGAAATTAAATATCACAAATAATAAAAATGAAGAATTGTATATGCTATTGATGATGGAAAAAAGTGATGGAATGTTATCCATATAATTGTGATTCAATTTTATTAATCCTGAGATGCCCTTCATGTTTGAATAAGATCCCTTAAGACTAACCCAAACCTAGTTTTAATAAAAAAATATTTAAGAAATGATTCACCAAAAGAAAGTCATAATAATATACCCTTAGAAAATAACTTAGGATAGGGATGAAGGGGGTCAATCCCACACCCCCTCATGAGAACTTCGGTTAGTCTTAAGGAATATTTATTTGGCATGATTGTCCTTAGGACTTAATGTAATTGAATATGTTATGTGGCAATGTTTAATTACTTCTTTTCAATCATCATAAATGTACATGTTATTTGTGTCATATGTTCATGCTTTCAAAACAAAAGAGAATCAAAAGAACATGATTACATCTAAGTTGCATATTTTGGATAAATATTATTATAAGATGTGGCTATTATCACTAATAAATCCTAAATTATTTTAAAAAATATTAGCTAATAATAAAAAATCTAAGTTAATATTTGTTATAAATATTCTATGAAGTTTACATTTAAGTTATAATTTAAAATTAGTAAGAGTTTTATTTTATCTTTATGTTTCATGTACATATTTACATACATTTGAATGGGTGAGTATATAGTGTAGACATCCCGGGAACACAAGGCTTTAAGTAACCCCAAGGATGTCTTAGATAACCTCACTTCCCTGGTTTAACAATGGCACATACTTGCTTAATTTCATTTATATGTATTCATGTGCTAGAATTTGAGATAAAAATTTGCTCTTCATGTCACTAAGTTTTGCATAAATAGAAAATAAAATGATTTTCTTTTGTATAATCTTTGCATGAACTTCATCCCTAAGCTTGAGTATATTTTCACATGTATTTAATTTGACAAGTATATAGTCTAGACATCCCGAGAATACAAGGCTTTAAGTATCCCCAAGGAGGTCTTAGATAACCTCACTTTCCTAGTTTAACAACAGCACATACTTTCCTAAATCTCGAATACATGTCTATATATGCTTAACTAAAGAATGGAATCTTTCTTTTATATCAAAATATATGCATTAATGATCATTCAAGTGTGTAAAAATTGTAATATGTACTATATGTATAAATATGTGTATGAAATTAAATATCACAAATAATAAAAATGAAGAATTGTATATGCTATTGATGATGGAAAGAAGTGGTGGAATGTTATCCATATAATTGTGATTCAATTTTATTAATCCTGAGATGCCCTTCATGTTTGAATAAGATCCCTTAAGACTAACCCAAACTTAGGTTTAATAAAAAAATATTTAATAAATGATTCACTAAAGTAATCAAAGTCATAATAATATACCCTTAGAAAATAACTTAGGATAGGGATGAAGGGGGTCAATCCCACACCTCCCCTCTCTCTCTCTCTCTCTCTCTCTCTCTCTTCTTAATAATTAGATATATGAAATGAAAAAAAATTAAAAGTAAAATTAATCAATTCATTCAAAGATTTGAAGTGGAACCTCCTCTAATGTTTAACTTATATAATTTTGAACTTTAGGTAATCATACTTTTAAAGCCTAATTAAGCCTCACTAAACCTTATCACACACATTAGAATACTAAGTGACCAATTCTAACCTTTAGGTTAGGTTGGTATGTTGTGGGTTTATATTTTATTTTATTATGTAATGCTTTAGGTGGATGTTAGAATTGTTTATGCAGACTAGTTTGGTCTCTAATAGCCTAATGATATTTTCTATGGGAGATTATGTTAAAGGGGTAGCTGTAATAAAAAGTAAATATAAATGTTCTTACTTGTAGGCATTGCTTATCCCCCTAAGCATAATCCAATTAGGATAGGTGGGCTTGGTTATTCAAATGTGGAGTACTAAGTCCAAATATGTGAAATATAATTGCTTGACTTATATGTTTGTTTAACTAACAATTGTCTTGCAAGTGTAATTAGATTTCATTTTCCATAAATATGCACTTTTTTGCAATAGGAATAGGATTAGTGTTATGGAGTTTAGGATGAGCAGTGGCTAGAAGGTAAAGACCTGGGAGTACCTATGAAGCTTGGAGCAAACCAATCTGAAAAAAAAAAGGAAAGAAAGACAAATCCGGGTTGTATAAGGGTAGAGCTCAGCTACCCACTTTATTTTCTTTTTCGGGGTGTACGGAGGTACCCGGTCGCACCAACCTCTTATTCTTTTATGAAGTTCACATATTTGATTGTTGTGTTTAGACAGCGTAATAGAAATGACATGCTTTTCATAGGTTTCTTAAAGTTTGATGATTTATGTTTTTATCTAGACTCTTTAGGCTAAAATTAAATCTTTTCTACTCTCACTAAAAACTTATGACTAAATTCTAATGCAACTCATTACCTCATTTTAAAGCCTAGCTCTTAATCAAGTTAAATAAAAGAGAATTAGAAACACTTGAAAATGTTGTATGTTATCACACCTTGCATATCGTGCCACTCAAATAGGGTCTCCACTTCATAGGGATATGCTTGACCTTTGAGTGATCCCTTATAGTGGAGAACACCTTATGATTTAGCCCATGAATTCATTTCTTTATCATGCATAAAGTAAAATGTCCCAAGCCTAGTCCAAAATGAATGTATCAAAAATGGTTTATAATGCTGTAAATTTTGGCATTAGTCTAAGTCATGTTTTCATACCAATCATGATCTCATAGAGAGTGAGTTTAAGATTCTAGCTTCCTAATTAAATAACATTCTAGCTATCTTGCAATAAGACCAACCTACATGGTTTTAAAGAATAAGAGCTAGTTGACCACAATTAAATCAGAAGAGTTGGGATGTGTTCATTCTCTTGAGGAGGATTTGTCTCATTAGACTTAGGTCATACTTAGCTTGTGCCAAAGAATTTTAGATTTAGGTCTAGGGGCAATTTTTCTGCCATGTTGTTGGATTATAAGTCCCAAAGATTCTAATAATTAACTTAAACAAAAGTAAATTATCACTCTCAAATGTATAAAGCCTCACTATAGGGTAGACTGAAGCACTCACTAGGGTGCTTTCTACTTATTCTACTTTGAAATATGCAAATAAGCCTTCCTATTTGAACTCTTCAATTTGATTTTCATAAGCCTTTGATAGTCTAACTTTAAAACCTTTGGAGATACTTATTGACTACTTTAATCGAGAGTATTCTTTGGAGATCCCCATTTTCTAAGATGTAATTAACTATGAAAGCTTATTTGCATAAGGAACTAAAGATCTTAGCATAAAATAAACTTTGCTTTACTTCTCCATGTAATGTTGGGGAAAGATCTCAGGTACATACGTAGACCCATCTGCCTTAGGAGTCCTTATTAGATGATTAGGTCCATTTTAGGGTAATATTTTCATCTCCTGAGATGATACATCATATCTTAATGTTGTACCTGATCACTTCAATAAGTACCCCCTAAGATCCGCATGGTGTCCCTATGACTCCAAATTAAAACACCATAAATTTTTCTAGAGACTCTGTTAGGGATAGTTCCTCTCTTCATATTTAGTAGTCAATCATTATCCCAAACTTTGATAATAGACTTATATTTTTTATGTGAGTCTAAGACTATCATTCTTTCTGTTGGGCACTCTGCTTATTTCACCCTTAGGAAAGCGTAGAAAATATCCTTTAGGTTTTCAGACCTCACTCCAAATTTATGAAATGAGGGTTTCAATTTAAAGTCAAGTTAAGAGAATAACAATCAAGGCAATGTCTAGTTTTATACCCATCTTTTCTAATACAAAGAGGAAAACCCCAGTTCTATTTCTTTCAAGCATTCAATCACCATGTCTTCTAGAATGCTCATCTTCTTATTTGCTTCAGGTGTAGATTAGGCCAGGGATCAGGCCATTCTCACGTCATCTCGGTAGCATCTAGTCATGTAGATGGAAACTATTCTCCTTGACATTGTTGCTAAGTACTTTGTCATCATTTTTTTTGCCCTGCATTAAAGGCAGCTATGTTTGAAGCTCCTCCAAAAAAATCAAGCATTATTCCCATCACATCCTCATTATATTTCTTCTACTTAGTAGGTTGTTGTTCATATTCGGTGATTGCCATAACTCACTAGTTGTGTAGTTCATACTTGATAGATAGCTCCATAAGATAATATGAATGGTATCTGGCTTTTGCCAAGGAAGATGTTGTCTTGAGAACTCAGAGAACTGAAGATAACACCTCCACTCACTTGGTCTTGATGCCTTCAATCTTTTTCTTTAATAAGTTGAAGACTTGCTTGTTTGGAATTTCAACTTAACCATTGGTCTTGGGATGATGCTTAGAGAAAACTTAAGACAAATTTCCTAGGACGTATAAAACTCCTTCAGGTTCCTATCAATAAATTGTGGTCCCTTATTAGTTATATTGAACATTGGCATATCATACCAATAATAATGTCGATCCATATAAAGTTTCTCACTACATGTGTGGTGACTTTGGTAGATATATTAACTTAAATAAGATTTAATAAGTAGTCAATGACATTAATGAACTTCTATTGACCACTATATAGTGGAAAATGACCATTAAGATCCATTCCCAACACAACAAAAGGCCAAGGGCAGTAGACAGGTGCATATTTTTATTATTGGTTACATCTCTTTGAGAAGTATTTGGCATCCTTTTGACGTTGGCTAGAAATTCCTTGCATTACAATTTTCTTAACAAACATTCTTCTTCTAGAATGACTCACACACTCGCTAGAATAAACTTCCCCTACTATTTTCTCTTGTTTGGTCTTCTTAATGCACCTCAGGTTGAGTAAAGTGATAAATCTTTTGAATAGCTCTCCTTTTAATAGAATATTTTGCATCACTTTGATTTTGAATTGCCTCAGGACTTAAATGCTTACCATGAGCTTTCCCAAATTCAAATATTTTACATATGGATCTGTTTAGCTTGATGAGTGGCTTTCATAAATCTATAAGGACCAACCATCCTCAATGCTCAGAATAGAAAGTTATAGAGGAGGTCTATCTCCTAATTTACATTTTTTTAAAGTAAGTCAAAAAGTTGATTTTCTTCCCTATATATTTGTATAAATTTGAGGTACTCAAGTTTGATGATCTCTTCCTTGACTTCAAATTAAATTTTTTTGCAATACTTCGCTTAGACTTTGAAGTCATCATTGTCTTGATCCACTATTAGTTGTGAATTTGAAGACATAATCAAGTGTTCAACACCGAGTCCTTACACAAACATTAATCTAGTGAGCAAGGCTTCATTCTTGGTTTAATTATGGATCATGTTGAACTTTATTTCATTTAGTGGGTTTATGGTTTTTCCCAATTAAACTCCTTAAGACAATGTTGATTCCTATCCCATCATCTTTACAGGCTCTATCAACATAGATGAACCATGATTGTTTGGGATTGATAACTTTCTACTATGAGTCACTAAAGTCCACTAGACATATAATCTAAGTGAGAAATTGAGCTTACTCAACTTGACTGATCATATAAGCAGCCTCCTCAAATGATTGGGATTAACAAGTATGGCCCTATGTGATGATATATGATAACTTCTATGGAGTGGACATAGAAACAACAGTCATGCCAAAATGATGAGGATGAATGCAATTTTTTTCCATAATAGGATATCACAACTTTGCACTATTTAGGGACCCACTAATATAGTAGATTGACCATTTCTTTTTCTCTTCTTCTCTATTTAACATTAGACTTGTTAACTTCATGAGCCCCATCTCATTTGAGATTGACTTTGATAATAACAAACATATGTTCAAAATGCTACTAATTGATTTAAATTCAAGTGATGCAGAAAATTCTCAAATCCATATTCTTCAGTCAATTCGAAAAGCTAAAGCTGTTGGACTTGAACTAGTTGAAAATTTTCTAGGAATTATAATATTAAGGTAAATAAAGAGCACAATAAAATAAAACAAATAATTTATTTATTTTAAAATATTTTTATTTAATTTTATCAATATTTTCTACATGTTAAAATTGCATTATTCTTTAATTACTCCTTGAATTATCCATTTTGTATAACATGAACTAAGTGCATGAGTTAAGTTTCATTTAATGTGCCTTTAAGCAAGATAAATTAAGTTCATACTTCATTAAATAATTTCCATTTTTAATCATATTTATTATTCATTTATTTCTTTCATGATAATAAATATATTTTATAATTATTCAAATTATTCTTTTCTCTCTCTCTCTAATATTTTGCATAAATATTTGACTAATAAATTCTGAAAGAATAATTTAACTCATTTCCATAATAATTCCTTTTTTAAATTTTAAAATTCATTGATTTAAAATTTTGAATTTCATTTTTTTTGAAACCAATTTGAATATTCATTGCCATGTCAAAGAAAAATTAATTCTAATAATTTGTGAATTGATTAGGTTGACCCTAACTTTATTTTATTTTAGGTAATTTAAGTTTAATTGAATTATTTCAAGTTAATTCAAAATTAAATTCAAATAAGCCTTGATTTAATAATTTTTCTATTTTAATTAAATTCATATTAAAAAGTATTTTGGTTGGTGCTAATAAATTAAACTATATTATTTTAAATAATGATTATTACTTATAAATCATCCTAATTATCTTGAATTTGAATTAAGTAAATGCAATGATTTGAGGTCTCTTATTATGGAATATATTATTAGACAAAAATCACATGGATTTTCTTATAATTATTATATTTAAATTAATTCATGCTATTTCCATCATTAATCTTGCTCTAATTAATTCATCATGTCATGAATAAAATTTAAATTGGATCCCCATTGAATTTTACCTTACCCAACCTATTTTGAATTTCAAAATTTCAAATCACTTACCTTAATTGAGTTAAATCATATTTGCTAAGTTCATTATTATTTTCCCTCTTCTTAATCTCCTCTAGGCGGATCCACTTAAAAATAATATCTCATTAAATTTAAGTTTTTATTTTAGCTCTAATGTATTTGAATTTAAAAATTTTACCTTAATCAATCTTCCATCATTGGTTGATTTTTATTAATGGATATTTAGGTTGATAAATTGCTCTCTCTCTCTCTCTCTCTCTCACTCACTATATCTTGTCTTGGACAAAAATGTTCAAGATGTCACATGATTTAATTAGTGCTCTCAATTCAAATCTTGAATACTTTCCACACTTGGATTTCCCTCTCATGCCTCGAACACTCTAATCAAACTTTTTGTATTGATTTCAAAATTCAATTTTTATCTAATCTATCTTCCCTTCTCTTTCCATCTTGGCCGAAAATCTTAGGAATAGAAACCTTGGTTAATTTATTGTGATTGTGTAAATCAAAACCAAATTGTTTCCTAAATAATTTTTCCCACCAAATCCATCATAGTTGGTCGACCTTTTAGCCTTTCTTTTCTATTTAAAGTGGCTTTGTCTTAGGGTTACCCTCTCCTTAGCTCTTCTCCACTCTTGGCCAACCTCTTGCTACATTATCCATCTTCGCTTGGTCCAAAATTGTCCATAAGATTTCTTGGGAGATTTGAATGATTAGTGGAAGTACACTCTTGGTTGAAAGATTCAATAATGTTCTCAAGCTTCTAAGGTGCTTAAATCTTCATCTTACCTCACTTTTCTTTTCGGTCGAATCATATAATCATGGTATGCATGAAGAAAGTTAAGTATTGATTGAAGTTTTTCTCTTGGCTTAATTATTGGATTAGTTTGGATAAAGATTTGTGCTTGAAGTTCTCTTCATCTGTTCCTTCTTTAAAAATAATTTTAAGTAGAAGATATTTTTTTTGTTTTATTTTAAATTGCATACAAGTGATTTGTTAGCTTATATTTACAAATTCTTTAATCACTTGCATACAAATCTTAAGTGAAGTTGTTTGATTTGGTTTGTCACATAAACTTACTTATTGTACAACACAAAGATTACATACTTCATTTGTTTTATGGTTCATCATTCATATATTCAAATCATTATTGTGTGGTGCTTTCATATATCATTCCAAGTACCTTTGATTTTAAGCTTTTATTTCTTTTAAAACAAATCAAGCTTCTTTTCTTATTTTCATCGAACATATCATACAAGCCCTTGCATTAACTTCATCTTAAATAATTAATAAGTGAGCTCTCTTTTAATTATTTATCTTAATATTACCTCAGTTGGGTTGTGAGTGCAAAATAATTTTGAATTTAGAGTTAGATCTTTTGCATATTTTCTCCTCTTCTCTCTTCTTCTTCGGTATGGTTGCACTAGTTCTTGAAGAAAAGTATGGTGTTAGGTTATATTTTCTCGTGAAAGAGAGTACTAGGGATTTTCTATAATCTAAACCTTGATTTAGTAAATTCGTAACTTGGGTTGCTAGGTGTGGATGTAGGCCAATTTTTGGGATTTAGCTGAACCACATAAAAATATTTGCATTCTCTTTTTACTTTTCTTTATTGTTATGATTCATTAAAGTATAATCATTTAAGTTTAACTTTTCTACAAAGCATTAAAATAAATTTTTAATTTGAAAATATTTTAAAAACACATTTCATTCCCCCGCTATCCCCTCTTGGGTGCCATAGCTTCATAACAAGACTCACTACATCTTCTCCAATTCCAATGCTTCTTTGAGCCTTGGACTTTGTAGTAGAAGAAATGAGATGAGTAGTGACTTCAGCTCAAGAAATGCAACTTCATAATCTTATGTCCATTCAAGCCTCTTAGTGTTCATGAGGGTTTTGACGAAAATCAAGCAACACTCACCAACCCTGGAAATGAAATGACTCAAATTGATGACTTTCCTAGTGAATCACTCCACTTCCTTAGTCATCATTGTTGAAGGCATGTCCATAATATCCTTGATCTTATCAATATTCATTATAATTCATTATAGGGTGAAGAGCTACCCAAAAAATTACTTGAGCTTATGTTGAATATGCATCTTTACTAGAATGTCATTCAAATAAACCTCTACATTTCTACCTTTCTACTCCATAAAAATTTGATCCATCATTCATTGTTATGTTTCACCTACATTTTTTAAGCTCAATAATTTGACCTTTAAAAGTTTTATAATGAAGGCAATTTTCTCACCATCAATTGATCTTTATTTAGAAGCCTCAGAATGTCTAATTATTTATACTACCACTAAATCGATGAGTGTGATAATTTATAGTTGGAATTTAGGCATACTAAGTTTAAATGTGAAATCTACACACATTCATCATTTCACATATTTTTTACAATTACTACATTAAATATCCATTTTGGGTAATTAATAATTCTAGTGAAGTTTTAACCTCTTCTATAATGAGCTCAAAGAGTTGAGCTACTATCTTTCACATCTTCTATTAATAGGCCAAACATCCTTTCTAACATTGTGATGGAATCAACATTAATGTTAATCCTTGTCATCTTTATTGTGATCCACAAAAATACATCAAAGTCACATCACAATGCATGAACTAATGCTTCTTTGTTTTCACTACTATAAGTGGAACTAGTTCTTAGAACTTGCTCTTGGTCACTTTTAGTAGCCTAAATCACTTAGATAGCTTTAGAAGTCTCCAATCTTAGGTGAATCTTAGTGTAGCCCCTTTATTTGTCTTCCTTAAGCCACCAACTACACTCAAGTAGCATGCCTTTAACAAATTGAGGTAATTCTAAATGTGATTCCTACTTGCCTACAAGAAAATTCACAACCACATGATAAGTAAAAAGTATTGCTTAGAAGATGTTCAACAAAAAGTGATTAGCACATCTATAATGATGAAATCAACCATAACATTAAATTGCTTTACACCATCACCCACAAGTCACAAGAAAAGTGATCATAATTTATATCTTTTTTTCTCAAGATAATTCATAAAGAGGGCATGATTTGAAAAAAAGACTTGGAAATGATATTGATAGAATTATTGATTTCTATCAATATGTTGTCAATTTAGTAGTTCGCAATTAATGCTGTAAGAACTGCCACATCGTTGTAAGTATTTCCAGCCATTGGTCGACCCTTCTCTACAAAACTATCAGAGATAACATCTGTGTTGATTACTCAAATCATGACAATCAAGTTCTCCTCTCTCGACCTTAGTTGTTAGAGGCTTGCTCATCGCATGGACTCACCATCTCCTACATGGATTACATGTTATCCTTATGACCCCATGAACCCATTATTTTTTATTTTGATGAAAATAAACATATATTTTGTGTCACTAATATTTTATTTTTGAGTATTTTAAGATAATTATTAATATCAACAAGCCAGGATAATCATAAGTAATATTCAAAAGTCATTATATTATATTTTACAAAAATTTCACAAATGAATTCACAACAAATCCTATGGAAAAATCAAGTTCTTATTTTATGTATTATTTTATTAAAAATTAAATTTATATTTTAATTTTCAAAATCCTTGCACACATTGATTTGTTTTATGCAAATTGATATGAACATTTACTTATCATTAATCAATTTTGAGCAAAATTTTCAGAAGCAAAGAATAGTTATTTAGTTTAGTAGTAGTACAAAATATTATTTAATTTTTAAAGAAATTTATTACTTACATTTATCATTAAAATATTAATATATACATTTATACATTTAATATATATTAAATTCAAATTATCTTTCAAATGAAACTAAAAAAAATTGATTTTTCTAGAGATATATGGCTATTTTATCTCATTATATTTTTATTTTAATTTAAAATTATTGGTTATTTATTCATACATAAATATTCATATGTTTTAATATACAATATTCAAGCATACTTTCCAAAAAATAATTCAATCTCATTAACTAACTTGCATTGCCAAAACTCATGTTTTTTCTAGGTTTTATTATTTGAATTCACTCCTAATATTTCAAATTGAATTTTAGAATTCTCCTAAACCTCTCACATTTGAAGCAAATTTCTTTCATTCATGGGTTTAAATCATATGGTCGCTATCCATTTTGAATTCAATAGAAATTGTTTGAATTAAATTAAAGTTTTTTTTTTCATTATATCTTCCCTTAGCTGTAGACTTCATTAGGCATGTGCTTAAAATTTTCTAAACTAAATCCTAAGTTTTTGGAGCCAAATATAATTCTTTCCAAAGCAAAATCAAAAAATCAGTGTTAGAGAAATAGTTTTAAGTTTTCTTCAAATTTATTGTGCTTTTTCATGGCAAAACTTCATTGATTCTCAAACTATTCTTTAGAAGAAGATTGGTTCTTACTAGAAAAGATTTTGTTCAATTAATTGAGGTGACTTCTTTTGAATTTTAATATAATCCTTTGATTTAGTTAAGTTTTTAAAAATATTCTTTTCCTTTTCATTGTTAAAATTTGAATACTCATTTTTCTCTTCCCCTTCCATTTTTTCTAGTTCTTTTTTTTTTTGCATTTTGAAATTTTCCATAACACTTGATCTTTCTTATAAAATAACAACTTTCTTTATCATTTATAAGTTGCATAATTTATAGGTTATGAAATCAAAATAAGATTATTTGGAATTTAATTTTTTGTCTTAAGTTTTGGTACAATTTTATATTTCTTAAAAAATCAAATTAGTTGTACACTTATCCTTCAAATGAAAAGTCCATCAATTAAAATAAGTATTTGTGTAAGATTGAAATCATCTCATTTGGATTCAAAATTTTTTATTTAATTTAAAAAAAGCTTTAACATAAATATTATGAATGTTGGGTGGACTTTAATATATTTAAACATTTATGTTTTTTTAAGTGTGTTATTCTTTGTTATTATTGACACTTGAATTTGTAAGAGTCTATACACCTTAAAATAAAATGAAATCAAATCTTTAAAGTTTAGAGAGAGAAAGAGACCTAATAGAATAAAATAAATAATATAAACACAAAGAAAAGAGTAGTAGAAAAAATAAGAAGGAAAAGAAAAAAAGCACAAAGAATTACAATGTTCAATCTAACCCACCTATGCCACTATCTAGATCGCCTATAAAATCCACAAACTCATTTGGCATAATAAACCAAGGTCTTTCTTATCGATAATGGAGAAACCCTATGCTCCATCCCCTTCTCTTTTAAGGCAAGAAAGGTGCTACTATCTCCAATGTAATTAGGAAAAATCTTTTCTCAAATACAAAGCTTACAAAAGTTCTCAAAAGAAAATAAAATTTCAAAATTAAATCATAAAGGTAAGGTGGATGAGAAATAAACAACCAAAAGTAAAGTGCAACCTATCCTATAAAATCCCTTAAAGTGGAAAGAAGAGAGAAATCTCTCCATTTTTTACATAAGCAAAGCAATCTTCCATAAGCCTCCCTCTAATTTTTACATGTTCAAGATGTTTAGGATACACCCCTAAAGGGGTATTTATAGGAGGAAGCTAAAAGTAGAAAATTTTGATTTTTTGAAAAATCAATCCAATTGTACTATACAATTCAACATCATACTATACAATTAGTTCATTTTTCTAGGGTTAGGGACTTTTGATAATTCCATCAAATATCACCATTCATACTATATGACCAAGGTTTGTTGTATGAATAGTACAAATTGAACATTAGCTCTCATTTGCTTGTCCTATACAAAACACTATACAATATGAACATATTAAAAAAATTCTAAAAAATCAAATCTCTCTAATTCTGGATTAAAATCATTTAATTGCTAAAGAAAATCATGATATACAATTAACATTGTTTTGTACAATCAGTCAAATTAGGCATAATTTATAATTGATTGACTTAATCCTGGTGTCTAAAATTTTAATAAAAATATAAAATTGTATAGTATGACAAAGATCGTACAATACGAATAGTTGAAACTTAGAAACTTTAAGAGTTAACTAACTTAATTATGGTGGCTCCAAAAAATTAATAAAAAGGGTCAATAACATAGTACGATCTAGATCGTATCATATGATTTCCTTAAAAAGTTAACTTTAAAGATTAATATTATATTTTCTTAAGTGTGAGTGTGCATAGTTATTTTTCTTTGATCAAAGTTCTATCTCTCCGTAAGCTAGCAAGTTGCTCCATATGCTAGGTTAGTGACCTTCCAGGATAGTGATATCGGTATGGCCTAATAGGTATGGGTTAATAAGATCTTCTTTTGTTAAGGAGGACAACCTTTCCCTTCCATTTGTTTTAGGAAGTGGTAGGTCTTGCTAAGATTTCTCTCCTAAGGCTTCTGGATACTTGATCCTTCATGACCCTAAGTAATTCCTCTTTTGTGTAAGAAGAGGACCCAGGAGTTCTATGAAGAATCTATTGTAATCTACAATGTGTTTCCTTATTCACTAGTCTAAAGTTTTTTTTTTCTTTCATAAGTGAAAGGGTGAGGTGGAGAACTCACAATCTGGGATTCATTCTCCTCTCATTGGGCTACAAAAAGAGAGTGGAATCTACTACCTCCTAATAGAGGAGAAGTATCTAGAAGGGTATATCCATCCTTTACCCTAGATAATTTTATTTATATCATTTCTTTTTTGTTTCTTATCTTTCAGGGCTTACCTTCCAAGTCTCCTCTCTCTATTTTTTTTTTAAATTTTAGACATTTTGGGAGGCTTAGAGGTGGACCCTATCTCGAAAGTGCTAGGAAAGAAGGAAGTGGGTAATGTCTACAACATGTAGTTTTATCTTCTTTGGCGAATGGCCTATGTGGACCCTTTCAATGACTTAGTAGTAACTTCACTTCCAATGGCAGGGGTACTGTAGGGTACACTAAAGAAATTCATAATGGGTTGTTTATATTTAATAGCTACTTTACTCACAGGAGTAAGAGTTTCTCTATTAGCTGTTTCAAAGCCAGCTTTGAACTTGATGACAGAATCATCAGCTAATCTATTACTGTCAATAGAGAAGCTAATACCAGATGTTGCCACGAAAATGAATTGTCCAACCATTTTCTATTTTCAAACAAGAAAATTCAATAAATTAAAATTGGTTTTAATGATACAATGTAGTCAAAAGGAAAACTTTTGACCCTTTAAGAAACAATTAGCCATTTTTATCATGGCTAGAGCCTTTAAAAGTATTTTTTTTAAGATGTAGATGTTATAGAACCCCCTTATTTAAGTTTAGCAAATAAGGAAATTCTATACTCCATTTAATGGATGTTGAATATACTATGCCAAGAATGAATTAGAGTGAAACCCACCGGAATGAAATTCAATCTTGACCCATGAAAATATAAGTACATTATCAATTATAGAAATAATAATCTATTTCTAAAGATGGAGAGAGGAATTTTTCCCCAACAGAGTGGCTAGAAAAATTTGTTGAAATTTTTATTTTTGGAACACCACATAGATCTTGGGGGTACTTATTTAGGTAATCAAATACATCATTAAAAGGTAAATATATTATCTTAAAATATAAACATATTACCCTATAATAGATTTAATTACTTATATAAGAACTCCTAAGAGTGATGGGACTTTGATGTACTAGAGATTCTTTCCTTAACCTGCATGGAGAGGTAGAATAGGTTTATTTTATTGGAGAGTTTGCAATTCTCTATAAGGGCAAGCCCTGATAATTAATTACATCTTTGAAAAAAAATTTCTTCCAAGAATACTCACAATTAAAGAAATTAACTTTTATCTCTATGGATTTTAAAGCTTGTTTCAAAAAGTTTGTTAATTTGGAAATTCAAAAGGGAATGCTCTAAAGAGGAAGAGTGTTTTTTGGAAGCCAAAAGGGATTAAGTAGGAAATCCTTTTAATCGAGATGTTCATTAAGCATATTAACTATCCTATCATTGGGCTATATATTTTAAGATTGAATTTATTAGAGTTATGAGTTTGACATTTTATTAGAAATTTAGGACTTAGATTCTATAACAGGATAGAAATGTTTAGTGATTGATGACTTATTCCAATAGGATGCTTTAGAACCTATGTCTAAAAGTTCTTTTAACATAAGTTAGAGACTCAATTTAATATAAGTCTTGGGAATTATCGACTCATTTTCTTGCCTAAGATAATAAAACTATCCCTAGCTCTTCTGGACTTATTTCCTGCTTAGAAGGGTTGCCGGCTAACAGCCCTTAAAAAATTTTAAAACTATGACTTCAATCTTATGAATGCAAGATGGCTAGACTATTGTGTTTAGGAAAGAAAGCTAAGAGCCTAATGTCACTCCCTAACCCTAAAATAATGATTGGTATGTTATGCATCTATCTAATAAAAAAATTTCTTTTTTATATATTTTTACTCATAATTTATTTTAAAGTCCTTGGCTATGCAACTCATGCCCAAGATGAGATGTAGTTAAAAATGATTATGGGCCAAATCAAAATGAGAAGGCACACTTCTCCAAGAAGGGTGGTCATCCTCATAGGTTAGATGCCCGTTTATATGCAATGGGTGAAATGCTCAATTTAAGAGAAATGGAAAATATGCTCTTATGATTCATAAATGCAAGTTGATTTTAAGTTATGCCTATGGTTCTAATTGAATGAGGTTATGAATTTTTATTTTATGCTTGAGTTATTTAAATTTTATTGGGGTAGAAAATTTTTATTTTCCTAAGAGCCTACACAACCAGGCATTCCATCATAGAACATAAAAAAAAAAAAAAGAAACTTAAAAATATATATGTTGTTTCTATTATGTACTCAAAATAAATTAAGCTAAATTCAAATTAAATTAAATAGGCTGGTGCAGCCGGATATTATTGTACACCCTCAAAAAAGAAAAAGTGGGTAGCCTTGCTCTGCCCTTATACAGCCCATCCTAGAACTAAAAGTTTGATTTATCCGAGATCGTCACCTTTGGGACCATGGACTTCAGACCATTGAGGACCATTGATTGGTAGGGTCAACTCCTGCTATTCTTAGACCCCTAATTCTAGGCTCAAACTTTATTTAAAATTTCAAAAATAAATTCTAAAACCCTATAAAATAAATATTAAGGAATACAAACAACACTCTAGCACTTATATTTACAAGCATCCAGGCTTAGAAATAGTTGCTTACCAAGCCCACCTATTCTATTGTGCTATGCTTAGGGACTTAAGCATACCTGTAAGTAAACAAAATTTATATATTTATCGATTACAATAGATATTTTAGCACAACCCTCGTGAAAAATAGTATTAGGCTAAAAAGAATGTCCTACCATCCGGACAAGCGCAAATAATCCAAGCCATCCAGTAAAAAATAGTACACCATAAAACAAGAAAAGTATTTCACATCACATCACACAATATCACAAAACATCGACTTTACCTAAGTGTAGGGTTGGTGACCTAACAATCTAATGCGTGAAGAAAAATGGGCATGTGTGGTATGACTTTACTAGGCATGTTTTGATTTGGTTTTCAACATTTGTTTAATTTATCCTTATGTAGTTTCAATTTAAATGATTTAATTGATTTTCAATTTCATTTCCTTTTTAATTCTATCTTATGTTAAAGTGAAATTTAAGTTTTCAAGAATGAAGAATAGAATAAATGTCACTTTAGAACTGATTTTATTCAACATCCTAAGTCTTAATAAAATGAGATCTTCATTCTAAGAGTCAAACTAAGATCATAAGTATCTTAATCATCCTCTTTTAGATTCATTTGAGAGATTCATTTTAAGTTGAGTTTGATTTATGTTTTACTTTATCTCTTAAGGTTAGAGTTTTAGGTTAATACCATTTAGGGATTTCAATCTATTTCATTTCTTTTGCTTTAATTAATGTTTCTTTAGTTTGATTTATGATCTTTAGTTAAGATTCAAAATGCTTCTTGAAATCGTAAGTTAAAGTCCATGTTACCATGATTTAGTTTGATTTTGATTTTCATTTTAAGTTTGATTAATTTTTATAACTTATGTTCCTATTTGATCTCATATTTATTTTTATTTGATTAAATGCTCATTTTATTTATTTTAATTATTTGTTTATTTTATTTGAATTGATCTTATTTATTTATTTCATTAATGTTTATGAATTTGGGTGAGTTAACTTGATTAGATAATCTTGATTATTTTGAATTTTGATTACTTGATTTATTTGAATTTCAATTGAATTCATTTATTTATTACATTAATATTTATTTTTATTAGTGTTTATGTCCATTAGTTTAAGTGAGTCCACTTAAATCATTTAAGTTTATGTAATTCAAGCATAGTTTAAAAGATTTTATTTTCAATTAAGTAATTGATTTATTAGGAATTTATCAAATTAATAATTTAATATTTGATTAAATTCTTATTTTCTTTCATTTCATTAAACCCTAAGTATGTAATTAATCAAAATTTTTAACTTTATAGGGTTGAAAAATTTTCTTTAAGTGTTATGATGTTAATGAAATGTTTTAGGTTGATTTTATGAATTTTATAATTTCTATGATTTTTTGATTTATTATTTCACTTAATTTGACTTAGATTTGATATTCAATAATTTCAAATCCAAAAGTCATTTGACCATAAATTGTTTTTTGGTAAGTGGGGTTCTTTTTTAGGTTCTCTAAAATTTCATCTTGTCGATGTATAATTTAAGACTAATTAAACTTTTAATTATTTCTAAAAAACTTAAATTAAGCCAAAATTAAAAGAATTAATTAGGGTTTTAAAAATTTTTAAATTCTCCTTTAGAAGATGCATCTATTGAAGGTTTATTTAAATTTTTTAAAAATTTGATTGATTTATTATGATTTTTTGAAGTTTAGATTCATTAATTGAATTAATTAACAACTTAGTCATTTTGAGGATTATCGAGTTTTAGTAAGTTTTAATGATGTGTTTAGATTTATTAAGGTTTATTATGACAATTCAAATTGATTTTATAAATTTTCATGACTTTTCAAATTTAATATTAATTTATTTCATTAAATGAAGAGTTATGGCTCAAAAATTTTGTATTTTAAGCTTTACTTGCTAATGAATCATGAAAAATTTATCTAAAGTTGGTTTTAACCTTAATTTCAATTCCCCAAAGTTTCCAATTTATTGGATTAATGGTTTGTATGTAATTTTAGTTTGATTATTTTCATTTAAATCCAAATTAACCCAAACATACCTAATAAAATTTGAGCATTTTTGGTTTAATGGATTCTCCTCACTGAGATAAATCCATAGAGCTCTTATTTGCATTTTTTTGATTATGTATTTTATTTTATTTTTTATTAAATTTTAAAATTCTATGCATTTTTTTACCAATTTTAAATCTAGAAATTTTGGATTTTTTATTTTAAATTGTTAATGCCACATGGCGTTGAAGCAACACTATTTTTCATGTGGGGCAATGCTATTGAACCAACTAGATCCACATAAATCTAGTTGAAAGAAGTAGCATCCATGTGGGATGATTTACGATTATCCAATCTTTGATCGAATGGTCACGATTTAACTCGAAAATCCTATAGAGAGTTTAATTGGATGTTTGACTAGATCTAGGTCGTTTGTTCCTAACATAAATAATATACTATGTAGATTGTGCCTTCTTTATCGATGGCAAGAACATAGTGTCGTTCGTTAATTTCAAGTGATTTTTGGTGATCCAGGTAGCAAAATCACTTGTTTTAGATTATACATCCATCAAGAAAGCATTTAGAATGCATCTATATAGCTTGATATCACTTGAGATCAAGTTCTCTTTGAAAAGGACCAAAATTGAATGCTTAAAGGGTCGGTTTGAACCACCTTATAGGCGGCGATCTCCGGCGGTGGGGATGATTCAAAAAGCTTTGTGGGGACATGGTTAGCTTCTGAGTGCAAGGAATTGGATTTCCTCCCCATGGATCGGTCTATAGGCCAAGGTTCGGTCATTTTTTGATGGGTATGGTTGAACTCCAGCTTGTTGGTGGTGTGGGGATCAAGGAAGGGTGCACTTTTCTTCATTTTACTTGAAAAAGGTGATGGAAGGCTCAAAATGACTTGAGATAAGTTCTCTCTTCATTTTCCATGGATGGTTGAGAGCTTTAATGGGAAGGAAGTCAACCATGGCCAACCTAGGTGATTATTATTGATTAGGATCATTAGGCTAAGATGAGGAATGGAGGTGAGAAAATGGATTGGAAAAGGATTTGTCTCCATGCTTTCTCTCTTATTCTCCTTTTGGATGGACTTAGACCCTCTTAGTTTTCTTAATCTTAGCTTCAAATTACCCTAAACTCATCTCAAGATGAGTTTATATACATTCCAAGGTGATTAGTTTAGGTTTGGGTTCAAATTCTTTGATTTATGTCACATAGGTATCTTTCCTTTTTGGCTTGGTCTAGTTTTTCCTATTTAATGGATTGATCTAAATTTATACCTTAATTATGTTTATGTAATCATTTAAAATAGTTCCAATTAGTGGGTTTCATGAGATTTGGGATTGAGTGTTTGTTTGTTTCAATACTTAATCCATTATGGCTTAAATGAGTTAGATTGAATCTAATTGAGTCAAATGTCTATCTTGACTCAATTAAAATGCATTTACCCTTTAATTTTATTTAGTCAAGTATTAGGGATGATTTAGATCAATAGATTTCATTTGTTTTGAATTTAAAACCCACTTTGACCCAATTTTGGTCTTAATGGGTTAACATTGGTTTGTTGGGTCAAAGACTAAATTGATCAAATTAAACCTAATAATTGATCAAATTATGTTTAATGATGATTTACAAATGATTTTAGATAATTAATTTTAGTTATTTTAATTCAATTTGAGTTTGAGTCCAATAAGATCCATTTAGGCTTACTTAGATCAAATTATCTAATTAGCCCATTTTATGCCTTTCACTTGTTTTGATGTCATTTGAATTTCTTTGGATTTGATTAATTTTGAGCTTAAATATAATAATTGGGTTAATCACCCAAATTACCTTAGTCTAAGCTCAATTAGATTTAGGTTTCAATTCAAATGCCTATTGGGTTAGGTTAAATCCTAGAAGGATGCACTAGATCACTGGATGCAACATCCTAAGTGCCTAATTAGGAGGCTTTTAATCTAGGATTTGATGTCATAATTACTAATTTAGAGATGATATTAACCTCATCCAAAAATGAGGTCAACAGTTGAGATCAAATAAATCATGCTAGAAACCATAGTGCAAGCAACACGTGTCTATTCCCATCCATAAATGAATGTAGCCAAAAGATGAAAGCACATAGGTGGAGTAGTGTTGTAATATAATTTTTACTATGAATAAATTTTAAACCCAAATTTTAAAATAATAGTGTGATATTTAAAGGATTGAAATTTTTCTTAAAAAAATATGCTATTCCTCTAAAATAATTTATTAAATATTATCATATCTGTTTATTGTCAATTTTTTAAAATGCCATAAAATGGTTAGTGCATTGTTGTAGAGGCGTATAAAAGCACAAAATAATATATTTAACTCATTTTAACATTTATCTACTTTTAAAAATAATTTTATAATTAAATAATTAAATTATGAGGTGTTTTAATTATAAAACAATAAGAGATGTTACATAAATCATAATAAATTACCTTTGGGCTTAACTATCATGACACACCTCATGGATACATGGTGTGAGATTGGTTATAGTAAAGAGAAAATTAAAAATTAAGTTTCATTTGAAACTTTATGAATAATTAAAAAAATTTAAAGAGGTGTATTTAGGACTAAGTAAATTTTCCTAATTTATTGAGTATTTTTAGAATTAATTATAGAGGCTTATAAAATAAAAATAATAAAATTTATAATTTTGAAATAATTTAACATATCAATGAACTTTTCAATTGTCACAAATAAATTTAAGAAAGTATATAAACATGCTAAAAATATTCCATAATTTTTTAAAATTTTTAAATTTAAATTATAACTATTAACAAATTTAAATTATGAATTTTGCCATTAGAAAAATTATAAATCGCATTTAATGAGTCAAATAGACCATAAATTTTTATTTGAGGAATATGATATTTATATACCCCTTTACAAAAAGTTTAAGATTTCCTTAGAATTTTTTATACATTAATTAATCAAAAGAGATAACAAATAATTTTATAAAAAAGCATGAATTATGTGAAAATGTTATTTTCCTTAAAAACTAGTTTTAAGGTCATCCACATGCTTAAATTTTTTTTTTCTTTTTTGGTGTAGTAATCAAGCTATAGAAAGCATTAAATATAATAGCTAAAAATAAACTGAGTTGGGCCAAACTATGGTTAATGTGATTGAAGGCATTGATTTAAAATTAAAATACTTGATTTCAACTTCTTCCTTTAGATGCCCTAAAATGTTGCATAAACTAGAGCTAATTTCTTAATTCAAAGTAAACTCAAATTAGAATAACTTTGGGAGTATGAAGAGTATGAGTTTGCCTATAGGGTTTACTCTGGCCATCATGTCACAAATTATTGGGAAGACCAAAGCCAAAATGATAGAGTTTAGAATTCTATTATGCTTAGAATATTGAGCTTAGTTTTCTTGATTCAAATTGGTTCAATGAGAAGAAAGGAGTAATAACCTTTTTTTTAAATTAGCTTAAAATACAATAAACTGATGGGTCAACTACTACTTTATAAATGATTTTAGTGGTTAAGCACACCTGTTGGCTGAAGGAGTGTAAGGAAAAGATTGTTAAGATTCTCAAAGCTTTTATCCCAATTATCCATTTTTAATGGAAAATCCCATGTTTTAATTGCCATATTGGCTAACAATTGTGAGTCACTATAGCACCCAGGATGGGGGGTAGGGAGGGGTGTATTGGGCAATAAAAAAAATTTTAAAAGAGAGACAATAGGCACACAATTTTTACGTGGTTCGGCCAAACCCCAAAATCGGCCTATGTCCATGCCTACCACCCCTGGCTAAGAATCCACTAAATGCATAATAGCTTACAAATAGTACTCTCCTATAACGGGACAAGTACAACCCCTACAATAATATGTACTCTCCTATAAAGGGTGAGTACAACCCCAATATAAATTTTACAGTCTGAAAAGAAAAATACAAAAATAATAAATTTTGATAAAATAAATCTCTCACAAATATACCAAGCTATCCAATTCAAAAGAAATCTCACAACTTATAAATGATAACTTTGCAACTTAAAAGTATGGCAAGATAAAATGCTCACTTGATATTGATAAGAAATGATAAAATAAATATCTTAAAGTGATCTTACTAAGATGTTTATGTTATTACAATTTGCAGACTAATATAAAAATGATTTCAAAATAAATTCACAATATTCTTTTGCATAATAAAATAAATTTTAGTAAGGAATAATTTATTTTATTTGAACCAAAAATATACTTTCAATTAATGCAAATGATCATAAAATACTTAATAAAATTAGTATATGATAGATCAAAGTAGGCTAGTAAGCTTTTAATTAAAAAGAGAGATCTTGCAAATATGAAAATAATTTTAGCACAATAAATTAATTTAAAATGCTTAAAAAATACTTCTAAAATAGATTTAAGAATAAATGATCTTTCAAATAAGACTATTCAAGAAACAAAAAGAAATTTGTAAGAAGATAAAAATTTCAACAAGTTGAAATAAGTCCTACAAACTATCATAAGAAATTTTCACAAAAAAATGATTGATGAAACTTTGATGTAAAAAACATAGACTTTGATGTCCAAAGACTAATCCACCAAAAAGTATAAATTGGAAAGAATAAATAGATGGTGAAAATAGTATGAAGAACTAAAAATGTTTTAATATCAAGAAAATAAACTCAAGTTTTGAGAAAACTTGCTTAGTTGAAGATGTTGAAGCTTTCAAACCAAGGATTTGATCTTGCAATATTTGGAGAATACTTGGAAGGAAAATCTAGAAAATTTTCTCTTAGATTTGTTGGAGGGATTTTGAATTTGAATGAGAAATACTTTCATGAAGAGAATGAGGGCTATTTACAAGAAAGAAGGACATTTTAAATTATCTCTAAAAATATATTATTATAACATCATTTTATTATATAATAATTTAATATTCATAAAGAATATTATTTATATTAAATAAATACTAAATTCAAACACAAATTTTGGCTATTCACATAGTCAAAAATAATCAAATATGACTCTTAATATATTTAAAGCCTATAACATGCATTCATTATTAAAATCAGCTAATGTTTAAAAAGTCATAATAAATTCAATTTTAATCAAACGTGGGTCATGTAACCTATCAAATTAAAGAAAAAAAAAATCCAAGGAATGCATCAGAAATAAAATCAGATATAAATTCCTTGATTATAAAATTACTTTGGCTAAAATACAAAATTTCACATATTTTTGTTAATTTTGAAATATTGCATTTAAATGATATAACTTATATATAATCATACATATGTTTGCTATCATATAACCTTAAAATTAAATTAAAATATTTAATTATATCAAGTATATACTAATTACACTTAATAGTCATAATTTATTATCATTTATTATTTTGACAATTCAAATGATATGTTTGAATCATATAATTGAATGTTAATTAGATTGAGATTTATATAAAGTAACCTCATTATCATTATTTAAAATAAATAAAAATAATATGTTAAGTTGTGAGCAAATTAATTCATGTCAATGAACTCAGATGAATTTCTAAGATAGTTATAAATGCATATAACCTAAAATATTGTATCTTGAGTTTCACATTATCCATTTTTATCTATCTTTCATTCTTCTATTTTTGTAATTTTCTCAAACATATTATGAGATGTATTGGATATGTAATTAGCAATTAATATATCTAAAACACATAAAACATACATTAGAACATCCAAGCATTCATTTGTTATCATCAAAATTGGTCGGATTGAGCATGAGGCTGATTAAGCCAACAATCTCACCCTTTTATGTTGGGTATTGATCCTGATGAAGGTGCAAATTGACCTTTCATCATATTTTTGAAAAAAAATTCTCTTCTAAAAAATTTATGCGCAAGAGGTGAATAATGTTGCTCCCCCTAAATGTATGCATGAAATAGACTTAATACTAACCAACATTTTACTCTTCTCCCCCTTTTGACAACATCAAAAAGTGAGAATAAACTACATATAATTTTAAATATTAGGATCTAACATTCCAAGCATGCATTTTAAAGTACAAAAACATTCTTCTGGTATTGATTTTGTAAAAATATCTATAATTTATAAATTCATACTAATGAAATTAATATTAACATCACCTTTCAAAACATGATCCCTAATAAAATGATGTCTAATTTCTATGTGCTTGGTTCATGAGTGTTGGATAGGATTTTTGGTCAAACTAATAGAACTAGTATTGTCACACTAAACTAGAATGTGATCTTGCTTAATACTAAAATCTTTTAATTGTTACTTTAACTAAAGGACTTGAGAAACACAACTACCGGTAGCTATGTACTCAGTCTTAGCAGTGGATAAAGCTATAGAATTTTATTTCCTGGATGACCAAGACACTAGTGATGATCCTAAAATTAACATGTGCCTGATGTGCTTTTTCTATCTACTTTACATCCAAAGAAAAATCGATAATAAGCAACCAAATCACATGATAAAGAATTTTTTAGGATGCCATAAACCTAACTTAGTAGTGTAAATCAAATACCAAAGATATGCTTGGCTATTAAATGAGATTCTTTTGGGTTGGCTGAAAATGAGCACAAATAAGCAAAACATATCGCCTACTAGTAGCAAGGCATAAAAGTGTACCTATCATACTCCTATAAAGTTTTTGATCAACTTATTTTCCTAATTCATCTAAATTCAATTTTGTAGATGGCTCATAGGAGTTTACTAGATTTAAATCTTTTCATGTCAAACCTCTCAAGAAATTCATTTGTGTACTTGGTTTGATAGATAAATGTGCCATTTTCTTATTACTTCACTTGAAGACCTAAGAAAAAATTAAGTTCTCCAATCATACTCATTTCAAACTCTTTAGACATAAAAGATGAGAACTCATGGCACAAAGATTCATTTGTACTTCTAAATAATATATCATCTACATACACTTGTACCACAATCAAATCATCATCTATGCATTTAAGGAATATGGTGATATCTACTCTACCCTTTCTAAATCCACGATCTACCAAAAAGTTATTTAACCTATTTTAAACCATATAAGGCTTTAATTAATACATGATTTGGACAATCAAGGCTCTCAAATCAGTGGTTGCTCTACAAATACATCTTGATCAATAAATCCATTCAAAAATGCACTTTTGACATCCATTTGAAAAAGTTTAAAATCCCTAAAATAAGCATAAGCATGGAGTAACCTAATAGCTTCTAGTCTTGCTACGAGTGCCAAAGATTCTTCAAAATATATATCTTCAACTTGTGTGTACCCTTGTGCAACTAACTTAGCTTTATTTCTAACAATACAGCCTGAATCATCTAGCTTATTCCTAAAGATGCATTTTGTTCCAATGACATTTTGATCTTGGGGTCTTGGGACTAATTCCCAAACATCATTTCTTACAAATTGATTCAACTCCTCTTCCATAGCAATAATCCAAAATTATCTTTTAATGCTTCTTCTAAATTTGTAGGTTCAAGCTCAGATAAAAAAGCTGAATGATCTACAAGCTCTCTACTATGTCTTCTGGTCATAACTCCGTTTGAAGGATCTCCTATAATTAATTCCTTTGGATGATTTTTATTATATTTCCATTCTTTTAGCAATGAATCATCCTCATTATCTTCTAAATATATTTTCTTAAAATTATCAATCTCTTCATCAATCATTTCATTTCTAATGAGATTAATTAAATTTTCATCAAAAATAACATGTATTGATTTTTTTACAATCATTTTTCTGTTATTGAAAACTCTATAAGCTCTACTAGAAAGAGAGTATCCTAAGATAATACCACCATCATCTAATTTACTGTCAAACTTACCTAAATGCTCTTTTCCATTATTCAAAAGAATTTACATCCAAATACATGAAAATATTCAATCTTAGGCTTCTTTCCAAAAACAATTCATATGGTGCCTTTTTTTAATTGGTCTAAAATAGATCCTATTCATCCATAACATGCAGATTATTTCTACCAATATTTTGGCAATTTATACTCATCAAGCATAGATCTACTTAATTAAATTAATATTCTATTTTCTCTCTACTACTCCATTTTGTTGGGGAGTTGGTGTAGAAAATTATGTCTAATCCATGTTCATCACAACAATCCTCAAATAATTTATTTTCAAATTCGCCACCATGATCAGTTTGAACCCTATTAATCAAAAGGCCTTGTTCTCTTTGAATATATTTAGAAAACTTTCTAAACTCACCAAAAACATCATCCTTGAAGTTACAAACAAAACCCAAGTATATCCAGAGAAATCATCAACAATCACAAAATCATAATTTTTTTCACCTAAGTTAGTGGTGCTAATTGGAACAAATAAATCCATGTGCAACAATTCTAGAGATCTAGAAGTAGAAACAATATTTTTACTTTTAAATGAGCTTCTAGAATGCTTACCATGAATGCATGCATCACAAACATAGTTTGAATGAAAATTTAATTTAGGCAATCCAACTACTAAATCAAGTTTAGCAATTTTATTGAGTGTGTGCATGTTAACATGACATAGTCTCTTATGCCATATCCATATATCATCATGAGTGCTATTAAAACAAAGTAAATTCAAATTCACATCATGGAAGCTATCTAGATGAATGAAATAAATATTTTTATGTCTTTATCCTACTAACAAAACATTTTCATTATTTTTTATAATACAACATTTATCACATAAATGGAAGCTATCCAATGATCTTTCCCTTTGCATTATCTACATATGTAACAAATCCTCTATCACTTGATTCTAAAGTTATAAATTTATCTTTATCTCCTAATATGTCTTGAACATCCACCGTCAAGTACCACATGTCTTCTTTGATTTTTTTCTGATGGAATTCCTACAAAAGAAAATCACATGTTAACTTTTGGAACCCAAACATGTTTGGGTCAACATTTTAAATTTGAAGCAAGATATCTAGCATATGTGGTTTGTGTAGTGCTTGTACCTTTTGGTATCCATACATAAGATGATTGTTTAGTATTTTGTAATTTACGTGCATAATAATCAAATAAAATATGCCCTTTTCTATCACAATAGTTGCACCAAACATTAGTGTTTGCATATGGCTCAACAAGAAAATTATAAGACATATGAGTGGGATGTGTATGATGCAAATAATTTTTATTAAATGTTTTACTTGATGAAGCATTATAATGAACTTGTGATTTCAAACATAATTTTAATCTTGCTTTTAACAAGATATTCTTTCTTTCAAGTTTACATACAAGTAAGGAACAATTTAATAAAAAATTATTTTTACTTTTTAAATTATCACATTCATTTTTTAAATCTCAAAAATGCATATCTAAATTTTTATGTTATTTCTCTAAGGTTTTATATTTTCTTTTTATTTTTTTATATTCAATAAGTAAATCATTAAAAGCATCATATAATTCATCATAAGATATATCATTACATACCTCTTGAGAATCTAAGTCAGATTCTCCATTTTTCATAAGACATATGTTGACCTCTTCATCGGATAAGCAAGTATTTGATTCATTTGAATTTGGATTTGTCCATAAAGCCTTCTTCTTCTTATGGTACTTTTTATCCTTCATATTTTCTTCTTTTTACATCAATCTCTTTCTTCTTTGATTCAACAAGTTCGACAATTATCTCTTATGTGTCCGGGCTTTTACAATGGTAGCAAATGATCCCTTCACCTGCAGAAAATTTCTTAGTTTGAAATTTATAGTTTTTAGATTTTTTATATCTTTGATTCTTCTTCCTTAGGAAGTTCCCAAGCCTTTTAGATAGCATGACCACCTCATCACTATCACTATCCGAGCTTGAGGTGTCAAGCTCATCACTATCATCAACTTATAATGCAATTACTTTTCCTTTCTCCTTCTCCTTTTTTGCTGAGTTATCCATCTTGTCCCTTGAGCAATTTTTGTTCTGCTATCAAAGAACCCAAAAGTGATCAAGTGGATAAATAGATAAATCCAGCTTCACTAATATATCTTTAGCTTCCCATTCTTTGGAAACATCTAAGAATCTTATAGAGTAAGTCTTGATTCTTATATATTTTCAAGAGAATGTTCTTCATGAATCTAGTATCATAGATTTGTGAGTGTCATATTCATGAACAAGTTTATTTATGTGAGCATCTCCAACTTCACTAGTTCCTTCATAAGTTATAATGAGTTTATCCCATATTTCTTTTTGTATATAGAAATTTTTATGTAATCATCATATAAAGCACAATGTAAAGTATTATAAGAACATTTAATTCATCAAGTTCTTTTTCAACTACCATTCCTCAAAGGTTTTTTTTACTTTAATGCCATTTACTTTTATTGTGGGTGTATGATATTGATGTGTCAACATATACCACATGTGTGCATCTTGACCTCTTAAAAATGTATTAATTCTATTTTTCCAATAATCAAATGATACACTATCTAAAAGTGAAGGCCTATGAGTGGATTGTCTCTCTGGTAGTGAACCCTTTGGGAAACCTTGTGCCATGGTGAAAAGATCTAATCTTGGATGTAGAAAAGTAAAGAGAGACAATATACAAATTTTATGTGGATCAGCCAAACCCCAAAACTGGCCTACGTCAATGCCTAGCCACCCCTAGCTAGGAATCCACTAAATGCAAAATAGCTTACAAATAGTACTCTCTTATAACGGGGCGAGTATAATCCCTACAACAATATGTACTCTCTTACAAAGGGGTGAGTACAACCTCAATATAAATTTTACAGCACGAAAAGAAAAATACAAAATAATAAATTTTGATAAAATAAATCTCTCTCAAATATACCGAGCTATCCAATTCAAAAAGTGATCTCACAACTTATAAATGATCACTTTACAACTTAAAATTTTGACAAGATAAAATGCTCACTTAATATTGATAAGAAATAATAAAATAAATATCTTAAAGTGATCTTTCTAAGAAGTTTATGTTATTATAATTTGTAGACTAATATAAAAATGATTTCAAAATAAATTCACAATATTCTTTTGCATAATAAAATAAATTTCAGCAAGGAATAATTTATTTTATTTTAACTAAAAAGATGCTTTTAATTAATACAAATGATCACAAGATACTTAAATAAAATTAGTGTATGATAGATCTAAGTAGGCTAGTAAGTTTTAAATTAAAAAGAGAGATCTAGCAAATATGAAAATAATTTTGGCTCAATAAATTAATTTAAAATGCTTAAAATATACTTCTAAAATAGATCTAAGAATAAATGATTTTTCAAATAAGACTAATGAAGAAATATTTCAAGAAACCAAAAGAAATTTGTAGGAAGATAAAAATTTCAACAAGTTGAAATAAATCCTACAAACTATCACAAGAGTTTTTCACAAAAAATGATTGATGAAACTTTGATGTGAAAAACTTAGACTTTGATGTCTAAAGATTAATCCACCAAAAGTATAAATTGGAAAGAATATAGATGGTGAAAATAATATGAACAACTAAAAAGGTATTAAGATCATGAAAACAACCTCAAGTAATTTGAGAAAGCTTGCTTAGTTGAAGATGTCGAAGCTTCCAAATCAAGGATTTGATCTTGCAATATTTGGAGAATACTTGGAAGAAAAATTTAGGAATTTTCTCTTAGATTTGCTGGAGGGATTTTGAATTTGAATGAGGAATGCTTTCACGAAGAGAATGAGGGTTATTTATAAGCAAGAATGTCATTTTGAATTATTTCAAGAAATATATTATTCTAACATCATTTTATCATATAATAAATTAATATTCAAAATATAATTTATATTAAATAAATATTAAATTCAAACAGTCAAATTTTGGCTATTCACATGGGCAAGTCAAAAAATCAAATATGACTCTTAATAATATAATTAAAAGTAGCATGCATTCATTATTAAAATCAGCTAATATTTGAAAAGTCATAATAAATTCAATTTTAATCAAATATGGGTCATGTAACATATCAAATTAAAGTAAAAAAAAGCCAAGGAATCTATTGGAGATAAAATCAGATATAAATTCCTTGATTATAAAATAACTTTGGCTAAAATATAAAATTCCACATATTTTTGTTAATTTTGAAATATGACATTTAAATATTATGATATAATTTATATATAATCATACATATGTTAGTTATCATATAACCTTAAAATTAAATTAAAATATTTAATTATATTAAGTACATAGACTAATTACACTTAATAGTCATAATTTATTATCATTTATTATTTTGACAATTCAAATGCTATGTATGAAACATATAATTGAATATTAATTAGATAGAGATTTATATAAATAAACCTCATTATCATTATTTAAAATAAATAAAATTAATATGTTAAGTTATGAGCAAATTGATTCATGCCAATGAACTCATATGAATTTCTAAGATAGTTATAAATGCATATAACCTAAAATATTATATCTTGAGCTTCACATTATCCATTTTGATCTATCTTTTATTCTTCTATTATTGCAATTTCCTTAAACATATTGTGAGATGTATTGGATATGTAATTAGCAATTAATATATCTGAAATGCATAAAGCATACATTAGAACATTGAAGCATTCATTTATTATCATCAAAATTGATCGGATTGAGCATGAGGCTCATTAAGCCAACAACAATTACCTTGTCTTAACCATGGTTAATCTTCTTTCGAACTAAAACTCCTTTAGAGTTGTATAAAGACTTGGACATAAAGTCATAGAAGGAAAGAATGACTTGATCTTATCGGCTTCTACATAACCAACAAATCCTTTAAATTTATCCTTATCAACTTCTAGGTGGGGTATCACTTGGGTAAGGGCCAAAATGAGGTGGACATGTGAATGACTCAACCAAAAATCAAACTCCAAAAAATTATTTTAAGGATGGTTAAGGCAATCCTTCAAAGCTCAAGATCACTATGAAAAAAATTGATTAATGAGATAAATAGATTACTTAAATTCAATGTTATATCCATTAGAAAATTATTGAGCTTAAGTAATGAAAGAGTTAGATCCTAGCACTAGCTATGTTCAAACATATAAAGTCAAAGACCTATGATACAATATGGAATAAACCATTCATACATCGTAAATGATCATGACATATAAAAGAGTGAATTAAGTATCAGTCTTATGATGATTCCACACCAAATACTAAAATCAGGTTGATTATTTATTATTTGGAAAATAAAAGTGGGATGTCTAGTCAAAAACAACAAATTACTCCTAAATCAACTAAAAGCTAAATAAATTTACTAGAGAAAAAAGTCGTGTGGATGATCTAGATATGATTAGACCTAAGAATTAGATTTCACTGATGTTATTTATAAAATTAAGATTTTTTAAAGGAGATTTTTAATTTTGATCAACGGCTACCATTCTCTTGAAAGTTTAGCATTCTCATTTTCTTGCACAACCTAGCAACCTCTAGGTAATAAATTAAATGCAATAATATTTTGACAAAATACTTAAGATTTTAAAAAGGACTACATTGCTTCATCATAATTATCGCTAATATACGACCAGTCATCATGATATTTTATCCATGATGAGTCCATTTTTCACCTCTCAGGTCCAAACAGGCTTCCTAATATGTTGAAATGATTGTTAGTCAAATAAATAAGTGATAAAACTCATAATAAAATATGTGGTAATAAGAGAAATAAAACACTACAATTTTATTAAAATTAAAGCAAACATAAAAAATAAACACCCAACCCCAAGAAAGAAGAGTTTATTTCATGAAGAAATAATATAAATCCATGAGAAATTGATACCTAAACATTGTTAAAATAAATAAATAAAAAAGGAAGAAAGAAAAAACTCAGTTGAAGCACTATGAGAATGCTTTTATCATTGCCTTATTTCATTGCTTATGAGATCTTCCTAGTGGCTTCTCCAAGAACCTTGAAGTTGCCTCATCTAAAACCTCTTCCAGACACTCTAATAACTTCATGAAAAACTTACAATAATGCATGGAGTAGTCCCTTAATTTTGTTTCATTATTTTCATAAATAAAGTTGCATTAAATCTCTCTAAAAGGCAAGAATGTGGCTAGTGCCAAGGTATAAGTTGGGAGCTTCTAAGTTTGGAACCTAGACACCAGAATCTCTATCTTAAACTTCTTTTAGAATCAAGTTCTAACACCTACAGGGTTGGTAATTGATGCCAACTTCTCTCATTAATTCATAGAGTTAAGAGAACATGTGGTTAAGCTCTAAGCATCAATTGAGCCTAGATCATAACATTTGATCCTAAATATTCTCTGAATAATTCTCCATGTGATTTTGTGAATTAATAATAGAAATTTTCTACTTAATTGTGAACATATTTAAGCTCAAAATTCATGCAATATTTGACATATATTTTTAAAATAAAATTTAGTAATTCAAAATCTAAGACAAAAAATATTATATAAACTTTACATCTATCAAACTCTCCAACACTTAGGCTTTTCTCTTCTTTAAGCAAGATAACCTTAAAATTTTGCAAGCATCTTTAACTTCATTCATAATTTATTATATTGTGCAATGTGCCATCCTCTATTAACTACCAAAAGGTTCTTGAGTTAACTACTATTAAAAACATTATATTAAGCTTATTTATCCCATACAACTTGTCCAATACACTAATGCATATTTGTTTTAAGCTTATACAAATTTATAAAATCAAGCTCATCACTAAGTAGGCAACTTGCTAATAAGATCAACTCTATACTCACATCCATTCCTTGAAATATTTATTATTTTGTGCATACCATTAAATAAATTTTTATTAATGATAAAATCTATATAAAGGCTTTGTTATGAAAGGATTTATTATGTCTCTACCTTTGGTCCCTATTTCTACTTTTTTGAGTGTAGATTCACATCCTTTTCTCTTTTTTCACTTTTTGTTTTCCTATAAATTCATAAACCCTTTTATTGTGATGTTGGAGACACCCAACTCACTTCCACCTTTTTCTCTATCCATTCTTTCTCTTATGATTGTCCATGTATACAACTAACTAAATAAAAATTTTAGTTTATGTTGTAATTTGTAAATTATATCTTCTACTTCGTCCTTAGCTTTTTTTTTTTGTATACAATGTACATTGGTACACATAAATATGGCCAATAATACTACAAATAAAAAAACTAATTATGTTTTAAACAACTCAAATAGATTATTTTGATAAATAATTAGTTAATAGCATTTTAACAATAATTTTAGTTTCAAGACATTATATATATATATATATATATATATATATATATATATATAAGAACATATATCACATGTCATAGAAAAACTTTATATAGTCTTTGACCTCATCCTCTCTTTTAAGAACCAAAATCTGAAATTATAACATAATACCAAAGACTATGCACAAATTGGTCTAATTTTTGAAAGTAAACACAATGCACTAAAAATAGAAATAGAAATATGAACAATAAACTTAAACATAAGCTACCCTAGAGTATAATTAACTCATAACAACATTTAATCTACTCCCCATACCTAAATCTTATTTTATCCATAATAAATTAAAATAAAAAAAGAAATAAGTAATCCAAAGTAAAAGTATGGGATAAAAATTTTTGATGCGGTGGAGCTACTCATCATCTTGATCATAGTCCTCCTCTTCTTATTCTTCCTTTTTTTTGAATCGATAGTACGTAGTACTATGGCTACACTGGAAATGTTACATTGGCAGGTCAAGCATTCATGTGCCATTTAAAAATATATCATAATGCTTTCTACTTTCACCCAAGACACATGCCCGAGGTAGGAAAGATCATGACGTTTTTATTGCACCTATACAACCATGTTCCCAGTGCCAAAAGTAAATAGTTTCATCATAATCTAGCTTATTTTTCAAGAAATTTGAGTACATGTCCTTTAAAATGTCTACCAATCCATAAAAATGTTTAATCTAAGTACTACTGAATAGGATATGCTTAACTCTAATGAAGCATTTATTGTTCACATGTTTTAGCACATTGGCATAAACCTCTCTGCCACAAGAATGAAGAAGGATCCAGGTTGCCTAGTGAAATTTTGCCATCTCCATGTTCTTAGCCTCTCCTCAAATTGTGCACTAGGTGCATCAAAGACTTGCTTAGGTTTACAAAAATTAAAAGAAAAAAATTCTTTCAAAACTCCTTTCTTCTGACATGAGAGTAAAATTTTTAAGAATCATAAGATGTGGAGGAAAAGGCACTTATTGCTCTCTTCAACATCTTTCTAATGCTAAATCTTAGTGGGAAAGAGAAGGAGGGAGGGCTAGAGAAGCTAGGGAGATTGGGAATGGTTTGAAGACCCTTCCTTTCCTTCCCATTTAAGATCTCTCCAAAGAGACATGTGGGTCCCATTCTATTTTAAAAGTTTGGCATTATCTATTTAGCCTATTGTCCTTTAGATCATAATTATTTTCATTTTTTTAGATTTGGTGCCTAGGCAATAGACATAATGAAGTCAAAAAGTATGGAATACAAGCATATGTAGTTTTTGATGCTTAAGCATCAAGCAATTATTAGATCTGACTCAATATTTTGGGCAGAGGATAAGGCTAGTGCCTAAGTTCCAGGTACATTTTTCTTAACTAAAAGCAAAATAAAGTACTATGAAATAAAGTAAAAAATTAAGATAAATGAAAGCAAAAAAAATAAAAAATTAGGTTGCCTCCCGCTAAGTGCATGGTTTGATGTCCATAGTCAGATGTTGGTTTTGCTCTGGTACATGTTATATGGCAACACATATTGCTACAACCATTATAATCCTACTGTAGCTTTTGTTGACTTCATGAGCCCCATTACATAATTAATTGATTTGATGATAGCAAACACATGTTTGGGAAATTCAATAAACTCAACTTGCATAGTCAAATTGGAAAATCAAATCAATCTAGACTTGCATAGTTTGAGAATCTTCTTAAGAATTACAAATAAGATAAATAAGAGCTTATAAATATAAAATAATTACTAAAATATTTTCTTCCCAATTATTTTTAAATTTTATTTAGTTTTTCATATTTTATTTGCATTAATTTCTTAATATTCCTCAAATTATCATTTTTGGAGAATTTGACTACTTATATTAATTATAGCATTATCCATTGCATTTAAAATTAATTTTAGTGTATTTATAACTTCATTCATTAATTTCAATTCCTAGATTAACTTTATCCATTTAATTTAGTATGAGAGATGTGGATTAATTAAATTATCAAATTTTTTCTTTTATATTTATAATTGCATTTGAATTTTATTTTCTTTTATATTTAGCCAAATTTTAATGATTTTAGGATGAGAAAACTTGGGTGATTTATTTAATTTAAAGCCATGTGACTTTTCCTCATTTTATAAAAATTTGAATTTAAAAATTATTTAAAATTTGAATTTGAATATTTTAAATTTCAAATTGTATATTTCTTTTATTTGTTTCCATATTAATCCTATCTCATTTTCACATGGTTTGTATCCTATTATGCTTTAATTAATTTAATTTGAGTTTATCTAAATTAATTTGATTTAATTCAAATTCGTTATGGTCTACCTTATTAATTTTTATTTAAATGTTAGGCTTGTTTAAATTTTAAAATCTTACCTGTTTAATCTTTCTTAATTGCTATCAAATTGATTTACATTGATTGACATTTAATCCAAATAGAAAAGTGCTTGGCCGAAACCCCTTCATGCATTTTATGTAATTAATTTATTTTAATTAATTCAAATTTCTTTCTTTATTAATCCCTCTTTGTTTAATTAAGTAAAACCCTCATATATCCTCTATTAACTCTTGATTGAATCCCATATAGTAATTTTTGGCCATCTTATGTATTCTTGAATTTAAATTTATTTAAAATTTGAATTATTTTGAATCACTTCCTTAATTGATCACTTCATTAATTATGGAATGTTTAATTATGTTATGTGCATTCAAATAATTGCCTCCTCTTGCTTGGCCATCTCTCTTCATATTTGAATTTGATTTATTAAAAATTTTTATATGTGCTTTAATATTCAAAATCTAAGTTATTGCCTTAAATGTTTTCCCTCTTGATTTTTTCCCTTCTCTTTCTCTTTTCTTTGATAAACCATCTATATCTCAATCTCATTATTAATTAGTGGTTGCTTATATGCTAAGTAATCTTCCTTTCAATGCCTTGATCAACCACTTATATAAATCATTTGAATTTATTTAAATTCAAATCTAGTGCTTGAATATATTAAATTCTTTCCTTATGTAATTTCCCTCTCATTCTTTTCCTCTCTTTTTATCATGATTTGATTAAACCCTTCATGGTTATAAATCTATCAAGAAGGTGCTTTCATGACTTAATGCCCTCTTGAATACTTCACCTTGGCTGATCTCTTGAAAAATTGTTCATGAAGTGCCTCTTTGATTCAAGTGCTAAAGCTCTCTCTCTCTTGCTCACTTCTTCAATTACTTTCAAAGGGTAAACCTTCTTCTTCATCTTTTTCAAGCTAGAGTCAAGCTTTGGAAGAGTCTTCTTCAAGTTTATGTTTATAACATCTTCATGTTAATTTAATTAAATGTGTTTTGATTTTCATTGTTTGGTTTGATTGAAAAGAATTGCAAATTATATTGTTAAATATTTTTTTAATTTTTTTTCACTCTTATTCCTTGAAATGTTCTCCTTTCATTTGCTTGGAATTTGAATCCTTTCATAAGGCTTTGATAATTATTATTCTTTACACTTTTTATATTTGAATTATTATATTTTACTTTGTGTAAGTATTCATGAGGTTGATTGGGTTTTACATTTGTTTTAAGTTGACTTGAATATCATTTCATTGCATGCTTTAAAATCAAATAGTATAAAAATATATTGAGTTCTTTCTTATTTGTCTTGTTATTTCTTAGTGGGCTTGAGTGCAAAATTATTTTAAAATTGAGAGAGAGATATTCATACTTATACTTTTCTTTTTCTTGTTTCTTATTTTTTTTGGGTTCTACTTACCCATATAGGACATTACATTATTTGTTTAGAGTTTTAATGCCTGGTGTAAGAAAGTATGTTGTTGGGATTGTACTTACTAGGTATAGGAGAGTACGAGAGATTCATTATAATTGTATTTTAATTAGTGAATAGTCAGGGTGACTAGGAATGGACATAGACCGACTTTTGAGTTTGTCTGATCACATAAAATCTATGTGTCTCCTATATCTTTATTTATTTATTTTTTTACACTTATCTTTATTTTCTATTGTGATTCATTTAATATTTAAATTGATTTTTCCTTAACTTTCATACAAAAGTTAAAAATTAAGTTTTAACTTCAAATAATAAATTTTAAGTACTCAATTAACCCCCCTCTTAGGTGTTATAATCTCTTAGAGCTTTTTTGAAGTACTCTATTAGAACATATTTAACAATCCACACTTTGAATGAATTTTACTTGAACTCCTTTAGATGAAGACTTTGTTTCTTATTTTTAGAGGCCTTGTGTGGACTTTTTTTTTCACATGTTCATCTCCCTTTTTTTCATGGGCTTCCTCCCTTCTAATTGTACTTTCATATTGTGGCTAAGACAATATAGCTCTCTTTTTCAAACAAATTTATAAGATCTTTTTACATTTTGGATATCCACTATCATTTTCTATTCTAAGTTATAATTCTTCCATTTGAATGTCTATTTGAGCCTACCTTGTTGTTAAAAATGATCTCCTACACTTATCTTTATCCCTATCAAAATTAAAAAAATTAGCATGAAAGAGAGATTTACCAACTGTTACCAATATATCGTTCATTATATCCTTAGGTAATTATAAAGCTCTTGCAAGTAGTAAAGAAATATCATGGATTTAGCTTCCCGTAATACTAGCTTCGTTATTGCTAAGAGGGCATCAACTTTATTCTAGCTCCAAGGTTCCACAATGCATCTTAAAAATGTTCCCTTCATATAACACAGACAATAGTGAAGTTACTTGGATCCTTTCTATTTAGGGGCAACTTCTTTTTAACATGGCCATGCATCCTTTAATTAAGTCCACTATTCTTGATCTTGTAATCTCTTGGAATCTCTTTCATAAACTTAACATAATTGGGCATCTATTCTAAGGCATCAGCAAAAGGAATATTAATATTAAGTTTCATAAATACCTCTAAAAACTTTGTAAATTATTGCTCCAGCTTGTTCTTTTCAATTCTTGTAGAGTATGAAAGAGGTGGTACATATGGCAGCGGTTAACTTAAAATTAACTTTGATTTCAGCCACCCTTTGTTCTCCTGCTCTTCTTTTGCTAATCCTTACTCTCCTCATCACTAGGCTTTTCCTATTCCTCACTATCTTTACCATCAAACTTCTTTGTTCTATGCATTTACTAGTTCATGGGGTTCTCCAACTATTTTCTACTTCTTGAAGAGACAACCTTGATAAGCTCCTCATAAGGTTCACTTGTGCTTGGGAGCACTAATACAATTGGACAATTACAATCTAGAACTTAATATTTTTTTATGGATATGTCTCAATTCCCTAGAGTGAGGCATCATGCTTTTGAAGTGTAGCTTCTATATAGAACATGACTTGAGTGGTAGTAATTTTCAATTGCACCAAGGCCTACTTCAATGATAGTGTTTTTTTTTGGGCTTCTACTACTATAAGCTTGGATGTGAAGTAAAGCTAGACATTTGTTAGCTTCCATGATAATGGAATTTAGGTGGTTGCTGGTAATCATCTGACTACTATCTTCCTTGTGTGTTATTCCATGAAAAGTTAGTGTGGCTCCTCCACCTTGATTATATGTGTTTGAGTAGGGTTGGTATCTTACATAATTAACCTTCTCTATAGAAAGCTATGTAAAAGAGTTATTAGTTCAACAATATGTGTTATTTTGGCCTTCTCAATGGTGATCACAACAAAATAAATGAGCATGTGCCATAGGTGATATGAGAGAACTGAGATGCTTCGCCAATGAAGCAACCTATGCGGTGAGAGTTAAAATAGAATTTCTCTTATGACGCAACCACAAACTTCTTTAACACAATTCTTTTAGTTGGAAACTACTATTTAATTATGGTCATCTCCTCTAATAGGTCATAAGACACATCTTGCATTTTACTCACGAAAGTGTCACTATATGTTACATTAATTAATGTCTTCATCAATCTAGTCAAACATTAAAAATTGTCTTCACTTGATTTATTTAGATAGATCATAGTGCGAGCATCTCTTTAGGAGTTCCATAAACCTTACTTATACATCCTCAACTTCTTACCATCTAGCTACATAAAGTTGATATCTATATTTGCAACCTTGCATTCTTGGTAAGTGGAATGTAGTTGGATAGAAACTTTTGAGCTAGATCATCTCAGCTTGTGCTAAAGTCATTGGGTAATAAATTGAGCAAACTTTTAGTTCAATCCCTTAGTGATAGTAGAAATAACCTCTATATAAACTTTATTAGAAACTTGACTACACAAATTCCCAAGAGATTTATGATATGAGTTTTGGGGGTGTAAATAAATTAATCGATGATAAAAATATTTCACAATAAAAGATAATAAGAAGAATCTAAGCAAGATTCTATCTCTTATATATAATCATGACAAATATTTATTCATTGGTATTTGACCAAGCTAATGAAAGAAAAGAATTGTGGGTTACCTATTCTTCTAGAGATATATCTAGTTCACTTAATTACACTCACAAACATCTCTACAAGAAATTCTTATTCATGAAAGCATAATTTTGATTTTTATTTAGTTTGTTATGGGTTTTTCTATAAAAAAATTTTCAATTTAGTGAAAAATACCACAATAGAACATTCCATATATTGTGTGTTAGTTTAAAAAGTAGAAGGTGAATCACTATGACCAATCAAAATGACAACCTAATATATGAAGCATCTATATATTAAATACTGCTTAATCACTAATGGCTCTGGAAGGACCATGATGGGCTTAAAGGGCTATGGGTAAGAGAGGAGATTAAGAAAAAAGCTAGAAATAAACTTAGTATGGATCTCGTGGCCTCATTATTCTATGCTATCAAGCTGGTAGACATTTAGCTTGGGAAGATATTTGACCCAACCAAATCAAGAGGTTCTTAGTCAGTAACCACAAGTTGCCTTATCTAGAGTTGTCTCATGACTTAGATTAAGTAAGGAGAACAAAAAATTCATAAGCAAAGGATTTTAAAGATAATGTATGGACATATGTATGGTTTATAATCTCCAAATGACTAAAGATATGTCTACAAAAAGAGAGGCTTGGTGATAATTTATCCTTATGACTAGAATTGTAAGCCTATCTAGACCAAGTTGCCACTAATGGATGTACTAAGACTTAAAAATTTTCCATTAAACTATGATTACCTAAGGTCCTACCCTAAGAAGGTTATTCATGCCATGCAAGTTATCTATCCTTAAGTGAAGTTTAATGCATAAGCAATGTCAAAGGGTTACAGAAGCAATGCCACTTAATTACAACCTCTTTATGCTAAGAGACTATAGGGTTGTAAATTATCATAAATATAAGAGTGTTCAAGTTAGTGTATCTTGAAGACATTTTATAAGATAATGATTTACCAAGCTAAGTCAAATAAGCATTTAGATCAGCCTAAGGTTTATTACTTTTGTGTTGGAGGAAAGTGATAGAGTTTAAGATGGTTAGACACACTAACTAGTCATATCAGAATATGTTCATGGTTAGATAGCTTCATTATTAGATGAATATAATAATATTGACTTGCTAACCATGACTTATGTTAAATCTTGGCTTTAAAGAAACATTGTCTAACCTTAGGTGCTCACAACTTCATGCATATGCATCAATATAACATAGAGTAGCGAGAATATAAACTACCAAATGTGATTATCATATTTAAGCAAAACATGAGTATGAAAGGATAAATGATTTTAGAAAACTTCATGCCAAATATGTCTAGAGTGTAAGGTGGTGTTGAATGGACTAAATCTTGATGTTGTCATACTAATTAACTAAACTCTAGAATGACTTACTCATATTTGTATGACTTAGTCAAGTGAGAACTAAATAATAGTGGCATTGGTTGTTTCAAATTTAACTTGATCTAAAGGGTGATCAAATTCATTATGTCTAGTACGTAGAAACGTAGGAAAGAAACTATACTAGAATTGGGTTAGATCACGATTTGTATGATCAAACCATAAAAATTGCTCAGTCATATAAGCATAACTAAGAAGATATCAAGGTTAATGATTCAAAACATGGTCTCATGCTGGAGGGCACAATTAACTTAAAGGACTTAGCTAAGTGTGAGAAAACATAGCAAATGACTATAACTTGATGAGTCTTTTAGCATCAATTGTTCCTTTTTTGCAGTCTTCATGTGCTTGTTTGATCAATGTTTGAAAATCGGTCATTATTTATGCTCTCACAATGAATCTTGATTAGGCTATATAGCTGTACGTCTTTCATTGAAAGCTTAACACAGCTTGGATGCAAAACTAATCATTAATAATAATTATTCAACTATAAATAATTGTGATCATCAGAACGTAGAATTTTATGTGAAGGTTCATGGGGTTAACAAAATTGATAATTAATTTTTTCAAATTCACACATTTAAAACATTTCTTTGCAAGATTGTGTTTGGTAGTTTGATTAAATTTCATGAAATTATAGGACTTTTATAAAAAAAAATTTATGTGCTAAAATTTAAATTAATATAAGTATATTTAAAAGTATCTTGATTAATGGTTGCTTGTTTGCACTTAATTTCTGCTAAAATAAATTAATTATTTTTTCATAATTAAATATATTTTGTTGAAATAAATTTTTCACAATCATAGGGATACATTTTTTTTGTAGAGAAAACATAATAGTTTCATTGTATTATTTATATTTGAAGATAATCATCTCGAAATTCATTTTATGCAGGTTGAAAATTAACTTTGAGCATTATAAAAGTTTAATTTGTAGGATAGTTCCCAATATTATTGTGTTGTGCTCGCCTCATGTAGGAGAGTATGATATTACAATAGCATTTTAGGATAGTGGAATCCTAGTTGGAGTGACTAAGTGAAGGCGTAGCCATTTTTTCAAGCTAGTTAAAATTTCTTGCCTATTCTTTGTTTTACTCTCCTACATTTGTTTATGATAAAAATTATTAAAAACTATTTTTCTTTCTAATTTAATGTTAATTTTTTTAATTCATAATATTTTATAATCACCAATTAATCATCGCCCCTTTTAGGTGTTATAATCACTCGACACTATGGGCATGACTGTTATAATATAGATGGCCCTAGCTAGTTTATCCTCATTTCCATTATCCTTTGTAAGCACCTTACCATATCTTCTTATAAACTCTTTCAACTTTCTATCCTTAATAAGTTCTTCAACCAAACTCCTCATATGTTGGCACTCCTCCATGTCATGTCTGTGAATTCTATGGTAGGCATAATACCTCATGAAATTACATGGTTACCCATTGGCTCTCATTGGCATTAGGCATATGAAATATTATTTATTTTGAATGACTTCTAGCTTATCCATTGATACTTGCAATAAGGGACAATAGATGAATCATGCGGTTGGTTTTCACTCTAATATGGGTGAGTGGGTTATTGAACCTCTAAGTAGGTTGGCAGTATGACCTTATACGGGGCCAAGAGCAAGTTCTAAGAACTAGTTCCACACAATGAGAACAAAGAAGAATTAGTTCAAGCATTGTGATATGACTTGGATGTATTTTTTTGGCTCACAACAAAGATGACAAGGATCAACATTAATGTTGATTCCCATCGAGTCAATGTTAGAAAGGATGATTGGCCTATTAATAAAAGATGTGAAAGGCAGTAGCTTTACTCTTTGAGCTAATTATAGAAGAGGTTAAAAATTTTGTTAAAGTAGACTTGATGAGGCCCATTAACCAGATATTTAATGTAGTAATGGTGTAGACGGTCGACGTGAAATGATGAATGTGTGTAGATTTCACCCATTTAAACTTAGTATGCTTAAAGGATGAGTTCCAACTATCACAAATTAACACACTTATCTATTTAGTGGTAGTATATCATATAATGAGTTTTCTAGACACCTTCTTAGGCTATCCCTAAATAAAGATGAACTCAATTGATAGTGAGAAAATGGTCTTCATTACAAGAGAGGGACTTTATTATAATACGATCAAATTATTCAGATTAAAAAATTTAGATGAAACATACAGATGAATACAACAACAATAACAAGTCTTTATCCCACTAAGTAGGTGACATGAATCCTATGTCTCCATTGTGTCTTATTATGTGCCAAATTCTCATTTAATTCAAGTATACTAAGGTCATTTTTTATACATCTTAACCATGTTTTTTTAGGCCTACCTCAACCTTTCTTAACATAAGGAATATCTAATGCATCTACTCTTCTAACTGGGTCATCGGACGGTCGATGCTTTATGTGGCCAAACCATCTAAGGCGACCCTATCTATTCTTATCTGCCACTGGGGCTTCTCCAACCTTTTCTTGAACATATTTATTTTACATTTTATATCTAAGAGTAAAGCCACTCATCCACCTGTGCATCCTCATCTCAGCAACACTTAACTTAGTCTTATGCATTTCTTTTTTAAAACAATATTCTAAGTTATTTCTTACTACCATCTTATAAAATTTTTCCTTAAGTCTAAGAGGTACTTTTCTATCACACAATAAACCAGATGCATTTCTCCACTTCAACCATCCAACTTGAATTCTACTAATAACATCTCCATCTATTTCAGCATCATTTTGAACAATAGAGCCTAAATATATGAATCACTCACTCTTTTTAATGACTTGTTCACCTAATGTCACAAAACTACCACTAAAACTTCTACAACTAAAATTACACTCCATATATTCAATTTTAGATCTACTTAAATGAAAACCTTTAGACTCTATGGTTGACCTCCATAATTCAAGTTTCTCTTTAACTCCCTCTCTAGTCTTATCAACAAGAAGAATGTCATCAGCAAAAAATATACACCAAGATACATCTTTCTTTAAATGCATAGTAAGAACATCCATAACTAAAGTAAAAAAGATAAGGGCTTAAAGGATCCATGATGTAATCCAACCTGAAATAGGAAATATTTTTGTCAATCCTCCTTGTGTTTGGACACAAGTAAAAACTCTATATATATCTCCTTAATGACTTGAATATAACCAATATTAACTCCTTTCTTTTCTAGAACTCTCCAAAGAACATCTCTTGAAACTTTATCATAAGCTTTCTCTAAATCAAAAAATTCCATATGTAGATCCTCCTTACTTTCTCTATACGTCTCCATCAAACCTCTTAACAAATGTATAGCATCCATAGTAGATCTACCTGGCATGAAACCAAATTGATTGTGAGAAACATACCAATGAATGATGAATAAATTTTAATGGAGTAGAAAGATAGGAATGTAGCGGTTTATTTGAATGACACTCTAGCAAAGATGCATATTCAACATAAGCTCAAGTAAAATTTTGAAATTTTTGGGTACTCTTCACCCTATAAGGAATTGTATGAATCGATAAGATCAAGGATATTATCAACATGCCTTCAACTTTGATGACTAAAGAAGTGTAGTGATTCACTGGGAAAGTCATCAATTTGAGTCATTTCATTTCCAGGGTTGGTGAGTGTTGCTTGGTTTTCATGAAAATCCTCACGAGCACCAAGAGGCTTGAATGGACATAAGATTATAAAGTTGCATTTCTTGAGCTAAAGTCACTACTCTTCTCGTTGCTTCTGCTACAAAGTCCAAGGCTCAAAGAAGGATTGGTATTGTACATAGGAATTGGAAGATGTAGTGAATCTTATTAAACTATGGCACCTAGGAGAGCAAGGGAATGAATTGGGTTTTTAAAATATTTTCAAATAAAAAAATTATTTTTAATGCTTTGTAGAAAAGTTAAACTTAAATGATTATACATTAATGAATCACAACAATGAAGAAAAGTAAAGGTGAAAAAAGTAAAAGCGAGAACACAAATATTTTTATGTGGTTCAAATCCCAAAAATTGGCCTACATCCACCTAGCAACCCAAGCTACAATTTAATAAATCAAGGTTAATATTATAACAAATCTCCAGTACTCTCTTTCACGGACAAATATAATTGAACACCATACTTTTCTTCAAGAACTAGTACAACCATAACAAAGAACAAGAGAGAAGAACAGAAAATATACAAAAAGATCTAACTCTCAATTTAAAATTATTTTGCACTCACAACCCAACTGAGATAATATTAACATAAATAATTAAAAAATAGCTCACTTATTAATTATTTAAGATGAATTAAATGCAAGTGCTTGTATGAAATGTTAGATGCAATCACAAAAAAGCTTGATTTATTTTAAAAGAAATGAAAGCTTAAAATCTAAGCAACTTGAAATGATATATGAAAGCACCACATAATATTGATTTGAATATATGAATGATGAACCCAAAAAAAATAGAAGTATGTAATCTTTGTGTTGTACAATAAATAAGTTTATGTGACAAACCAAATCAAACAACTTCACTTAATATTTGTATGCAAGTGATGAAAAGATTTGTAAATATAAGCTAACAAATCACTTATATGCAATGTTAAGTAAAACAAAAAAATTTCTTCCACTAAAGAATTTATGAAAGAAGGAACAGATGAAGAGAACTTTAAGCACAAATCTTTATCCAAACTAATCCAATAATTAATCCAAGAGAAAAACTTCAATCAATACTTTTCTTCATGCATACCATGATTATATGATTTGACCAAGAAGAAAAGGTGATGAGATGAAGGTAAGCACCTTAGAATCTTGAGAACAATATTGAATCTTTTGTCCAAGAGTGTATTTCCACAAATCGTTCAAATCTCCCAAGAAATATTCAACATAACTTTCGGCCAAGGGAAGAGGATAATGTAGCAAGAGGTTGGCCAAGAGTGGAGAAGAGCTAAGAAAAGTGTAACCCTAAGACAAAGCCACTTTAAATAGAAAAGAGAGGCTAAAGGGTCGGCCAAGTATGTTGGAGTTGGAGGGAAAAATTATTTTGGAAACAATTTGGTTTTGATTTTCACAATCACAATCAAATAACCAAGGATTCTATTCCTAAGATTTTGAGCCAAGAGAGAAAGGGAAGGGAATTAGATAATAAATTGAATTTTGATCAAAAAAAAGGTTTGATTGGAATGGCCAAGGCATGAGGGAAATCAAGTGTGGAAAGTATTCAAGATTTGAATTGAGAGCATTAATTAAATCATGTGAAATCTTTAACATTTTTTGGCCAAGGAAAAATATAGTGAGAGAGAGAGAGAGAAAAATTTATCAACCTAAATATCCATTAGTAAAAATCGATCAATGATAGAAGATTGATTAAGGTAATGTTTTGAAATTCAAATACATTAGAGCTAAAATGAAAACTTAAATTTAATGAGATATTTTCCTAGAGGAGATTAAGAAGAGGGAAAATAATAATGAACTTATCAAATATGATTTAACTCAATTAATGCAAGTGATTTAAATTTTAAAATTCAAAATAGTCACCAAGGTAAAATACAATGGGGATCCAATTTAAATTTTACTCATGATATAATGAATTAATTAGAGCAAGATTAACGATGGAAATAATATGAATTAATTTAAATAAAATAATTAAAAGAAAATCCATGGGATTTTTTACCTAAGAGTTTGTTCCATAATAAGAATGATCCTAAATCAATGCATTTAATTAATTCAAATCCAAGATAATAATTAGGATGACTTATAAGTAATAATCATTATTTTAAAATATAGTTTAATTTAATAGTGCCAACCAAACTACTTTTAAAAATAAATTTAATTAAAATGGGAAAAAAATATGAAATCAAGGCTTATTTGAATTTAATTTTGAATTAACTTAAACAATTCAATTAAACTTAAATTACCTGAAATAAAATCAAGCTAGGGTCAGCAAAATCAGTCCATAAATTATTAGAATTAATTTTGCATTGATATGACAATAAAATTGATTTTTAAAATAATTTAAATATAAAATTTTAAATGAATGAATTTTTAAAATTTAGAAATAAACGGAGAAATTATTATGAAAATGATTTGAATAATTCTTTCACAATTTATTAGTCAAATATTTATGAAAAATTTGTGAAACATAATATGGATGATACATGATTGGGGAAAGAAAGGAATAATTTGAATAATTCTAGAATAAATTTATTCTTATGAAGGAAATAAATGGATAATAAATATGATTAAAAATGAAATGATTTATTGAAGTATGAACTTAATTTATCTTTCTTGAATGCACATTAAATGGAACTTAACTCATGCACTTAGTTCATGTTATCCAAAATGGATAATTCAAGGAGAAATTAAAGAATATGAAATTTTAATATGTAGAAAACATGGATAAAATTAAGTAAAATATTTCAAAATAAATAAATTATTTGTTTTATTTTGTTGAGATCTTTATTTACCTTAATATTATAATTCCTAGAAAATTTCCAACTAGCTCAAGTCCAATAGCTTTAGCTTTTTGAATTGACAGAAGAATATGGATTTGAAGAATTTTCCTGCATCATTTGAATTTAAACTAATTAGTAGCATTTTGAACATATGTTTGTTATAATCAAATTCAATCTCAAATGAGATGGGGTCTATGAAGTCAACAAGTCTAATGTTAATAAGGGAAGAAGAGAAAAATAATGGTCAATCTACTATATTAGTAGGTCCCTAAATAGTGCAAAGTTGTGATATCCTATTATGGAAAAATTGCATCATCCTCATCATTTTGGCATGACGCTATTTCTATGTCCACTCCATAGAAGTTATCATATATCATCCACTCAAGGCCACACTTGTTAATCCCAATCATTCGAGGTGACTGCTTATATGATCAATCAAGTTGAGTAAGTTCAATTTCTCACTTAGATTATATGTTTAGTTGACTTTAGTGTCTCATAGTAGGAAGTTGTCAATCCCAAATAATTATGGTTCATCTATGTGGATAGAGAATGTCAAAGTTCATGGGATAGGAATCACATTGTCTTAAGGAGTTTAATTTGGAATAACCATAACACACTCAATGAAATCAAGTTCAACAAGATCCATAATTAAACCAAGAATGAAGCCTTGCTCACTAGACTAAAGTTTGTGTAAGGACTTGGTGTTAAACACTTGATTATGTCTTCAAATTCTAATAATGAATTAAGACAATGGTGACTTCAAAGTCTAAGTGAAGTATTGCAAAAAAACTTTATTTGAAGTCAAGGAAGAGATCATCAAACTTGAGTACCTCAAATTTATACAAATATACAGGGAAACAAATCAAATTTTTGACCTACTTTTTTAAAAAAGTAGATTAGGAGATAGAATTCCTCTATAACTTTCCATTAGGTAATTAGGATGGTGGTCCTTATAGATTTATGAAATCCACTCATCAAGCTAAATAGATCCATATGTAAAATATTTGAATATGGGAAAGCTCATGGTAAGTGTTTAAGTCTTGAGGCAAGTCAAAATCAAAGTGATGCATAATATTCTTTTAAAAAGAGAGCTATTCAAAAGATTTATCACTTCACTCAACCTGAGGTGCATTAGGAAGACAAAACAAGAGAAAATATTATGGGAAGTTTTTTTGGTGAGTGTGTGAGTCATTCTAGAGGAGGAATGTTTGTTAACAAAATTGTAATGGAAGGAATTTCTATCCAATGTCAAAAAGGATGCCAAAGACTTCTCAAGGAGATGTAACCAATACTAAAAATTTGCACTTATCTACTGCCCTTGGCCATTTGTCATGTGGGGAATGGATCTTAATGGTCCTTTTCCATTATATAGTGGTCAATAGAAGGTCATTAATGTCATTGCTAACTACTTATTAAAGCGTATTTAAGTTAAGATACCCACCAAAGTCACCACACATGTAGTAAGAAACTTTATATGGACTGGCATTATTATTGGTATGATGTGCCAATGTTCAATATTACTAATAATGGAGCACAATTTATTGATAGGAACCTTAAGGAGTTTTATAAGTCCTAGGAAATTTTCCTTAAGTTTTCTCTATGCATCATCCCAAGACCAATGGTTAAGTTGAAATTCCCAACAAGCAAGTCTTCAACTTATTGAAGAAAAAGATTGAAGGCATCAAGACCAAGTGAGTGGAGGTGTTATATTTAGTTCTCTGAGTTCTCAAGACAACATCTTCCTTGAAAATAGCCAAATACCATTCATATTATCTTATGGAGCTATCTATCGAGTATGAACTACACAACTAGTGAGTTATGGCAATCACCGAATATGAACAACAACCTACTAAGTAGAAGAAATATAATGAGGATGTGATGGGATTAATGCTTGATTTTCTAGAAGAGCTTTGAACATAGATGCCTTTAATGCAAGGCAAAAAAAAAGAGAAAGTGATGACAAGGTACTTAGCAACAATGTCAAGGAGAATAATTTCCATCTACATGACTAGATGCCACATCTCGCCAACATGCTCCCATCAAACTTGTCTCATCTTGGGATGTCATATACATCATTAAGAAGCAAGTTAGATCTAGTGCCTTCTACTTATAGACTCATTCAAAAGGTATTTGCCTAAAATTTGGAATGCTTTTAACTTGAAGAAATTCTACTCTTAATGAATGTTCTAGTTCTTATACTTTCATCTCTTTATTTCATTTTTCAATGTTGAAGAATTTAATATTTCTTAAAAAATTTATTAAAGTTTTAAAAATTCAATGAAAATGACTCACCACCCCCATGGGTTTAAAGAAATTCATCTCACTCACTTTTATCATCAAACAACTTGCCTAACACTCAAAAAACTCATCCCTTAGGTTTGGAAAGATGCATCCTACTCACTCGTGCCATCAATAAACTCACATATGATTTATCATACTCAGGGAACTCACCCATAAAAATGAGTACATGATAACAAATTCTCTACATTTTGAGCCTACTTGACTACCTCTATAGCTGGTTAACTTTAGTCATTGGAAAAATGATTATGAAAGTTAGGAATCTACTGACTTAACTAGAGCATTAGACCATAAGTGTAAGTCAATAAACTCGATAGCCAGTCATATTCTAGCCTAATGTGCTCAAGGGAGATGAGATTACTGATTATTGAAGATATGAGGTCATTAGGCAAATGGCTTACAAGAAACTCAAAGGCCACTAAAGAATAGAAGTCTAAGCCTAGCATAATTAATTTACTTATGGCCTTAACTTAAGCCTAGTGTATCACAATCACACCAAACAAAATATAGTGCTAATGGAAAAGGCTCAAATATATGAAACTTAATAATAATAATAATAATAATAATAATAATAATAATAATAATAATAATAATAATAAGAGAGGAAAACCCATGAGTTTAGTGAGGGAAAGAACTAACTATGCGATAATGAGCTAACTCATCTCCTTTGTGATAAGGAGTGAATCTCTCTAGCAAGCAAGTCTTGGAGCATTCTACCCACAATGAGACATGATTCTAGTTAAAGTGTACCCAAGATAATAGCTATAGGCATAGTGAGCTGACTCTCATGTCCATAATGAACTATAGAATCAAGAAATTAAAGCTCAAGGCCCATTTACAAGATTTGAAGCTAAAGCCCAAGAAAATTTAAGAAAGAAGAAGGCTTATAGTCCATCAGCCTCCTAAGGCCCAATTAATGATTTCATTCTCTTTTAATTATCCAATATTAAATTTTTTTAAGAAACTCTAGGTTTGAAACTTTGAATTTAAAATTTTAAAGCATGACATGTGATATTGTTGAATCTACATAAAATAATAGCATATGAATGGATGGATTGCATAAAATAATAAGGTAACTTAATGCTTCACATTAATATGACCACCCACCTTTCCCTCCATGTTTTGAATTTTTTTTTTTGAAAGATGATTGTAATGGATATAAATAGCCACCCTTTCTAGAATGAAAAAAGATCTTTCGACAATTACAAATGAATTGAGTTATTCTTGTTGTTGGAGAGCTTGATGGCTATACCTTGATAATCCTTAGTGGGACCGCTAGTTATAAAATATATCTTTCTTTCATCACCTCCAATACCCAAGGAAATTTATTTTAATCTTTCTCATACCACTTAACATCATCTCCAACAATATAATAAGCCTTCTACTCTCTTCCATACGTCTATACCTTCCTTCCACTCAATAATACCTCTACTTCATTGATTATAACCTAGTCCTTGTCCTTACACTAAAATAACCACTTAAACTTTATAATTCTCAGTTAATAACTCCATATCATAAGTACATATCTAACTAAACCTCCACAAGTATTTTTAGCCATTTACCTCACTTAAATCTTACTCCTTATAGCTACATTTTAAATCTCCTAATTTAGTCCAAATTGGACTTGTTTAAGTCACCCACTATCATATTCTTCTATGCATTTCATTATCCCACCAAAACTTCAAAGTATATCTTTAGATATTAATCTAAAGATCATGGCTATTAATTCTTTCAATTTCACTAAAAAAAATAACACTCACCTCTTTCAAATTTGGTATCAAAGCAAAGCCTAGAAGGAGTAAATTTGGTCAAAAGCTTTCTTCAACAAAGGGAGCATCTCAAGTGGTGAACCTGTCTTCAAACTTGTGAGTTTTTCTTAGACTTGTGAGATTAATTAATTTTCCTTTATATGACAGTTTAAATTCATATTAGTAGCTTGGAAAGATATATATTTCTTGCAAGTTTATGGTGAAACCAAAAAATTCTAATTAGTAAGCTCCATTATAAAATTTAGTTATTTCTCAATCATGTGAACTTGCCCAAAAAAAAATTTAAGAGAACGCCTTAGTGAGGTAGCGCTTCACCCTAAAAATAATTTAGCCATTTATGCAAATCATACTAATTGCTTGCTTTATTATCTTTGTTAATATTTATGGTTAATTTTATAAGTTTCTTTGATTAACTTATGATAACTTGCTTTCTTAAAAAAAAAAGAGGCTTGATAATTTTGAGCATTATTTCATAGCATTGAAAACTACTAAAATGAAATTACATGCATAATAATATAAGTGTGTTAAACTTGGTGATTTTGGAGGCTAAATAGAACTTTGTTAAAAATGCCTAAACTATCTAAGGAGAGCTTAGGATGTAAGTGGTCTTGTACCTCACTCCTCACCTGGAAGTCCTCTTAGCCTAAAATTTCACTTTAATTGCATAATTATATTAAATTTATTTATTTTATTTTATATTTTTCTTTGATCCCTTTTATATCTTTTTTTTAAATCTACATGGCACCAAATCTATCTCTCAGAACCTAGTTGAAATTTTGACTACATTAGTTGATGCCTTAGATCTTAGGATATATAAAAATAAATTAAAAACTAAACAAATATTAGTATAAAGTAAGAATCAAATGCAAGAACTTAAAGAATAAATTCAAACTCTTATAGCTTATCTACAAAATAATAGAGTACCAACTCCTCCTTCAATACTTGCTTAGCTGTGCCCATAGGGATAAACAAAGAAGATTCATACCCAAACCCTAGAGAAAATCAACACTTAGAAGACCACCAATTGCTAGAAATGGTGGAAGGAGAGAAATTTATTTCATGACTATAAAAGACTCTAATGATCCATCTCGAAGAGTTGAAGTAAAAGCCCCAACTTATGATGGTGTACATGACCTAAATAAATTTATTGATTGGTTAGTTTAAATGGATGACTTCTTTGATTGGTATAAAATGGTTGATTATCAAATAGTTACTTTTGCTAAAATAAAATTAATAGGACAAGCTAAAATTTATTGGATAAATGCATTAGCTAAAGAATAAAGATTAGGAAGGACAAACCTTGGATAAAAAATGAAAGAAATGTTAAGACCAAAGTATTGTCCTAAGCATCATGATAAGAAGTTACATAGTCAATCATTAACTTTGAGATAATAAAATCATCTTGTAACTAAATACTTTTGAAGATCTAGTTTCTAGAATTGATTGTATTGATGATGAATGACACTTAGCTAATAAAATTATTATTAGACTTAGGATTATCATTAGAAATGAAGTTGAATTATTTGACCCACGATCTTTAGAGGAAGTATTTTACTATGCCTTATTGGGTGAACAATAAGAAAAGTTTTCTTCTAACTCTAAAACTAAAAGTCAAGTACCTTCCACTTCATCCCATAAGTCTATTGTTTGACCCACCCATCCAATTGGTCTAACCCATATGACTAAAATGTCGATTGAAGGGAGCTCTAAGAGCACTAGGAAAGTAATATGTTTCAAATGTCATAAAAGGGTCATATGAAAAATCAATGCAAAGTACAAATATTATTTTTAGAAGAAGTTAAAAACCCAATAGATGATAATATATAAGAATTGTTTTGATGAAACCCTATTATCTGATGAAGAATTAGAATTAACGGTTGATGCTTTGGTTAATGTGATGAGATGTATTACTGTAATTAAAATTAGGTAGAACATTGGAAGAGAAAAAATATTTTTAGCATGTATATTTTGTGTAGTGAAAAGAGGTTAGTTATAGATGGAGAAAATTCTAAGAATGACATTTCAACACACACCTTAAATCGAGCTAACCTAAAATCTGAACCTCACCCTGAACCATTTCATGTTAGCTGGGTAAATCATACATCTCTTCTCATAACCTGTTGATGTTTAGTTCCAATTAAAATAGGAAGCTATAAGGATCAAATTTGGTGTGATGTTGTCCCTATGGACATTACTCATATTCTGTTAGGATGACTTTGGTTGTATGACATGAATGTTATTCACTATGGTAGGAAAAATACTTATATTTTCAAACATGATAATAAGACTATTAAACTTTTGTCAATAAAACCAGTAGAAAAGACACCCTCCATAGCACCACACAAAGCAACTTCTGATTTGCAACCTAAGCCTATATTGAAGAAAAATGTCAAACTTCAATTAATTGTCATGGAAACTCATACTATTAAGGTTAATACTACCATTTCTAATTCTTGCTTCAAAACATATATTCTTTCATCTTTGACCCCAAAGATAGAAATAATAGGTTTTGGATCCTTATGAAAAGAATTTTTTGATCCATTTTCCTTCACTTATTACATGTAAAAGAAGTCATACCAGACTCTAATGAGATTCACATACCTGCTATGGTCTCTTCCCTTCTTTCGATTTTAAAGATATTACACACCGATGAGCTTCACGATGAGCTACCTCCTCTAAGAGACATTGAACATGTTATTGAGTTCTTACCTAGTTTTAAACTTCCTAATCTTCCACATTATCAGATCAACCATATCAAGCATGTTAATATTAAAAGACAAGTTGAGGAATTACTAAAAAAAGGGTTTTATTTAGGAGAGTCTTAGCCCTCATGCAGTCTCAACTTTATTAACTCCAAAGAAAGATAAAACATGGTGAATGTGTGTTGATAGTCAGGCAATAAATAAAATTACTATCAAGTATTGTTTTCTTATTCCCTAATTAGATGATATGTAAAATTTATTTTTCAAAGATTGATCTAACAGGTGGATATCATCAAAATTTAATAATTTTAAGACTAATGGATATGAATATTATTCTTAAATCATATATAAATCATATATAAGTGGTGTATTTTGATGAAATTTTAATTTTTAGTCCAAGTGAGAATGAGCATCTATAACACCTACAAAAGGTCTTTGAAATACTTAGAAAAGAGAAATTATATATTAAACTTTTGCTAATAAAAAGTAGAAAAGGCACCCTCTATAACACCACAAAATAACTTCTGACAACTTAAGCCTCTATTGAAAAAAAATGTCAAACTTCAATTAATTGTCATAGAAAATCCTACTATTAGGGTTAATACTACTATTTTTGATGCATGCTTCAAAACATCTATTCTTCCTTCTTTGACCCCAAAGATAGAAATAATAAGTTTTGGAGCTTAATGAAAAGAATTTTGTAATTCATTTCTCCTTCACTTATTAAATATTAAAGAAGTCATACCAGTCTATAATGAGACTCAAATACCTAATGTGGTCTCTTCCCTTCTTTCTGATTTTAAAGATATTACACCCGATGAGCTTTTAGTTGAACTACCTCCTATAAGAGACATTCAACATGCTATTGAGTTCTCACCTAATTTTGAACTTCCTAACCTTCCACATAATAGGATGAACCTTATCGAGCATGTTGAGATTTAAATAAAAATTGAGAAATTACTAAAAAAAGTTTTATTCAAGAGAGCCTTAGCCTTTATGCAATCTCAGCTTTATTAACTTAAAAAAAAAATAGAACATGGCGAATTTGTGTTGATAGTCGGGCAATAAATAAAATTACTATCAAGTATCAGTTTCCTATTACTCAATTAAATGATATGTTTGACTTAATCTCAGGAGAAAATTTTTTTTCAAAGATTGATCTAAAAATGGATATCATCAAATTTGGATTAGATCAGGAGTTGAGTGGAAGAAAGTTTTTAAGACCCCTGATGGACTTTATGAATGGCTTGCCAAGCCTTTTGGATTTTAAAATGCTCCTAGCATATTTATGAGATTAATGAATACTATTCTTAAACCAAATATATAGATAAATGTTTTGCGGTGTATTTTGATGATATTTTGATTTTTAGTTCAAATGAGAATGAGTGTCTACAACACCTACAAAATTTTTTGAAATACTTAAATAAATAAGAGAAATTATATATTAATTTAAAAATTTATTTCTTTTTGCAAACTGAGGTAATCTTTTTATGCTTTATTATATCTGCTACTGGACTTAAACTTGATCCTTCCAAAGTAAAAGAAATCTTACATTGGCCATCACCTAAAAGTTTTACTAAAGTTAGAAACATCCATAATTTAGCCACCTTTTATAGGAGAGTAATCAAGAAATTAGTATCATTGTTGCTATGATAATTGATATACTAAAATTACATGAATTTTATTAGACTCCTAGTACATAAAGGGCCTTAAAACAAATTAAAGTTCTTATCACTTCTGCACCAATCCTTAGGCTTCTTGATTTTTATAAGGCCTTTGAAGTGACATGCGATGCTTTAGAATTAAGATAGGTGAAATTTTAAGTCAAGAGAATCATCCTATAACATTCTTTAGTTGAAAGTTAAATGATGCCAAACAATAATATTCCACTTTTGAAAGAGTTTTATGTTGTAATTCAATCCTTAAGGCATTGGTGACACTATCTCTTACATTGCAAATTTATACTTAATTATGATCATCATGCCTTAAAATTCATTAATACTCAATGAAAATTAAGTCCTAAGCATGTAAAATGGTTGTAATTTTTGTAAAACTACTTTTTTGTTCTAAAGCATCAATGTGGAATTGAGAATAAACCTGCTGGTGCTTTATCCAGGGTAACCTAATAATTTCATATTTAAAATTGAGAATTTTAGGATTTGATTGAATTAAAGATTATTAGATAGTGTGCCCTAACATTCATCTAATTTATCTTGAACACCTAGATAAACCAATAACTTTACAAGAAACATTCTTGATAATAAATAGATATTTAAATAAAGGAAAAAATTATGTATTTCTCGATCTCCCCTTAGAGAATTTCTTATTATCGAACTACATACTAGAGGTGTAGCTGGTCATTTTTGAAAGGATAAGACTATATGTTTATTAGAAAATAGATTTTACTAGGCTTCACTAAAATGAGATGTTAAAAAATTAGTGGCCCAATGCTTAATTTGTAAAAAGGCTAAAACTACCTAACAAAGGTCTGGAAAATACACTATCTTATCTATTCTTTGTAGGCCTTGGGAAGACCTATCAATGGATTTTAATGTAGGATTACTTAGGACAGTTCAAGGACATGATAGCATTTTTTTTTATTTTAGTGGATATGTTCTCAAAAATGGCTCATTTTTTGCCTTGTTCAAAAACAAATGATGCTTCTTGTATAGCTAAATTATTTTTTAAAGAAATTATATGACTCCATAGTCTCCCCTTAACCATTATTTCTGATAGAGATGCCAGTTCATATATTTTTTTGAAAATATTATAAAAATTATTATGTACCAAATTAAAATTTTTTTATGCTTTTCACCCACAAACTAATGGACAAACTAAAGTGGTCAAACATACTTTAGGAAACTTGCTTAGATGTCTGGTAGGTAAAAGTTTAGGAAATTGGGATTTACATTTACCAACCTCAGAATTTTCTTCTAAAAATAATGTCTCTAGAACTATAAATAAATCATCATTTGAGATAGTCTATGATCAAAACTTAAGATGATAAATAGATGTAGCATCTCATGCATTTTTTGATGCAGCATTCTCATTTGCTAAAGACTTTCAAAGCCTCCATGAAGATAGAAGAAAGCAAAATACTATAAGTAATGAAAACTATGCTTCTAAAGCAAATCATAATCGTTCAATGAAAGAATATAAAGAAGGTGATTATGTATTGATTTGCATTCGACTTGAACATTATTAAACCATTAAATATAAGGAATTAAATGCTTGGGATTGTGGTCCTTTTTAAATTATTAAGAAATTTAGAACTAATGTTTATCACCGTGATTTTCTTATTGTTGCTCAATCATCCATTTATTAATATTGAAGATATTCTATCATATAAAGGAATTATTAAACCTTTACTTGTTTAGTCTAACTCATTAGTAGAAGATATATTACCGTACTTGCATAAGCCCTTTTTCTTTGAAGGTTAATGTATTATCTCTAAGGAAGCACTCATTAATCCAACTTTTGAATATCATTTTCTAGTCTGTTGGAATAATAATCCACCAGTGGAAGACACATGGCTGACCCGTACTAATTTGGAGACTCTAGTCCCACATTAGTAGAAGACTTCTTAGATTTCAATTCTATAGAGCAGAGTTCATTTCAGCCCAGGGGGGTTGATGTAGAACATCATGTGGTTCAATCAATTAGAGCTCAAGGCCCATTTATAAAATCTCAAGCTAAAGCTCAAGAAAATTCAAGAAAGAAAAAGGCTTAGCTCATTAACCTACTAAGGCCCATTTTATAATTTAATCTTTTTTTTTAATTATGAAATTTTTAATTTTCTTCTAGAAACTATAAGTTTAAAACTTTGAGTTTAAAATTTTAAAGCATGAAATATGAGGTGGTTGAGTCCACATAAAATAATAGGTTGTGGAATTGGTGGATGGCATAAAATCATAAGGTAACTTAATACTTCACATTAATGTGACCACCCACCTTTCCCACCATATTTTGAATTTTTTATTTTGAAAGATGATTGTAATGGCTATAGAGTTGTTCTTATGGTTTAAGAGCTTTGTGACCAACTTGGTGAAAGCTCTAGTTATCTAATATATCTTTTCTTTCCTCACCTCCAATATTAAAGGTAGTTTATTTTAGTCTTTCTCATACCACTTAACATCATCTCCAATTATACACCAAGCCTTCTACTCTCTTCTTAAGCCTACACCTTCCTTCCACTCAATAATACCTCTACTTCATTAATTATAATCTAGTCTTAGTCCTTACACCAATATAACCATCTTATAATTCTCAATCAACTACTCCAGATCATAAGTACATATCATAACCTAAATCTCCATAAGTATTTTTGTCCATTTACCTCACTTAAATATTATTCCTTACAATTACATTTTTAAATCAGCCTAATTTAGTCTAAATTAGACTAATTTAGGTCATCCCACTATCATATTATTCTATGTATTTTATTATCCCACCAAAACTTCAAAATATATCTTTAAATGATGCATGACTATTTATTGCTCTCAATCTCATCAAAAGAAAGAACACTCACCTCCATCAGGAAGAAAGACAAAACTCTAATAGAGCAAGCCAAGAATGCTATCTTCATTTCCTTGTTTCTTTATTCTTGAGATCTCTTTAATGGCCTCTCCATAAATCTTAAAGAAGCTTCCACAAATTTTGAAGTATGATTGGAGAAATCCCAAAATGTTTCTCATGATTTGCTTAAATAGGGTTGCATTGAATCTCTTCAAAAAGGCATGAATTTGTTGAAGATCTTAAGAAATTTATAATAGCAACTAGCCTAGTACCTAGGAGCCTATGCATTATTCTATTTGGTTGCATAGCCTAAAAATTTCTAGGTTTGACACTAGGCACTAGGATTAAGCACATGGGTGCTGGGTTCTATATCTTAAACTACAAATAAAATTGGGTTCTTACACTTAGGCTCCAGGGATTGTCATCTAAGCACCAATTTCTATATTAGTTTCTACTGTATGCACCTTGATGACTAGTGTTTGGATTTTAGGTGCCAAACTAAGTTCTTAGTCTCAATTATCATGCTTCATTATTCTAGATGATTCTCCATTCCATTTTTTAATGCATTAATGATGAAATTTTCCTCTTTTTTTATAGATCTAAGATAATTACAATTTTAAATATTAAATGCCACAAAATTCTTAAAAGCATGTAGAAGCATATGGTAAATTTATAGTCTAAGCAAAAAAAAACATTGTATAAATTTCATACCTATCAAACTTCCCCTCACTTAGACTTGTGTTAGTGTTCAAGCAAACCCAAAGACATTACAACAAGATGACACCAATATTGTTGGCAAGGTAGATCCTTTGCTTCATTTAGAAAGTGTCATGTTGGGGAAAAAATATTATCTTTTTATTTGAAATGTGTCATCAGTCAATATTAATTAAATGTTACAAGGTTATTAAGTTAACTACTACTATATTCCACACATTTACTTGTCATATGTTATAGCACACTAATGCATATTTGTTGTAAATTTATACAAATATTATGAAATGTAGTTTATCACTAAGTAGACAACTTTTCAATAAGACTAGCTCTATACTCACATCAATGCCTTAAAAAAATTTATTGTTTGGTGTATACACTTAAATGAATTTTTATAAATAAAATAATAGATTTAAAGACTTTATTATGAATGGATATTTCTATCTCCAAGCATTTGGCCCTATTTCTACTTTTGTGGATGTAGATTCATGTTCTTTTATTTAGATGTAGATTCACAATACTTTTTTTCATGATGCTGGAGACACCCAACTCACTTTGCCCTTTTTTTTTCTCTATCCATGCAAGCTATTTATGATTCTCCATGTATATAACAAATTATGTAAATATTTTAATTTATATTATGAAGTGATTCTGCTACAAAGAAAGACTTAACTTATTTTTCTTATGTAATGTATATATTTATACACAAATATGATCAATAATACTATAGCTAACACTATTAATTATGCAACTTACAACTTATACTAACATATGTGCATAACTAATCAACCCAATAGAATTATAACAATAATTTTAATTCTAAGACTTCACATTTGTTCACAAATAGACACATATATTTTTATAATATAGATCATATATTAATAGAAAGCTTCATACAATCCTTGCACTCAACCTCTCTTAAAAGTAATGAAACTGGCAATTGCTAACTACTCTTGAAACAACCAAATACTAAAGAATGAGCATGAAAAAAAACTAAATATTAAAAGGAAACATAATATATTGACAATAAAATTAAATAGGTACTACTTAAGGGTATAATTAAAACTCAAAAGCATCTAAGCTCCCCCTTACACTTTAATCATGCATTACCTCAAATGTATCAAAATAATATATATATATATATATATATACATATATTCATACCAAGAAGAGGGACAAAACTTCTTAATTGGGTGGGGCCAGTTATCCTCCTCCTTATATTCCTCTTTTTCATCCTAGTGTTGCTCTTACCTTAATTTTTGTTGTCTCACTTAATATATATATAAATTATAATTATAGAAACAAAATTAACAAAACATATCAGTAATTGCTAAGGTGTAAATGTTGGGTTGCCTCTTAATAAGTGCTTTGTTCAAATCCTCATCCTCATGTTTATTTTACTTTTCTCAAATGTTGTCTAGTAGCAAATGCTATTACAGCTACTATATCTCTATCATTGTTTCTCTTAAGTACACCTTTAGCAAAAATTTCACCATCCATACTAGCATGAATTTTAATTCACTTGTTTACGTTTACATGATGGCCTTCATTTCTTTTTTGGAGTCCTCAAATGGCATATTCTTCTTCTTCATGTGCTCATGACTTTTTACTTCCTCTAAGCTAAATTTCAATATTTTGTCTCGTTACTCTTCTTTTCTTGTGGCTAAGATATTATTGCTCTCTTTTTCAAACAACTCATTGTGATATTTATACACTTTGAATATTTGTGTCTCATTATTTATTCTAAGTTGTAATTCTCCCCTATAAATTTTTATTTGAGCCTACCTTATAGTTTAAAATGATCATTCAAAAATAATAAGGTACTTAGGCTCATCTTAATTAATATTAAAAATTACAAAATTAGTATGAAAGATAAATTTACCAAAACATTCTCCATGATTTCCTCGTGTTGTTTTACAAAGTTGTTCGCAAGCACTAGAGACACTATGGTGGGTTTAACTTCCCATAATCATACTTTCTTAAATACTGAGAGGGGGGTCAAGTTTATGCTGGTACATTTTCCTCACTCAATTTTTCTCTTTCTTTGTGTTGCCCTTCATTCTCCTACCCTTCTTTTGCTAAGCCTTATCATTTTCTTATTTTGTGTCTCTCTTCTATCCCACTACATTTTCATCTAGCTTTTTTTGTTTTGGTTCTCCTAGCTCAGAGCTTCTTAGTCTAACATCTTGAAATTGGTCCTTTTGTAGTCTGTAGTTTCCTTCATATTTTTTTCTACTCTTTAATGAGATAGCTTTGATGTATTCCCTAGTGATCACCATAAAGTTTCTTATGAGTGTTCTTGGCTAATGATTGGACATTTTTAAGAAAGATACGAAATTTAGAACTTAATATTTTTTATGGTAGTATCCTATATCTAAAATGAGGAAACATGCGCTTGAAGTTTGGCATTTGTACAAGCAAAGAAGCTAATGGTAGTAATTATCAGTTACACTAAGGCCTCATTTAATGATGGTTCTTTTGACTTCTGTTTTTGTGGTCCCAGCTAAGAAGTGAAGATATGTGGCTGATAGCTTATTTATTCATGGAATCCAAGTAACTATTGATAACCATTCTCCATCAATAATTCTATGTATTAGAGTAGGAATTGCTAACTTGTTAATTTTTTTATAAAGTTTACTTGGAAAAAAATAAGATTTTGTAAAGGGGTTATTGGTCTAGGAATCTATGCTATTGTGGTGCCCTCCATAGTGATCACAATAAATAACATTAGTATGTGTCATAGGAGTTACAAGAGAACTTAGTTGCTTTGCTAATGAGTACAAGGTGATGGCAACAATGTAATTTGTCTCTTGTTCTACATTCATTAACTTTTTCATTAAGATTTTTTAATTGGCCATTGGTATTTATTCTTGTACATATCCTTCAATAGATTATAGTATCCTACTAAGTTTTTGTCATAAATATGCTGACAAATATGGCATCAATCAAATTCCTCATAGCCTTAGTTAACTAGATCCATTTGGGAAGGTTTGCACTTACATCCATTTAAGAAGGTTTTAGTATGGGCTTCTCCTCGGGAGGTCCTTCAACTTCTCCCATACGTTCTATAGTGTTTCTCCTTCCATCTACATAAAATTTGATATCACTATCCATATTCTTGTTGTCTTTATAAATTGTAAGTACTTGAATAGAAACTTTTAAGTTAGATCAACATAATTCATAATGGAGTCAGGTAATGAATTGAGCCAATTGCTAGCTTTGTTCTTAATTACAATGGTAATAACTTTAATTTAATATTATCATCAAAAACTCTATTATACTTGAAAGTTTTACAAATTTTTAAGAAATTTATGATATAAGCATTGGGATCTTCTATCTAGCTCCCAAAATTAAGAGCTTTGAATCATCTAAAAATTATTCAAAGCAATATAAATCAAATTTGTATTAATATTAGTGTTGTAATCCCTGCAACAATGGCAAAATATTGATGCAATGTAGGATTAACTATTCATGCAAGAGCACATGCTGACCTTAAGTAATAATAAGTGAGTAGAGTATCATTTCAACAAAGATATCATGTTAACCCATAAAACCCAATTGATTATCTTATGTTTGGTTGGTGATAATAAGGTGCTAATGCAATGACTATATACTACCTCTAAATTTATCAAAAAGGTTGAAAAATGGTTCATCAAGAAATAAAATAAATCATTTAGAAATTAATACATGAACACTTTATAGAAAAGAACTTTAGAAGAACATGTTGAGAATGCCTCCTTCATCATTTTTCTTTTGTTCTTAAGATCTCCCAAATGGCCTCTCTAAGAACCTTGGAGAAGCCTCTACAAAAGCCTTTCTTATATCCTCTAAAATCTAAAAAAATTGGAATAATGACTAGAGAAATCTTATATTTGCCCCTATAATTTGCTTAGGATTGCATTAAATTTCTCAAAATTTGTGAGAATTTAAAAAAAATCTAAAGTAATTAACATTAGCCACGAGGTAGATGCCTCTTCATGATGGTCAGATGCCTAAGTCCTGTGATCTTTATTTACATAAGCTAAAAATTTATTAAGTTTGACACCTAATTACTAAGATTAGGAATCTGGGTGTCAAGTACTCTATATTAACAACACTTAGAATTCATTTTTGTCACTTAGGCATTAAGGATTAGTGCCTAGATAATAGCTTCTTTGTTGTTCTCATAGTTAGGTACCTGGTGTGCGGCACCTAGGCTTCTAGGCCTATAAGAGCCTGATTAAGCTTAAAGCATCAATTGAGTCATATATAATAAATTTTAATAGCAAATCTATTTGAAATAATTCTCCTTATGATTTTTTTATATTAATGATGGAATTTTTTTCCTTCTATATGGATCTACAACATTGAAAATTTAAATAATGAGTGTTATGAGATTCTTAAAAGCATAACAAAATATATGGTAAAATTATTATTTATGGAAAGAAAAATCATGCAAATTTCATAGTTATCAATGTGCACTCATCATTATATTATTCATTACAAAGAATGACCTACCTCCATGATTGTACATTCAACATCATATTATTCATTACAAAGAACATCCACTTTCTAAACTACTTACATATAGGATATAGAAGCCACTTAATGAAGATAATCTCTTTATTTACTAAGTATTATAAAACAAAGTCACTACCATGAAGAACTGGGTGGACACAGTTAACTCGTCATGATAGTGAATGGTGACCAACTCTGTATGTAGTTCCTTCACGTCTTAATGCAAAGTAGGGAACCCTAAAATAATAGTTAAAACTAAGCTCGCACCATATTTAAGAAGGCTTACCCTCCTAAACATAGTGATGAACTCAACCCGCAACCTAGCAATTCGGCATTCTAATCAATTGTGTTGGCAAGAGCATACTTACCCTTCTCTAGCTTGGCACTATGTTGCAAGCTAAAGATGGTTAAGTTTACCCCAACTCTCCCAATTCTACCAAAGAAGTGAAACTCACCACCATAATGAGAGATAAGGAATTATCTACCCCACTCATTCTAAGATAGAGTCAACCTTCTACTTAAAGGGGAACTACAAGCACAAGAAATGAAAACTATCATAAGGAGATGTAGCATGAAGGTCCACTATAGGAGCAGTCACCTCCAATGAAGTAAGTTTTATAGAGTGACATGCTACAAGTTTAATAGTCAATTTAAAATCTATGATTGGCAGCGTCATGAGGTGAAATTTTTATTGCTAATGACATCACCCTTAAATTAGCAAGCCATTAAGAGACCAAGTGTGCTACTTATTAATTTGGAGCTCGACCTAAAATTTTTCTCATATAGAGGTAAAATCTATGCTCACAAAAATAATAATTCATTGGTCTACCAGCTAAAAAGCTTCAACCACATGCTCACCTTCTGTGGCATTCAGAATTAGTTGCTTATCTTGAATGATTCCATGAAGCTCATTATGTTGTACTATCAATAATAATAACATAATATATTTCTTTTCAAAATAATAAATCCATCATAGGTTTGAGACGTTACCTTAGCAAGAGTAGCCTTAACCAATTTATAGTGTAAATGAAGAGAGTGTCCTCTTATGCACCTCTACTTTCTTCTAATGTAGCATCAGTGGAAACTCCATCTCCTCTTCCCTAGGGTACTTGGGTTGAGAAGAGCTAAAATAGTAGGCTAAGGTAACTTGGTAGGCTTTCCTTCTATAACTAGAGTTGTCTCCATGGATGTAGCATTTTCCATCTCAAAATGACTAGGAGCCTAAAGTTTTTCCTTGGTGACCACGATTGGCATTGCATATCGACCCTCTTGGATGACATTTTGCTCTAAAGGGAACTTGACAAAGCAAGAAAATGGGCATAGTGAAAGTTTTCACTGACCACCCTATTTAAAAGTGTGGGCTACTCAAATGGTCAAGATAGCCATAAAATTAAAGGTGATGTCACATAATTATCCATGAATTCTATCCAAATGGTAATAGTGTTCTAATATTAGCATTTACTATACCTAAAATGACTGCATACTTATCACTAATTCTCTCATCATTTAATAAATCACCTATATAAGAAATGATAGAATCAAAGATCTAAGTGTATACTCTAGATACACCTTGCGTAAAATGGACTCATTGAAGGAAAGCTTGAATTAGGCTTGATCCACCTACTCACTAACAACTTGCCAACTTGTTAGCTTATGCTTGGACAACTTGGTAATAATTAGCTAAATCAACAAAGGGTTGATTCATTTTTAGCCTCATGATTAAGAATTCTCCACTTATTTGAATGACCATCCTGAGTATTTCTTGAACTTGCTCACCCTATTAGATAAGTGACCATAAAAGGATGACTTTCTAGGGACTTGTCACTCAATAGGGACACAAGCCAAAAAACTCTCCCTATCTCCAAATATAGGTGAGTAGTCCCATAAGAGAGGCCAAACTTAAGATGTACCAAGATGATGTACATGTGTCTACATGTCATTATACTTAGAGTTTGTATATTTGCTTATTTATTTTAAAGTTTCTTGTAGCCAATTATGAAGGCCTCTAATCCTACATATATTGGCTAAAGAAGTATTCTTAAAGAGGATTCCTACTTCTATATTCTTGGACTTTTACAAGATCTGCTACTTCAAGGTGTCTTAATGGCCATTACTAACTCTTGTACTCAATATTGAATTTCTAAAAGACTTAAATATTTTATATTCTATTTGCTATTGCACTCTTCTTGACTATATTTTTAATAAGGTTGTCTTTCCTCATCACCTTAGCACTTTGGATTTCTAATCCTAGTGTAAGGATTCCACACACAGGAACCACCCCCTAGTGATCAAATTTAAAATAAACATGCCATCATATCAAACCAAATGAGATTTAGATATTAAACTTAAACCAAATGAAATCCAAAACCTAGGGTTGATCTACAGGCTGCTAGGCTCTACCAAAACTAATCTAAATAGGTTAATTATTCAAACACCTTAAAATTCAATTCATTCAACCAACCTCAAGAGAAGATACATTTGAACCAAAGTCTATCAACCCACAATTTAGGACCATTTTAAATTAAAATCAAGTCAAATTAAGTTCAAAGTAAGTCAACCCAAAAGCTTAAAATTGTAATTCAAGCTTAATTAAACATAAGTATATATACAATTGAAACTTAACTTCATTAATCAAAGATCTAAGATGACTCCACCAAGCCTAATTCAAATTTAATCAAAATTAACAAATTAAACTTCCTTAAAAACCAATATATCAATTCAACTAAGAATAATGTTAAATCTAATAGGGGCATGGCTTGGCTAATTGAACCACCAAACACAAATGAATCCAAGCTAATCCAAAGAACCCTAATTAGAACACTTTGGGTGAAAATCAAAATCAACTTAAATTTCTTACAATGAACTAATTCAAACATCTATAAGCACATCCAATTAAAATCTAATTTGGCTAAATGGCTCACTTAGTCCAACTTAACCTATTTGGGCCTTAATGAGCCAAACTTAATTTAATTTATAAACACTTCAAATTGTCCTTATCTAAAGCCTTAGAAGCATTAACCAAACATGCATGAAGCCTAATTTAGGGCTCAATTTGATTTATTTGTCAACCTAACTCAAATTGTTTGAATTGAACCCTTTCTAGACAAAATCAAATTAAACCAAAACAAATCAAATTAGGACAACATAAGATGTAAAATCATCAAACATACACAATTGAGTATAATCCATGCCAAATTGAGACCCAATTTAACTAATTGGCTCACTTGACCTAAATAAACCCAAATGGGCCACATTGAACCAAAATCAGAATAAATTAAAATTGGACCAAATCAGTCACTCTAAGTCATTTAAGACACTTAATTGAACTCAACCAACCATCTTTGAGTCCAATTTATTCAATTGGTCAGCCTAACATAATTTAACCCAAATTGACCCAAATAGGCCATTTTGGCCTAAAATAAAAAATCAAGCCAAATCAATTACAATCAACCACTCTCAGACAATCTAAATTACTCATTGAACATGCTTGTAGCCTAATCCAAAACCAAATTGGCCTAACCAACCCCTTGAGCCAACTTAACCTATTTGAACTAAGTTGAGCCAACTTGGATTGAAGCCTACCTAAACCAAAACCAAACTCACTAAACCCTAACAAACTCCACCAAATATGAGCTGAGATCTTAGCCCATGTGAAGTGAACAAAAAGTCAACAACGATAGCCATTAGAAGAGGAAATCCAAAGAGAAATTCTTAAAATCAAGATCCTTATAACTTCATGATCCCACTTTTATTA